>WEKX01001305.1:89824-121643 GCA_013390025.1 Pitta sordida
TTCGGCACATTGGGACCTCCTGCTCCTGCGCCTTCATGAGCTCATTCTTAAAGTATGTCCAGCCTTCCTGGGCCCCCTTGTCATTAAGGGCTGTTTCCCATGGTACCCTCCCAATTAATTTCTTAAACAGTCCAAAGTGTGTCCCCCGGAAATCCAGCATGGAGGTTTGGTTCATGCCCTTTCTTGTCACACTACCAATTGAAAACTCTATGATCTCATGGTCACTACATCCCAGATTTCCTCCAACCACAATATCACTAACCAACCCTTCCTTATTTGTAAACAATAGGTCAAGCACAGCCTCTCCCCTGGTAGGCTCACTGACCTGTCGTATCAAGAAACAGTCATCAACTATCTCTAGGAACCTTCTGGACTGTCTCCTCTCTACTGTGTTAAGTTCCCAGCAGATATCAGGCAGATTAAAGTCTCCTGCAAGAACTAGGGCAGCCGATCCTTAGGCTTAAAGAGAAATAGTTCTGCCTCTTCCTCCTCATCTGGTGGTCTGTAACATACTTTGAGCAGAATTTCATTTTTATTGGGTATCCCTCTTACCTTGTCCCATAAGCTCTCTACTTAATCATCCTTGATGTCAAGTTCTATAGTATCAAGGGTTGCCTTAATATATAGGGCCACCCCCCCACCTCTGCATGCTCTCCTCTCTTCTGAGGAGTGTGTAGCCTGCCAATTGTGTGTGTCTTCTAGTTCCCCTTTACTGGATTCAATCAAATGAAACTTCCACATCTAAGAAAAAGTGGAGGGACTGAACTCACACCTCAAAGCTTCCAGGAGAAGTTCATCGCTACAGAAATCATTCTTTATTAAGCTGACCACACCACAAGAAATGAACTGTCCCTGAGTACTTACTAATGCATTCCTCTGGCATCTGCATGCAGCCCAAGGCAAAACTGGGGACTCAGGCAGCGCCCTGCCCCCTGCCCACAGAGCCCTGCTCCCACCACACCATGCACCTGGCCAGGCTATATGGCCACCTCAAGCAAAGGAGCAGACACAAGGCCAGAGTTAAGCTCAGCCATGATATAGTGATCGTCTTCATCTAGATGGTGCATCATGGACTACATTTGGAGGCCAGAACCTGACTGTGCATTCAGGCCTACTGCCTGAGCTCCTTTCAGCTGCATGTTTTGAAGACCGGCGTTTTTATCTGGTGTCCAGTGGAGAAAGAAACTTCTCAGTGTAAAAGATGTGTGAAAGTGAAAGAAACTTATTCCCTTTTGCCATGAACATTTCTCACTGTCTTCCGCTTTAGAAGGTTTACGTTGGTGACAATTGGATGCTCATGCATTGGAAGCAAGTGGTGACACTGAATTTTTGCACAAGATACCACAAAGAGACAGCATGGTGATTTCTATTTAAGTATGTTTTCTTTATGAAGGAGTGTTTCCAAGATGAGAGAAGTAACCAGTATTATTGTAAGGTATTCTCCATTTTGAATCTAGAAAATACAGGAAGCTGAGTAGCCTCTTGTTCATCCAGCTACTGCTGGTGATGGAGCCAAAGCAAGTCATGCATCTACATAGTCTTATGTTGTTTTTACTTTTCTTAGACAAAAGCTTTTCTAATGGGTGGGGTCAGTCAACAAGGACAGAGGAAGAGGGATTTGCAGTTACAGCTGAAGTGTCTTCTGTGTGCCCTTTCATCTTTTTCATCTATTTCATTGATGTGTACATTAGGCTGTGGCAAAATTGGTCCAGAGAGAGGGAAGGAAAGCTCAGAATAATGCCAACATCCGGGGGGAAACCTCACCCATACACAATCCAGCCTCTCCAACTGCAGGGTGCTGAGCGTTAGTTAAACATAAAAGAGATACTGATGGTTGTTCCCCTCTCCCCTTCATTTTTATGCAATTTCATCTGGAAAATTCAAAAATGTTGATAAGCTCCAAGTCTGCGAAAAACATTTCCACAAATGCGGCCAAAGGTTTTTTCCTTGTTAATTCTTATGAGTTCAGAGGTTAATCAAAATTTCAACCTGGGATAAATTTCAATAAATTCCATTGACTTGAACAGAAAATGGAAGAAAATTTCAGAAAGATGATTTGGTGGCTATTTGAGAAAATGAGTGGATCTCACTCAGAATAGTCATGTGCTACAGAGGTTTTTCCTACTTTCAGCATTTTTATACATCTGCTTGAAAAATACAGTAGAATGAATCGTACAAATTACATTGTATTTACATTAAATATATGTTGTGTGGTACACAAAAATAATAATACTAAAAAAGCCAAAATAAGAATGAGGCAAGTTAATTGTATGAAAAGACAGGAAAGTCCCATGAAAACAGAAGCAATGCAATGCTGTCCCTCACACTCACTGACCTGAGTCTGAAGACATGTGTTAACAGCACACACCACAGCCTGAGGCAGAAAAATGTGATGTGGTTGACAAAACTGTGGCATGACTAAAGACAGAGCATGTGAATTATATTTATGTACTAGTCTCTGAAGTGGAGAGTATATTGTCGAGCAGCCTGAGGGAGCTGTATCATATGTAGCTCCGTGTACAGCATGGTATAGCTGTATCCCATTAAGATGCTAGTAACAAAATATATTAAATATCCTCTTGAAGGCTAAGGGTCTAATCCTCCTGCACTGAAATCAATACAATTTTTGCAACTTATTTTTAATGGGAAGAGAATCAAACCCTTTCAGCTGCTACTCCTCTGAAGGATTCACATGCATATACAACAACCAGCACAGACTAACAAAAAGATATGTGGCTTGCACTCCCCAAAATGCCCATCCATAGTTATATCACAATGACTAGGGCTAGGCTTGTCTGGGGACAGATCTACAACTGCCCTGCCTGTACCCTGCCCAAAAGCCAAGCAATCCATTTACTGCACAAGCTGTTGAATGCTGTCTTTCAGAGCCAGTAGTCCAGCCTAAAGCAGAGAAATTTATTTTCTGATTGTAATATACACCTAGATGTATCCTAAAAGATAGTAGCATTTTACAGTTTGCTTTTACAAAAGCCATCGCTTCCTATCTTCATTACCTCCCTCCACAACTTTTTTCTTTTTTTTTTTTAAATAATCCTGATAGCTTACCTCCAGCTAAATAATTTATGTGTATGATTCTATTTCCAGATCTCTCAGGAAATACACAGAGCCAGGGAAATAATCAGAGTTTAGTACACTGGCTTCCTGTTCTGTTTCTTGAGGAGAACAGGCTGGCTCCTGTTCTACCTTCCCCTGGGCAAACAGAGAGGAGTGCTGATGGTGGTGGAGCTAAATGAAGGTAAAACATCAAAAAACCAAGAAAGAGTCACCCAGAGAGGATATCCTGGGCTTAAAATATGGAGCACTTTAAAAAAAAAGCCAGCTGTTGGTTTATGTAGAAGTTTCCTTTAAGTACAATACACATTTAAGTTTTACATTTGAAATGAACTTGATAATATAAATGCATCCCGAAGGCTCAGAAGTCTTGTTGACACATTCAAAAAATGCCATTAACATAAAAAAAAATAAAAATCCCACAATGTATGTATGTGTAGTTGCTCATGATCAAGTGCTGTAGGTGGACAAATGGTCCTCTTCACAGATGGTGGTGTCCTGGATCACAGCTCTGCTTCAAATGAGAGGCTAGGGAAGGAGCTAGCCCTGAGTCCACAGGACTCAGATCTTGGCGTGCCTCTTGGAAGACTCCTAGAGCGGTGCACACTGCTTCTGACACCAGCACAGCAGGCAGGAATGTGCTGTTTAAAAATTATCTTAGTATATTGCTATATGAGCATCACCAGCTCTATACAGGTAAAGTAGGATTAATTTCACTTGCAGGCCACAGTAACAGATTTTAAGTGACTGCTTGTTAATCTCATTCCCTTAACCATCTGTATATCCCAACAGTAGCCTGTAAAGGTGAGGCCACTTTAAGATTTTTATCACACAGGCAGGCATCTTCATGTCCTTGGAAAGAGGAAATCTGTTTTACATGAAGTGCTGCACAGCAGTAGCGACTTCAGGTTCTTACCAAGAAATCAGCTACTTTAGAGTGGTTCTGGTATCCCTAGCTGTAACCATTTATCTGAAGCTGAGAAGTAAACCAAAATACCGTATCTCAGACCAGTTTTTCTCTTGCCTGTGCTGTAACAACCTTATGTCAGTTTTCTTAAAAGCTGAATATGCTACACTTTCAAGACCTTGAAATAGTAGCTCTTGAATAGGGAGCAGGAAAATACAGACAGTTTGTACAGTCTCTCCAAATGGAGGCAGCTTATTTTTGTTCCTGCTGAGTCAAGGGACAGTTTGTACAACCCCACTGACAAACTTACTCTTCTTAATTTTCCAATAGCATATACCAAGCACAGGATGCAATGTACAACAGGGGAATGTCAAATTAAAGAAAAACTGTCCAGCATGTGAGCCAAATACTGCATATATATATATAAAATAGTGATGCTTTCTCTGCTTGGCCAGGCTTCAGGGCTTTGTCTCAGCTAGGCTTGGGGAAAGATAGCAGATTGCACACACTTTCTCCTCGTGGGAGATGTGGAAGATGCAGGATGCATCTATACAATGCAGGTACCAGGAAAGCACATTTATTTGAAACTGCCTGCCACAACATCCTTCATGGATGTACAGGTATTATAGTTGAGGGATTTTTTCTGCTGCTCTGGCAGTGAGGGGGTTAACAGCTCAGTTCTTGCCTGGGTTCTCTGTGCTGCCATGGCCTTCAAGGTTACAGAGATAGAGGCATCTCTGTGAATAACATATTTGGGAGAGAAGAAAAAAAAATTCAGTAGCAAGATGTAGAGTGCCAGTTCAGTACCTGCGTCGGGAGGCTGAGAGATTGAGAGCACCCAGGCCCACAAGAGAAGGGGTAGAGATGTTCTTCCAGGCATCCCGCTGCTGCTTGTGAATTGGACCGACCATAGTGAAAACCTATGGACCAGAGAGAGAGAGAACCAGTACTGCAGAATCCATCTAAGCCACGACTGAAGATGGAGAGATAAAGCTGGACAAACNTTAGGATGTACAACCTCGTCTGAAGGGTTGAGGCACTTATCGCATCACCATTCATACCTCTGCTTCTGGGAAGAGCAGTGAGGACTGGTAGAGCTTAGAACCTGGCTCAGGAGAGCTGACTTGGAGCAGACCCTGGCTGAATGCAGGGTGAGTGTGCTGCAGTTTCTCAAAGCTCACCTCCAGATCTACCCAGAACTGTTTGCTGTTGTTGGATAGAGGCATTTCCTGAGAGTGTTTGGTTTGGCTCCTCAGGCTTCGTAAAGGACAGACTGCTTCATTTTTGCCATGTAGTAATAGTGAAACACCTCGTTCTTCCACAACCAGCTCCATAGACTTGTAACTCCACTGTGAGGTCTCAGGTAGGGTCATACCTCTGCTACCTGGCTGTCTTGGTCTTCTCAACCATCCCACTTTGGGGATACTTTCTGAGAGTTAGGTATTTATTCTCTGTATTTCAAGCAGATACAAATCCTGTAGCAAGATACAGGGATCACAGGAAGAAATGGAAGATAGAGTGGGCTCAAGGTTTTGAGCTGTCATCTGTGAAGCATCAAAGGGAAAAACCTAGGACTTGAAATCAGAAATGGCATAGATTTATCAAGACAATAAATCACTGAGGTGAAGAGTATGGCTGGCTTGAGAGCTTGCAGTGTCATGGGAGGTCCTCTTAAGTCCAAACACCAGGAAAGGATCACATACAAACAACCATTGATCAATGGCATTACAAAACACTGAGAGATGCCCTAGACTCACAGAGCAGGGTGACAAGACCTGCAAGACTGAAAATGTCCACATGCACACTTTCTGCTTGGAGTGTAAAGTGTTTTGTCCACAGCTGGATGACTTGAATCTTCCCAATGCTGAAATGAAATATTATCTAGACTCTCCCACATGAAAGTTAAGTAACTTCTAAACATTATCTTTTCTGTGTTGTTAACAATATTTTTAAATGTATTCAAAATAATTTGATTCCAAAGAGGGAAAATCATTCTGAGTTATGCCTACCAGAAATGCTTATTCTAGAAACAATCCCTTTTTACCTGTAATTCTTAATTTTTTAGCTTCTAAGTTATACAGATTGCTGTGAATTTTCTTGGATTGGTTCAGGTTGGTTTTTGTACCCATATCTAATATATTTTCTTTTTCTTTTTTTTTTCCCCTAAGGGGTGGAGGGGATGTTTTGAATAATCATTTTTACTTGCAGGTATTTTCTTCAAAAACAGAAGAATCCTCTTTTCTGAATGTGAAGTTCTGACTTTTGTCTATCTCAGAAAATGTAAAGGGGCATTATCTGTCCTCTCTCAGCACTACCAACAGGGCTGGAAATACTCATGGGAAGCTTGAATTTGTCATGGTGCTCTAAAACAAGCAGTGTTGTCTAGGTCACCAAGGACAGCTGGGCCTCCAGTCAGCTGTGGGTTCAACACGTCTTTGAATGGTGATGAAGAGGCCACCATACGAAGAACGTTTATTGTAGCTTCCTATATATCTTTTCTTTCCTCAATGTAATAAGAGAGCTGACAATTCTATCAGGCCACAAATATTTAATAAGCAGCATTTTTGTCCATTGGAGTTATGGCATTAAAAAATATAAGCATGCATTGCTCGTATTTTGCCTCAAAACACTGTTTGTGATGTTAACGCTTGACTTTGTGGGAAGACATTTCAACTAGGACTGAGCACAGAGGGCAGGTTTCAATTTGTTAGACTCACACATAAAGAATACTGCTTCTACCAGATTAGATCTCTGACAGCACAGACTGTATCATACAAGGGAGGAGACAGAGGGTGAATTGGACTTTACTTCTACAAATGGAGCTGTGCAGATGGCACAATGCTTACAAAGAGGCAGGAATATTGTCTTTTGATCTCAGTAGGAGGGCGGGGACATAGGAGGGGGAAATGTGATATTACCCACAAGCTGAGGAAAGTTTCAAATCTCTGGCTCAAACAGGCATAGCATGTGCTGCTGGGTTTCTGCTTTTGTCCTTCTCATCATCAATATTAGGTCCTGATGCCCCCTTTTTTCTCCTCAATGAATTTGCAATTATTTATAAAGCGAGCCTCAAGATACATTGGAATGAGTAAACTCAGATCTTAAATTAAAAACTCTATTAGAAAAAGACTTCTAAAACCAATAGCTAGTAAAACATATTTTACTAAGGTAAGTATTCCTTTCTATGACTAACGATATAAAAGTTCTAGAGCAGGGCAAAGGTTGTGATAGGATAAATGGGAGATTTGTTTGGACTTGGCCAAAAATTTATGAATCAGCAAAGCTGATTTATCTTAGTAAAAACCATAGCTTTAAGATACAAATTTGTCATAACATCTGTTGGAAGAAGAATATAGCATCTCCACTCAGTTTAACCATACTAGCAAATTGCACAGAAAATTATGACAAGAATGACAGGGCTCATTCTATGCAGTTTTGTAATCTGTTGAAAAAAGAATCCTGAAAAAAAAGATTAATAAGTAAAGAAAGTAAACAAACAAACAAATATAATGATAGGGATAGATCGTTTTTTATGAAGAATACTGCCCTTTTAAAAAAATTTTACTGAAAACATGAAAGCAGTTTTAAGAGCAAAATATCATTATTCTTATTAGTTTTAAAAACCTTGATGTTTTCTGAAAAAACCTTGTGAATATTTTATTTCCTTTATTGTCAAATACTGTAGTGAAAATATCTTCTAATACCAAAATAAATCTATGTAGTTTAAAAGATAAGTTTGTTTACGTGTGTGTGTGTGTGTGTGTGTGTGAAAGAAAAGGAGGAAGAACTTTCTAAAAGCAATGCTGATTACTCAGCAGATGAGTAATTCTCACACCCCACTAACGTAAGAGCAAATTGAGAAGATTTATGCTTTGCCCCAGAGTAAGGTAGATAGGTGTTACAGTGTTTCATTACATATTTCCAGTTCTACCAGCTGTACCTACATTGTCATGGAAGATAATATGATTTTTTTTTTCCCCTAACTTGCACTGTAAAAAGCAGATGACAACTTAAAAGCAACACTGCTTGATTTATAGGGTCTCAAACCTTTTGGCCACATTCGTCTCTTTGGAAAAAGGTGATTTAGCTTCTGTGTGAAGTTGCATGTTAAAAAGAGAGAGGGAAAGCAAGCCTTCAAATGGCACAAAGCCCTTTATGCTTAAAGCATGAGAAAACCTCATCAATACTCAAAATTTCTTCCATGTGTCCTGTAAACAGGATGATATTTATATGCCAAATCAGCAAAAGAGGTGGAAAAAGCTAAAAAATAGCGTGTGAAACAGTTACCAGAAATCCCATTCATACAGATAAAACAGCACGAGCTGACTTTGTGGGGGCTTTGCATTAATTGGCTGTGACACTAGATATAAGGCTCAGTTGCACAGACCAGTGTTGGCTGCCCTAGAAGTTTGAATATTTAATCCAAATTTTCAAAAGAAAAAACTTTATACATGACCTCAACTATAAAATGCATGAAAAATTCTGCATGTAAGTATCTCTGTTTCCTGAGTATTTCTGTAAAGATTTTTTTCAATAAATGAGAAACTAAGTAAATGAAAGGTGCATGAAAGCACTAGCAAAATGGAAAACCTGCAGTGTGCATTTATGGTGCAGGATGTCTAATTCTTCCCGGAAAAAATAATCCCATTTTGATCTCTTGGAACTCCTATCTGGAGATGATTCTCTCTTTCTCTTCACTGACTACAGAGGGAGCCAAGATTCCTCAGTTAAACAGTTCAGGTAGATGCCTGAACTTTCGTAGCTTAAATACCTCTAAAATTTCTAATGCTGCTTTTCTCCAAGCTTACAGCTTCCTCAAGAATATGGATGATACTCTGCATGCAGGAAGCCATTTCTGAAGGACATCCACACAAAGACTGTTGTGGTGGCAAACACCTCAGTCTATGGTATTCAACTCATGGAAAGGTCTGCTAGAGAAGATATGCACTGCATAATAATTGCCAAGACCTGTACAAGCTGCCAGTCAGTCACATCCTGCCGAGGGATGGGTCAGACCCATTCACAACCAGCCAGAGGATCCCAACCTCCAAGACGACATAGGCTGCAATTGTTAAAGACCAAACGCTCCAGATCCCATGGGATATGGTGAAAAAGGAATACCTCACCTGCCTGTCCTTATTAGCGCTTTGAACTCATACGTCTGGGTGGTATCACCTGCAAAAGGTGATGTAGTGTATGAGTACTGTGCTCCCAAAGAAGACATTTGTTGGACTATTAACTATTTTGTTGACTTTGCTGCAAATGGGAAGAACCTTTGTTGGACTATTAACTATTTTGTTGACTTTGCTGCAAATGGGACTGAACCTATTGATGTGGCTTCTTCTCAGATTTCTTGTTTGTAACAACTTTGTCACTCAGTTCCTTTAAATTTTACAATATATTTTGATGATACAAAATTTTAATACAAGTAAGCCTTTTTAAGGCAAATAATCTCCTAAAATGAGAAACACCTCTTCAACAAAATGCATGTTTAAATGTTAACACACTTCCACAGATATTTCAGTCCTCCTGGCTCAGCATACTAATAACAGTTTGTCAGTAATTTCTGAGCTGCTCTGTGCTAGTACTCTGCACAAATGGCAAAAGTGTCCACCCGTGAGTACAGACAGATGTGACATAAAAAAGATGAAAAGATCTGGTTTATACCAATATTGACCTCATGATTGCATCAGAAATGTAATGATTTTTCTTTCCTCTAGACTTCCACATAAAGGTAAATCAAGGTTGCCCACAGCTAAAAACAAGCAATTCACAGTATCAGAGTATCACAGTATCACAGTATCATAGTATAGATAAGGCTGGAAAGGACCTTGAAGATCATCTAGTCCAACCTATAATCCAACTAACCTATCCTCTACATCTAGATCATATCACTCAGCACCTCGTCCAGCCTCCCCTTGAACATGCCCAGGGTTGGCAACTCAACCACCTCTGTAGGCAACCCATTCCACATCCGCATCACTCTTCCAGTAAAAAACCTTTTCCTAATATCAGGTCTAAACTTTCCCTGCTGAAGCTTAAGACCATGACCTCTTGTCCTGTCTCCAGAGACCAAGGAGAAAAGACCAACCCCTGCCTGGCTACAACCTCCTTTTAGATAGTTATACACAGCAATAAGGTCACTGCTGAGCCTCCTCTTTTCTAGGCTAAACAGACCCAGCTCCTTCAACCTCTCCTCATAGGGCTTATCTTTAAGACCCTTTACCATCCTAGTTGCCCTTCTCTGAACTTGTTGCAGCACCTCGACATCTTTCTTGAACTGAGGGGCCCAGAACTGAACGCAATACTCGAGGTGCGGTCTTACCAGTGCCGAATACAGTGGAAGGATAACCTCTCTTGACCTACTAGGCACTCCATTCTTGGTGCAGGCCAGGATGCCGTTGGCCCTTTTGGCTGCCTGGGCACACTGCTGGCTCATGTTGAGTTTGCTGTCCACTAATACCCTCAAATCTCTTTCCACCTCGCCACTCTCCAAGCATTCCGTTCCCAGCCTATAGTTCTGCTTGGGGTTATTATGACCAAAATGCAGAACCCGACATTCAGACTTATTAAATTTCATTCTACTGGAGTCTGCCCAGATCATGTTCTGTATGGCAGCATCAGACCTATTTTCATTTGACTAGTGCTTCTGGTATTGCAAAAAGTAACACAGGAAATCCCTGTTTTGAGGTAATGCAGAATTAGAGATGTGGCCCTGTAAAAACCTGAAGCTGGTGAAATGAATTTGGATTAAGACCACAACCAAAATGGGTTTTGTTGCTGTTTTTTCTGCACAGATGAAGACATGCTCACAGATAGATCATAATTATGCTTGATATCTCATTACTATTTTGGTCTATATACCTGTATGTGCATCTTTACAGACATTGGCAATGATACTAGTATCTTTTCTGATAGCATAAGAGTTCAGAGGATGTAGAAAAGATAAGAAGAAACAAGGTGTTCACTAAACACCTCTATGCTTAGGGAGATGGACCTTTGCTGTAGATAGAGGACAACCCACCTAACATAAAAGAGAGGCTGCTGCAATTGCAAAACCACAACAGCAGTGGGCTCTGCTTATTATTATTATTATATTATATACGTATATTATTGTATTATANGCTACTGAAGAATTTCAAATGCATTCCAGCCCACAGACCTTGGGAAGAAGAAAGAGGCACATAAAATCACTCTTCTATTGATATTTCTTTCTTCCATTTTGGCTGTGATGCACTGGACATATTTTTAAGGTAACCATGGATGCAATGCCCAGTGAAAGGTATCTTTCCCTAATTCACTCTTTCAATCTACTATTTACATTTCCTTAGATGAGAAGACCACAGTCCCAAAGAGTGACATCATACAGAAATTGGGCAGGTGAAAAGTACAGCAGTAGAGGGGAAATCCAAGTCATTGCACATCTATCAGGGATTCAGAAGGGACTATTTCTAATACCCTTGAAGGATGGCAGATGGGGCGTATGCAATAAAACACCTAGGAAAACCAATGAAAAAAAAATTTCCCTTGATTTCAAAAGTAGCACCGGGTCTTTGGTGGAAAGACTCATTGCCTCAAATTTCAGTTGGAGGAAGCAGGGAAGACACTCTCACAAAGACATTAAAGCAGGAAAGGACCTGAAAGAGGAAAGTGCTTTGAGAACTAAGATGCAGAAGCTGACAGGAAGGGAGTTGCAGGGCCAGGGACTGTTCAAAGAGGAAGGCTTGTACACTTTTCATAATTTGGAATAAAATCTTTTGATTCAGATAGATATACTTAAATAATTCCGGCTCATCTGGAGGCAAATACACCTACATGGGAACACTCTAAACCTAAACACCTGAGGAATATGATTGGAAATGCTGTTAACTTAGTTGCATCCAGAGCAGTGGTTAATACGCTAGAGACCACTTAAACAAGGAAAGAGTTCTTGAGAAAACAACTTGTTCAAAGAATTTATTTATTTTTGCTGCAGAATATACATAGAAAATACAGTGGAACTGTAAAAAAAATAAAATCCCACTTGAAGAAATTAAGAGAAAGAGAAGACTGAAGTGATTCTGCTAGCATGATATGATCAAGCAGGAGTTTTTATAAAAATAATGAGTATCAGTTGTTCACTGTTTTATGGGAATCTCCCACAAACAACCACTGGAGAAAAATATAATTATGTAACAGCACGCTTCTCAGGCCTCATCCAGAGAAGACTAACAAAACTTCTATGCTCTGGGAAGTCACACATAGAGCAGCACCATCTACCGAACCCCAGAGTCAAGCTTAAACACAACAGGCTGGGGTGATCTTAAAGTGGGAGAGATGGAGGCCTCCATAAAAATCTTTCTGCCTCCATAAACATTTTTCTACCATCAGTCCTTTTAAAACATTTTGAAAAAGAAGTAGATCCTGCCCAAGTGTACTGGCTATGCAACGCACCACTATTCTTATCATTCCCACTGGGATGGGATCTCTCTGCCTCACTCATCTTCAGCAGGACATGGACATAGATCCCATGGGACAAACTGGCAATGTGCTTTCATCTCACATCCCCTGCTTTTTTTTTTTTTTTTCCCATGTCTTTGCCCTGTTTTCTGCCTTGCCTATTCAGGCTTCACAAGTGAAGGGCCTCTCTGTGCTCCCTGATAGGGCAAAGCCTCCCTCAAACCTGTCCTGCCCCATGGATGGCAGGCACACAGCACACAAAAGTCTGCCTACTGTGTGAGCTCCTGCTGCAGCTGCCACAAAAAAAAAATATACACCAACAAATGGGCACAATGGGTCAGAGGGATGCTTCCATATCACTGTGTTGCAGTGACCAAAACCAGTCAAGTTTCAGAAAAAAGACTTCAAGCAAATAAATCCTCCCTTCGGACAGACATGGCTAGGAGATAACACAACATGATGGGTTGTCTCATCCTCTGGTCCATACTCTAACAGCCCAGAAAAATTCATCCCATAAAACCAAAGCAACTTCACTAAGAGTCAGCGGATTTGGTTTGGGTTTGTAGTGCTATAATTCAAAGCAGTTCAAGTTTGTGCAGGCATTCTATATATCTTTGGTCTCTAAACACTTGCTCTCTGTATCTCATGGCATATCACATATAAACAATGTCTTTCCACCAAAAAATCATGAAAAAACCAAAGAAGCTTGTATCTCTCATACTTTTTTGTTGCAAAGCTACATTAATGAGAATGAATTATGAATGCCTTTCAATTCAGCTTCAAAAATACGAGGACCAAATATCCTTCAATAATGTCAATTAATATGGAACATGCATCTGTTCACAGAATCACACACAGAATCACAGAAAATTATGAGTTGGAAGGGACCCACAAGGATCATCTAGTCCAACTCACCATCTAATACCCGTACAGTGACCAAGAGCACATCCCAGAGCCTAGATGCCTCACAGTCTAGCAGGCCACTCCGAGCCGGAAGGGGCCCAGGGTCATCCAGCCCTACACCCCCCAGCTAGACCATGTCACTAAGCTCCTCGTCCAATATACTTCATCAAGATAGAGAGATAAGACATATTGTGATTTATTTAGCATTTGTGGTTTAGCATTTAAGTGCTAAAGTATCTTTTCATTTGAAAGCCAGATGGGCCTCCGCTGGGACAGCTAAGATGGCGGAGAATATGAATAATATGAAAAAGTAGAGAGAGCTACAGATATTCCACAAGCATTCTACAGTTTGTAGGACATAGTGATGGATTGATGCTATTTTTCTTCGTGGATTGCACACCTCAGATTTTGCGCTGTCTGGAATATGCTAAAAATAACAACATCATTTTTAATGCCAGGACCTTTGCTTTTAAAGCTAATAAAACTGAACCAGGGACCTTTTATGACCTAACCACACCATGTTGCATGACAGTGTCTTTCGTAGGTTCAACAGATGCTTTGCAATCTAATATATAATTGCTATTTTTCATCTGCTTATTTCATTTAAAAGTGTGTATATAACATTTTGGAGCTAACCAAATCTCAGATTATGATGCTGAGGTTATACCTTGCATGCTCTGGGGTAGGTAGGCATGACGGTGCCTCCTGAGGGTGCAAAGCCTGGGAGAACAGTGTCATGGATGGAATTAAGCAAACCACAGAAGCCGGAAGGAGACAGACAGTGTAGCGTTCAATTTACCACACAACTGGGAATAGTCCTCGTGTACACTTTTCCTTGGCTCGTGTCACGAGTATGCTAATAATTAGGCAGCAAAGGCAATCTGCAGTCCAGCTTGCTCTCTGGACCTGTTTTATTTAGCTGCCTAGATGTACATATGATTTCATTGATACAGCACTCACAGAGACTAGAATCAGATGCTGCCTGGGAAGATCCTGCTGATCAAGGCTGGAAATGCATTCCCTCCTGGACCAAGATTAAAGAGACCTTTAGAGAGCTGGTTATAAATTCCTACCTCTCAGGTTGCTGCTATTTCCTGAACTGAGCTAGAGGAGCACTATGCTAGCTGGCTATGGGTAATGGGATATTTAGCATTACACATGGATTGGTGAAACTGGTGTTGAGCGTACCTTCTCACCACTACCATGTGTCCCTTGAACCCCTTATTCTGGCGCTGAGTGAAATGGATTGGGAATAATTGTACTGGCCAACAAGCTCCACCTTCCTCCAGAATGGAAACATCAACTAAGCAGTTGTTGCTCCAGTTTCCTTCTGTACTAGGAAGGGTTGCAGAGCTGGGGCTCTATATACAATGAAATGTAATAGAGAAATAGGGAAATAGAGAAATACAATGTTTCTCTAGATATGCCAGTTTTGATCGTTAATGCGGTTTTTAGAACAGTCATAATCATTCAGTGTTCTGTGATTTTAGTGCTTGTGGGGATTAACATTTCTGAGGTATCACTGTGAGTCTCAATTATTGAAATGGCCAAGATTCTGGCAAGAAACCACAGGGAGGAAATCAGTTCTGTGCAGAAGATGCCAGAAGGCAAATATTATTTACATAGAGTGCAGAACTACAGAAATATAACAGTATGTAAATTTCTTGACAGATGCCCTGTTTGGCAGCTGCTCAGATGTAAATTTCACTCTCAGCTAGATCTGCAAAAACACAGATTACTAATCCAGGGTAGATGCGGTTATAGTAGAAATTCTACATGACAATTTATAACTCTCCAAATTACTACTGAATTTACCAAGAAATAACAGATCAGGGAACTGATAACATTTGTGGGCCTGAATCAGGTGAGGTCTGAAAACATGAGAAACCTCCGTGAAGTCAAGAGAGACCGTTGCATCCATAATCTATCAAAAGATTATTTGCTTGACTCTCGAATAAGGCTGTGCTGAAGAAAGTTTGACCTGCTGGAATGCCCTGTTAAACCAGGGCACAAATCTGAGGACTACCTGAGATCTAGTCCTGTTATGAAACTAAGATCAAAACCATTAATTTCTCGTGTCTGTTTGGTGCCCTCCAAAAGATGAACTTGACAGACGTGCATCTCATGTGGAATCTGATGCTACTGAGCAATCACTGCCAACACAGCACTGGAGATCATGCCTCAGGTAATAGGTGAGAGCTAAGGTATGTCTTGAAGAAAGTTCAACTTGTTCATAACTGTATCTGTTTAGTGGTTAAACTTAAGCCTTTGTTTCTAATAATACGTACTGAAAATCAAAATTTTATGAGACTTGAAAGAAAATTCTGAATCATCATTTCTTTCTTTAGGAGATGCAGAATAGAAAGGTGGTGAAATAGCAGTTTGAATTTAAGGCTTTTGTAAGTTTTTTCATTTCCTGAGGGCTTTTAAGTATATTTAACCCAGGACCCAGCTATGACCTATCTATTGGAAGGCATTTTCATGTTATTAACATGCTGACGTGGTTCACTGGGAAGGTCTGTTTGAGCTAAGACTAAACATTCTACACAACAGTTGATTAGCAAGACTTGCCTGCGTTTAGGGGAGAGACACTGCTATTTTTGCTCGCCAGAAGGCCTCTAAGCTCTGTCTCATGCAAATACACAGTGACAATGACTTTTCTTTGATACCACCAGCTTCCTGCAGTGGAACATCAGCGTGACGATTGTGTGCACTCCTGTCATGGGATGCAGGGAACACAGCCCATGTCATATGTCCCCGTGGGGACTACAGGGCAGTTTCACCCCCTACCCAGATCAAGAAAGTTTAAAACAATGCCAGTGCAAATCTGTCAGTTAGCTTCTATCCTACAATTCATTTCAGGCAACACTGCCCTTCATTTAATGTAAGGGGAAATCTTGCTTCAGTTTTCAAACAGTTTCTGCTTTGAAGCACATTTATTTCTGGAGTCATAGCCCTGGGCATACTCCTAGCACCTGTTCCCTATCCTGTCACAAGCCAGGTGAGCTGCTCTCCCTTTAGGCGACCTATTTTCTCCACTACAGAAGCATCCTGCCCCAATCTGTTTCCCCCATCTTCCCTTTCCCACCAGTCAAATGTTACTTTTTAACTCTAAATAAACACTCTCTGTTCTGGCCAGGGCACATGCAGCACAGCTGCCCTGGAACGCCGACACAGCCTTTGCCTTGTTGTGCGGTGAGCAGGATGGTAAAGCTGCACCAAAAGCTGAGAGCAAACCAAGCTATAAGTAGCAAAACTGTATCAGCAGATCTGAGTTAGGGATTTCTTGATCATTTGCCTTTATTTAGGGATTATTTATGCCTCCTATTAACCTTACTCAACCGTGACATATGTTACACAGATGGAAAAGCTAAAACAAAAATAGGTGCAGTGGTTTTCCCAGCTCGTGCAGAACAGCAGTAAAAGCCGAGAGGAATCACCGGCGAGCTCCGGTGTCTGATGGTGTCTGTGAACAAACCAACCAGGTACGAATCTAGGCTGGGAAAACTACAGTCACGGCGTGGAACACATCCATACTCTTTGCTCAGATCACCGGCGCGTTGCCCTGGACCTGAAGCCCCCAGGCCCCGCGGGTTGTGCACACACTAGGTGGTGCTGCAGGGCCGGAGAGACCCCGGCTGCGGTGGGTGGGAGGGACAGATGCAGCATCCCCCGTTCTGCTCCCCGGCTGCGGCTCGGAAAGTGTTTCCTCCGGAATGCCTGCCTGATGATAACAGGATCCCTTTCATATATACGTATTAGGCAAACACGGGCGCAAGGTGGGTAAACATCACGAGCAGAATCATCTTTCTGCTCAACGTCGCGACGGCAAAACCCCAGTTGTGCAAAGTAACACGCTGCTGAGCTTTTTTTTTTTTCTGGCCATCTCTCCAACAACAAAGCAGCTGTGGGAACATATGGATTACACGTTTAAAAAGAAATACGTAATTACAAACCAGTCATCTGAATTGCCCTTCTGCAACAAATATAAGGCTTGGTATCACCCGAAAAATCAGTGTCCTCTGTATGCTAACCTGAATATTTGTAGACATGGAAAAGCATGTCACTTATGTAAGGCTAAGAAATCATGCACTCACATGAATAGTCTCTGATAAAAATAAATAATAAAAAAGGCTGTGTCAAGATATTAAATCAAATTTCCTTTTCAGTTAAGATCCTTATATTCAGTTATGCAAAAGTCCACTTGGCTGCCTGAAATGTGTCCTGTTCAAACAGGAGCCTGTACTCAATCACACTTCTCCTTTTTATCTTCGACATTATTCCCACTTAAGCCCTGGTCAAAAAAAATTAAAAACACAGAAAACAGGGATAGAGTCATATTTGTTTCAACTTTTCCTGTCCCATTTTACTAGAAAGGAGAAAAAAATGTACATATCTGATAAATAAGGAGTTTTTAGGTGTCAGGGGAGAAGAGCTATGCGACCTATGGACTTAGGGACTATTGGCTATTTTACCATTCTTCTAAAGGCTGGGTGATGAAGTAACACAGAGTTACTGAAATCACTTTTTGGAAAAGGAAATTACAGTGATCCCCCATTACTTGCAGGCTGTTGGGTCTGGCCCTCTTCACGCGAGTCCTGGAATCTGTGAAGATAGCAAACTCACTACGTAGTCAAGTCAAGTACACGCCTGTAGCCACACTCCCTCCCCTAATAAGGTCTGGAGGACAGTCCTGAGAGCGGGTCTTGTCTCAGTCACCTGGGGGCTGCCCAACATGGCTGTGCTCTGGCGAGGGAGGCAGGCGGCTGCTGCGTTTGGCATCAGGGCAAGTGGGGCAGGCAAGTGCTGGGCGCAGCCCCTGGGCTCCACCGGGCTCCAGCCTGACTGTGGGCACAGAGGAGGAGGGATGTGGCAACTGCACTTCCTGAGCCTCCACCAGGACCAGCTCGGGGAATGCCCATGTGTGCCAGGAGCTGTGGGAGATTTCCCTGCACCAGCCCTGGCAGAGGGTCAGAGGCACAGTCCCAAAAACTGTTTCAGATCGAGGCTATGGCAGTGCTGGTGCCAGCCGGTCCCGGCCCTGCTGGCTGGCCCCGGCCCCAGGACCTGCCTGACTGTGGGCACACAAAGGGCACTGCAGGGGTGTGGGGGGGTAAGGTGCACCCTCGCTCTCACGTACAGACACACATAATGGTAGCTCCGTCACCCCGTCTTGTAGCCCGGCAGAGGACAATTCCAGCCATGCAAAAACACACATTTACACTAAATGCATCCCGGATGCGCCACTCCAGCTCCCAGCTGGGACCAATTTACATAATCCTGAGCAGACTGGGTTCGCGGTAGGTTCTGCGCACACGCCAGGTCCCACAGCTCACTGGAAAATCAGCAGCGACTAATCGGAGGATCACTGTATTTTAATTATTTACAGTAAAGATCATTATTTTCTTAAGCCCCTAATTTATGCAGAGATTTATGACACTTAAGCTCAAGTCTATTGGAAAAATGCTTCTTTCTGAAAGCCCAAACCAATTAATCATTCAAGGGATACTCTTACTACCATTCCAGCCAGGAGTAAAACCCGGATACTGAGAAGTAAGTGTTGTGCTCCTTTTCCCACAGTGGCTGTCAGGGTGTCAGGACCTCAGTAGTCAGCATGCCAATGCAGGAGGCGAGGGAGAGGAGAGAATACATGGAAAAATTACAATGACAAAGGACCAAACTGGAGATGGAAAAGGTAGCTGGACATGCAGTAGGGATTATCTCTCTGCATGGAAGTCTTGGGACAGAATTTCTTTAAGGGGGCAAGAAAAGTGTATGTGTCTGCATAGCACATGGAAAAGAAGTGGAGTGAGAGGAGTGTAGAAGGGAGCACGCTGTGCTGTCTGGACTCTGAGCATTTCATCCAAACTGCTATATTGTTAAGACTCTTGAGCAATAAAGCAAATTTTCATTCCAATTAAAGATTCAATGGTTTTAGAACAATCACCAGAAGAAAAAGAGAAAAAAAGGCAAATCCTCAGAGGACCTGGTAATGAATAACAAAAACAGTTCTTGTGTATCTTCCAAAATGAATGGTATTCAGTATAACTGCAGAGAGAGGATTTAATGCTACAATCCACTGTGGCATTCTCTGTGGGTAGATGTGTAATGGCCCACAATCGACAGCAATTCTTAGCCCAAGTCAGTGTCTTCTGGTCCATGTGTAACACATTGATCATTCTTGGTCTGCCTTATTATCATTGCTGGGATGGCAAACATTGGAGGGCCAGAGCCTGAAGGTAAGTACCAATTGCTTAAAGCTTTTAGAGTGTGTTACTTAACACAACATGAATCATATTAGCCACTTAAATTACTACTTAAATTCACCCCCAGCTCCTTTCTGTCACAGAGTCTTATGTTTCCTTTCTGTGGGTATCACCTTACCTTTTGCTGAGATATACCACAAGAATATGCCTGGACCACTGACCTTGTCCTGGATCTCTAGCTAAGATGCTATTCAACAGGGCAGCAGATGGAAAACCCTGGGAAAACTCTAAAGTCTGAACAGGACAGCTTTGGACTTTCCATCACTTTGCTGCCAGAAGCAAAGAGGGCCACTTCAGTGCTATCTCCCACTACCTCCCTGTTGGAAGCCAGCTCTGGCCAGCACATGCCAGCAGTGGGCTGCTGCCTTCCCATGCCAGCCCTGCTGAAAGTACTTTCACACTCATAGAGTTCAAGAGCTCAGATTAGTTATCTTCCTTCTCAAAGAAAGGGCTCTGGATTAGGACTCTGAAGGCTTAAATTCATTTGTCAGGTTAAGTACAGACTTTATGTGCAACCTTGAGCAAGGTCTTTAATCTGCCTGAGTATCAACATCCTTCGCAAAGGGGCAGTAATTCTTCCTTAATTACTGAGGGTTGGGAGAATAAAACTGGCAAATAACAGAGCAGCACTACTGACATGATGGCTGGCACAGCTCTCCTGGCTGTACTGAGTTCCCTTGCTAACTACCCAGTGTTGCAGGTCTGGGGCACTTGCAGCTAGTATTATCATGAAACCGAATATAAAATAAAGAAGGAAGTAGCAGCTGCAGGGAAATTGTATGTCCCCTGACTAACGCACCTTTAAGCACAGGTTCACAGGTTATTCTGAGTTGGAAGGGACCCACAGGATCATCTAGTCCAACTCCCAAGTGAACACCCACCCAGGGATCAGGCCCTCAAGCGTGGAACCACGAGCACCACGCTCCATCCATCCAAGCCTCCCACCATCTAGAGCATTTCACTGAGCTCCTCATCGAGTCTCCTCTTAAACNCGGCACGTAGTCTTGTTAAATCTCATATTATTGGAGTCTGCCCATTTCTCTAGTCTGTCAAGGTCCCTCTGAAGGGCCCTCCTACCCTCTGGCAGTTCAACATTTGCCCCCAGCTTGGTATCATCTGCAAACTTGCTGATGATGGACTCAATTCCCTCGTCCATATCATCAATAAAAATGTTGAACAGTGCCGGGCCTAACACTGATCCCTGTGGGACTCCACTAGTGACTGGCTGCCAGCTGGATGTGGCACCATTCACCAACACTCTCTGAGCTCGTCCATCCAACCACTTCCTAACCGAACATAAAATGCTTCTATCCAGTCCATGCTCTAAGAGTTTCTCCTGAAGCTTATTATGGCAAACCGTGTCAAAGGCTTTGCTAAGGTCCCCTTTAACGTTTTGAAGCATTCACTGGGGAGCTATGCTGCCAAATTATATCTAACGCCTAAACTCAGTCAGATAGCTTAGGTGCTGCCAGGATGTGGGGACAATTGTTCTCTTCACAGGCACACGTGGGAACTGTGATAAGGATGTAGAAAATATCAATGCCAGAGTAAGGCTTCTTTAGTGGCACTTCCCAGAAACAAAGTAAAAACTGAAGAAGACAGTGGCTCCCTCTTGCATCATGTTTAGGCTGCCTGTTCTTTCTGTTTAATCTTTGCCTGCCCCCTTTTTAAGGGGAAATCGCTTTCACAGGTTTTCTGCATGCAGGTCTGTAGTTTTCCTTCCTGCTGAGTTATAAACCCTCTGCTGCTTTATTCCTCCACTCAGCACTTCCCTGCCCTGGCTTGGAGCATATAGACTTAATCCCCTTGATGATCAGCCGAGGAGCAGATGGAGGAATAGAGGAGCAGGATGGCTGCTTTATGAGGTACAACCTCAGCAGCACTCATAGAAACAATCAAGGAGTGACCACAAGCCAGAATTTCAAGTGCTTCAATATTCAAATCTGCAATAAAGGGGAAAGTCAAAGTCACAGGTCCCAGAGATTATGTAATTTTGGATTATTCTTATCTTTCATTTAAAGCAAAGTTTCTAGTGTTCATAGTCTCAGACAAAGGCTTGGAAATGGGAATCACCAAGGCCTTGAACATCAAAGGGCAAATACAAGAATCCAGAAATGACTCTTTTTTTTTTTTTTTTTTTAAATCTCATGATTTTGCCATCAACCTCACATTATGTTGGGGAGTATCTCAGGATTTTTGAGCATGAAAGTCCAGCAGGACTACAGATGCCTCAGAATCATAATGAATTGAGGCCACAGTCAGTTTATAAGAAGGCTTCTCCCTTGCAGCTAAGACAATACCAGGGTTTTGCAGAATGGTTTGGTCCTCCCCAGGCAACCTCTTACTGGTGAGCATTGCTATCACCGGCCATAACAGGCATTGATGTTTTCGTTTTTTGTTGCAATTGAAGAGCAAATGTGTATTTTAAGTGGCTGTTACACCACTGCTCAAGGTGGTGAAGACTGCAGGCTCATGCCGATGCCCAGAGGAGGTCTCAGGCTTCCCTTCAGAGCCAGCACAGCTTCTTAAAGGGATAGCAGTGCCACATAGTTGCAGCCATATGTTGAATGTAGTGAAGGCATATGGAGCTAATTATGTAAATAAACAACTCAGCCCATGATGATTCTAAATAATGCAAAACATCAAGAGGCAGAACACCAATGTTCTACCTAATGCAAATAGATTCTTAGGGTGATTAATTTACAATAAAGAGAAGCTGCATATGTCAAAAATGGTGCATCATTGTATGATTTAATATAATCAGGCACAGCTGCATTGCTCTTGATGTTTGTGAACAATGGTCTTGTTCACCTCCTTCTGCATCTGTACCACAGAATTAAAAGAGAAGAAAACTGCACAGCAGAGCCAGCAAACACTTGTGAGAAAAATATTTTTAAAGCATATCAGTAAATACTTACCAACCTTTGGGATGTTTGAATGCTTGAGGTTGTGTCAGGAAAGAAGCATATGCTGATATCCTCAAAACCAACACAAGTGGTCAACAGTCTCTGCACAAAAGGGACTAGCTAAATACAATGGGCCACTGTTGCTCTGTGACTCTCAGCATTGTTTACCTCTCACAGAGCTTCCAAGTAGAAATGACTTCAAACAAACGACCCTAAGACTTTAAACTGAATCCACCCAACAGGTTAATAAAACAAATATTGATTCGGTTTGAGAGTCATTACAGTAAACAAACCCTTTGGATTAAAAGTGTTCCTTTGTTCGAGCAATATTATCCAGAGCCTTCAAACAATATATTACAATCTCAGCCTAAATCCTCAGGTAACATTTCACAGTGTTTCCCCTCAAATATGCTTTTATTTGTAGCATATGTATAAATACAGACACATGAAAAGATATGGGCAAGCATTTCAAGGACACAAAGGAAAGAAATAATGCCAAACTCAAAAACATGCTGGAAATGCTAACAATTAAGAACAAAAGTAAATTTTTTCAAGTGCGTATCATAATTTATACACCTAAATCTCATTCAAAGAACTGCAACTTGTTGACACGTTTACCTTTTTTCTTCTAGAATCTCAGACAAATAATACATGAGCATGCTAATGCCCTTTCACAGGGTCTCCCACAAATGGTCCAATGGACCACGAAAGCATCTTGACATGATCCAGCACAGAAATGCAACCTAGATGCTTGAGAGCAAGGGCAGAAAGCAGCAAGGATGCAGTAACACAGGAAGATTTGCAGAGAATTGTTGCCTCAGGTTCAGGGTTATTTAGACTGCTCAGACCTTGCTGTCTGATTACTTGACAGGAAGTAAAGACATCTAAATTACTTTAGGTCCTCACTCCACTTTCAAAAGCAGCTTGGGTGCAAAGAAACTTTTGTCAAGAGATTATCTAGAATGAAAAGAGTGACCAGGAGCTCCAGCTCTGCTACATTGTGCCAAAGCTTCAAGATATGGATTGGGAACATGAAGCCTGTCACACAAATTTAGACAAGTATCTTCCATAAGAAATAGATTCTCCACATGGTTTTGAAACTCTCATCCACAACCAAACCAGATTTGTTCCCAGAAGTAGCAGCACAGGCTAAAAATTGAAACATATCTAGCCATGTACATTTTCTTTTTCTCCATTCTCTAAATACAAAAAACACAATAGAAACAAATGACACACAAGGAGTGACCAGTAGGTCACTGACATGGTTTAGTAACAATATTCTAGCCTAGTAATGCCAAATTTGGGAGTTGTTCATACTTGTCACAGAAGTATGAAAATCCACGGAACAGGGATTTCACAAAGGTGAAAATACTATCAGAAGTTAATGAAGATATTCAATACATACTCCCACACTAATGGATTAAGCTCAGTAGTGCTGACAATTCCTGCAAACTCAGTCAGTGAACCAGGCTCACAACTCCTTTGAGTTAATAATGTACTGCCGAAAGAAATGTCAAAAAGGCAGGTAAATACCAGCAGAGGAAGATTCTCCAGACATTTGAGCAAACCATAGTGCAGTAGCTTCAAAGTAGCATCCACCGCTTCTCATTAACTCCATATACACATCACTTAAATAATCATATATTCTCTGTTCCTGGCCATGTAAAGCAAGTTGCAGTAAGTACAAGAGCAGACACTTGGCCACTGCATGACTTCGGTGTGAGTACAAACATTTTTGCACCTGGATTTCTGCTTTGGTATTTAAACAGGCCGTGTTTGCCTTTTTTCTTGCTAATTCAGAATATACAAGCAATTCTTGATAAAGAATTCTCAACAGTGCCCAGTCAGCAGTGGAGGCTGACATGGTACAGTGACTCCCTCTAACTCAAGGCACAGTTTCTCAGAGACAGTATAAGGCACTAAGACATTACACCATCACTGAATGGAAGTTCAATGCATACCAAGTGCTCAGCATCTGCCTTAGCTTATGGGCACAGCATTCTGCAAATCTTGTAAAATCAGGTAGTTGATCTGATAAGATATTCTGCATCACTGGGGCTCTCCCTATCTGAGGACAGGATCAAACCCCATGAGCTTTGCTCAGAGTATCTCATTTGTAGCGGGAAGAGTTATGCAATCTTAGCTCACATCTTATCACCAGCAGTGCAACAGTCAGACTCTAGGGCTTGTTGTCTCGCAGGCACCCACTTTATTCTCATCGTTATGGAGCAGCATTAGACACACAGCCTCAGAGAGAAAGAACAACAGGGAGGGAATGAGTGATAAGGAACAGAAAAAGCTCGCAGAGTTAGCACCTGCACAGCAGACTTAGGCTGATCCTTACTTCATTGATGTGGGGCATTTCTTGCATCTGGAGTGTCATGATTAAGAGAATAAAATACATGTTCTACCATACTGAGTGCCAAAAGTAACTGCCATGTTCACTTGCAGTGCACTACCGAGGGATAATATAGGCTATTAATTAGGCTTGGGTAGAACAAAATATATTTTAAGAAATCACCCAAAGGACCAATGAAATACAGAGAGAAAATTTCTAAAATGCGGAATAATATTTCATATCCTTAGTAAGTGAGAGGTTCAACAAAGTGCTCCATCTTTTTAAAGTCAATACAGGAGCTTTATTTACAAGTGTCTATGTTCAAACACTAACACATACACTGAGGCTTTTGAGTACTTTTACACTCAAACATTTGGTTTTTCTGTAAACCTTCTCCGTCCTTCATCATGGTGCTGAATTAACTACTTTGAGCTTCTGAGCCATTCACTGCATTCCTTGATGACCAGCAAAAGCTGAAATACCTTTAAGGGGGGAGAGGGACCAACCTTGCCTTGCCTTGCCTAGCTTCCATGTACGATTCCCAAATATGTGATCTGTAGAACGTGAACTCTCAGAAATGCAGCCACCACCTCTTCTCTTACTAGACCATGAGTCCTTCCTGTCATCTCTGATTGTCAACAGCTGAAAATGTGGGTGCAGCTTGTACCAAAATTCATGCCAAATTTTTTTTACAGTATTTTGAATACAGAAATATATTTGAATAACCAGAAAGTACTAAGGAATAAGTTCTGTCTGCAGTTGTGGAATATCTTGTCCTTGCAGTTTCCAGGCACTGGTTCCAGTGGAAATTGCCAAGGGTCAGTCTGAAGTAGAGACTCTAACAGAATTGAGTTTTTTCCAGACCATGTCAAACCAGCAAAAACCCATGCTCAACAAACACAAATCTAGACCCATATATAACCACGAGAAACTGATAGCCACAAGAACAAAAAGCTTCAGAATAAAATATGAGGTTGCATATCAATAACAGAAAACAGTGCATTGCAAATAAATTTGGGGTTTTTCCTTTCCTTAGACACAGAAAAAATCAAATCTTTATTTTGATCAGATTTAGAAATAAAGGGATTAAAAGAATCAGACAAGTGATTTATAATTGGTCTCCAGACTGTACCCACTTCCTTTACTAAAGTGCATGCAAGTGAATAAAACTGCATGGATGGACTTTATTAGCTACAGCTTTCCTTCCTCACTTTGGGATTAGAGGAATACTTTAACCTTGACACATTCATCTTATACTCACAAAGCTTTGCTTTTAACAGTTCCTTCTTTCCTCTTCACTTGTCTGGTTCTGGCACATAATTTTCTAAATTAGAAGAGCCTCCTATTCTGTTTTAAAAAGCAAGGCAATTCTCACCTATCTTTTTTAGCAAGAGCATGGACAAATTCAGGATAGTTAATATACATCTGGAGTTCTATTACAGATGGCAGAAATACAACAAAAGCAAAGGTTTATAAGGCTTTTAAAAGGATGAACCCAGTGTCCTTTAAGTACACTAAAGGAAAAATAGAAGGAGAAGGATTTTATTTATTAGGTAGTAGTGTAAAGCCTAGTATACAAATACATGTTACTTAAATATTAGTGAGAAACTGTGTTTCATTGAGGCTTATTTTATGCTAGAGAAGTTTGTGATGGGATTTTCAAAAGCACTCAGCACTGCTCCAGCTCTGTGCAGAGCAGCATGTACAGATACTGCTCCTGCTGCTGGTCAAAAAGGCAAAACCAGGCCATTACGGAGGATCCACAAAAAGCCCACAACTAGAGGGAAAACTGCAATGCACAGCTACTGGCACATCTATCATACACAGACAGGAGAAAAAGTGTCTGTGGAAATGAATACTTATTCAGAGAGCTGGGGAATATGAGAATGCAAGGAAGTTTTTTTATGTGTGTGTGGAAGAGGGTGTTATTAAGCAAAACACTTGAAAGTTAATTGCAGAATAAAAGAATATACCTCAAGGGTACACACTTTCTCAGTACACTGATTTATTATAATTACAGAGTTTACTCTTACCTTTTTTCTTTATCCAGCCACATATTTGAGTTGCTTTAGAGTAAAGTATACGTCTTGTTAATTATGGCATTTACTTCTCAAATCGTAATAGGTGTCTGGTGCTAAGATCCTATAACTCTTCTTGTCACTGTTTCAAGGGGGCCTATTTAATTTGCCTGAGGTAAACTAAAATGGAAAGTACCGTCTTCTTTGAGTAATAAAGAGGTATTTCTTGAGGCTTTAATGACCAAATATTGCACTGTTTATGGGGGGACACAGTCACGTAAGGCAGTCTGTGGGACAATGGACCTGCCAAGAGCTAATCAAGGTGGATGCTGCCATAATAATTTTAAGGGGTTTTGTACATCCCTTAAGCCGATAAAAGTAATGCAGCTTAAAATAAATGAACACCACTAGACATTGGAAAAAATCATTCTAGTGAGCTACTGGGAACTTCTCTGCCATGTCTTCCTTTAAAAAAAATCTTGCAGAAATGGGGGAGACTGAAACTCTTACCCAGCCTAATCACAATTTTATCCTACCACTTAGGAAATGCATCAGGGACAAAAGTTGAAGAAAGCTCTTTGTGGGTATTCGGGAGGAAAGCACCTGGTGACTTTCAGGTGCAAACCAGAAATGGCTGTCACATCCTGTAGAAAACCCACACTATCTTAAACTAATTCACACTAGCTTCCCCAAGGCTTTTCTTCAGGTACTTTAGATAACGTCTGATAACTCTTCACTCAGGTCAAGATAAATGGGTATCTTCAAATTAGACTCCAAAGCTGTATTTTAGCCTCAGCCAGATTTGCAAGGCACTTAAGAAATTTCTAAATTTGTTCCCCCAGTGGCAATTTACCTCAATAAGTGTTTTCTCCCACAATTTCCCATCAAATTAAACAATTAGCCTGTTTTGTAGCTTTGAGGGCCTACTCTTTCTGCATAAATAAAGTGTGTGCTTTTTTTGCTTCTATTTCCTCTGTCAGCATCATCCCACACACTTTTTCTATGCATCAACTTTCCAGTATGAAAAGATGGTAAGACAATCAATAGTCAGTAAGTAAAGTCACTACTGTGGTTTTTCCTAAGAAACACAGAATCACAGAATCACAGAATATTATGAGTTGGAAGGGACCCACAAGGTCCAACAACCCAGAGGTGATTGTTCCACCTGCATTTTCACAGTAGCTTTTTCTTCTGTTTAATGAATTTCCTCTCACTGAAGATGACTAGATTGGTGGCCATGTGTTTGCTAGATTGTTCTCCTGTACTAGGCAGGAGCCATCTCACATTTCGATGCAGAGGTTTTACTGCTTTTGCTCCATCCCAGTTTTGTGGCTGAAAGAAGATGAGAAAAAGCCCAAGGGAGATTCCACTTTCCTTCATGGAATCACTGATCCTGGCAGTTCCCTTCTCTCTTTTGGGCTTCCCTCTGGAAGGTGAGAGGTTAAAATCTCTCTCTCTGCTTTGGCTCTTGATGGCAAACATCAATGTGACAAATTATCTTGAAATGTTTCTAGTTAGAAATAGGTTTCCAACAGCCATTTCAAGCAGGCTCACACTTGAATTGCTCTAGTTTCAAAGAAGCAATAATCAATGCTCTGGTGCACAGTTTTTCCACACTCCCTTCAGGTAAGATATGCATTATAAGAGCACCTCAATTTTATGTAGCATTAATGCCTTTCTAAATGAGGTGCTCTATTTCCAATTTATACCAAAGGAAAAAAAGTCATATAGTATTCCCGTCCTTCTCTTTTTTTGGTGCAGCAACAGCCAGAGGAACGCAGGACAGCCATTCACTCACTGCTGTAACTTGTAGTGTTGTCAATGAAAAAGAAGTTTCCTTGCTACTTCAGGTCCTTGCAATCTTTTCCATAAATAAGTCATCAAATTCCTGGTCGGTAGGACTAAATTCTGCTAAAGAATAGGAGTAAGCAGCAAGACTTCTGGAGCCACTGAAAGGCGAAAGGACTATTCAATAAGAAAATGCTTGCAATAAAAGCTCTACCACTGCGGGATACAAATGAATGTGCTCTCCTACAATTTGAGATGACAACTCTGGGATAGACTGAGGAATTCAAGATGTATCATGAGATTCTTATGCATGACTTTTACATCATGTTGAAGCCAACAAGATAGACTGTGCTAACCAGAAACAGACTATTCCCTTTGGGAATATTCTATGGGACTAAGACATTTGTCAGCAAAATATTTCTCATAGTCCTCACTTTGCCTCACATGGAGAAAAATAGCAAACTGTAGTCTTGCTGACGGCACAACTGTTGCCTACAGCATCATTAGTCATTTGCCACAATTACAATTTCAAAATCGAAATGAAAAAGATGATGAGGCCGTTGTTACCTGTGTTACTTATTGTGCTCCATCATACACCTGAACAATGAAACTTCAGTGGCTTGGTAATAAATTGTCTCCTCTGAAGATGGCTAGATGAAATAGAAAGAGATTTTTGAATATCCTTCCTTTGTGCAACCTGGTCAGTGGAAGGTGTCCCTGCTGAAGATGTGGGGCTTAGATCTAGATGATTTTTAGGGTCCCTTCCAACCCAAACCATTCTACAATTCTGTGATTTACTTCACAGTCATCCAGGAAACGGTCTTTTGCAATGAATGAATGCAAATACGTATAAAGGAGACTTATATTTTGGAAACCCCTACAACCACATTTTGTCATCATAGTAATCATTGAGAAACTCACTGGAACTTTGGGAACTCAGCCATATCAGTATCATCAACCAAGAGCAAACACTCATCTCTCATCAGCCTCTGCTGGGGCTGGAGATGACATGTGTAATATTCTTTATTTAGCAAGACACTAATTCCAAGACAGTGACAATCATTTCTAGAAGGAAAAAGAACTATGGGAAACACAGAAGCCTGCTGATACAAGGGCAATAATTATTCCTATTTTCTGCAGCAAGAAAATGAAGGGTCTTTCAGTTCATGTCCATAACAGCAACATGTATTGAATAAAAGAGCTACAAAAAGGAAGTCAGATTCAGCTGAAGGGTGACAACTGCCACTGGAGGCACTTTAAATCCTTCCTATTTGCATCAGCCCATATGGATGGATCAATACCACTTTGTCCTATCTCTGAGACTATAGGGGTCATGACAGTGATACCTTTGGAAGTTACAAGGTTAAGTTTTTACTATGGGTCTGTTCAGAGGTAGTTCCTGTGTCAAGAACCTTCTTGCACCCAAGAACCCCTCAGAAAAATCTTTCTTTCTGTCAAGTAACTCCTGAAAATGGGGATTAGCACTGTTCCACTACAGTATCATGCCTGTGCTGGACTGTATAGAACATCACTTCCCCTTCAAACAAAGCCCCACAAAGAAACATGTTATATCAGTTGTACCAAATTATAAGTCAATTGGAATCATGCAGCATGTTAACACCAATAAAACACATACTTTGTATCAGCCTCTGCCATAAATTTGCCATATAGTGTTAATGCTGAGGGAAAATATGTCATGAAATGAGACTCACTCAAAGATACAATAGCTGATCATTGGCAAGGACACCACGGGACACCAAGTGACGCTATTTAGGGAGACCGTTTTCTGTGGTCCCTTTCCCTCTTATCTGTTCAGGAGCTGTAGTGGTGTTAGTGCTACAGGGTATATATATCCTTGCTTGTTCCTTTTAATATCTGTTATAGACGTCCTATTTGTGAATCTGTCTAATCACTTTTTTAACCTGTTGGCACTGTGCTTCCAAAGCATCTTAGTCCAAAAGTTTACGACCTGCCTTATCAAGGATTACTTTATGTCTTCTAAATTATCTCCTATTAGTTTCACAAAGTAGTTTCACAAAGTGCTTCCTGGTTTTAGTATTACAGGGCATGCTGAGTAATAGCTCATCATTTAGTTTTTACATCACCTTCATGGCAAACAGACCTTAATCTTATCCCACTTTTTGTTTCCAACTTGCATTTTTAATCTCTTCTTGTAAGATAATTGCTCTCTTGCCTTAATCATTTTAGTTATCCTCTTCTGGGCATTTTCCAGCTCCATTATGTATGATTCATCAGATGCACAGACTAGAACTGTGCCCAGCACTTAAGATGTGGACATACCAGTTTTACACAGGAGCAAAATGGCAGTTTTGTTCACAATATCATTCCTGCTGATGCCCATGACTAAGTTGTGAGTGTTTTTTATCTGCTTCAGCATGTTAAGCCAAGAATTTCAGGGAATTACTGGTTATGACTTCAAGATTACTTTTATGAAAGTGAAGACATATAGTTCAGAGTCCAGTACAGCATAGCCTGGTTAAGATCACTTTCTCCTGAACAAACTACCTCCCACTTGTCTGAAGTTAAGTCCATCCACCACTTTGTGTTCATTCAGTTTTATGAGGTGCTTTGAATGTTTTTCAGAACTGGCATAGCACTAGATTTCCTCAAACTGCTTATCCAAACACATATTATAGATCTCACTCTATGCTTTCTGTTCGGTCATTGATGATGTTTCAGAATCAAAATGGTCCCAGTAGCAATCCCAAAAGGATGCTACTGTTGACTTTTCTCAATCATGAAAAATGGCCACTAAGTGAATCTTAGCTTCCTCACCCTTAATCAGCTTTCAGTTTGAAAATTAACCTTTCCTCTAACTCCACAGCAATTTTATGTCTAAAATTTTCTGCTGTGGAATATCATCAAGGATCTTCTGAAAATCCTAGCATAACATGTCTGCTTGATCCCTTTTATCCACAGATTTATTGACACACTTCAGAATACTATCAGACTTCCCCTTGCAATGACCACACTGATTCTTTTTCAGTGGATCATATTTATCCATCTACTCTTATCAATGTCACCATACTTCTTAAGACTGACTCTACCAGCATGATAGGGAGTCAGGCATCTCCAATCTGGAATTTTTGCTGCATCAATAATTTTCCAATGAATTCTGAAAATTCTGCTTTCCAGATATTCTTCAGTGATGTTTCTGCCTG
>WEKX01001305.1:125591-147615 GCA_013390025.1 Pitta sordida
AACCTGAATCCCAGCCATATTAATCAAGGCCCAGATGCACCATGGTCCATGAAGTTAGGCTAAAACATGTAGCTCTACTGGATACACCCACTTTTTTAGCTTGTCAAGATAGAATTTGAGAACTTTGACACTGGTATTGTGGCAACAGAGCCATTGTTGGAGTGTACTAGCTGTTTCTAAATCAAAACATGTCTACTGTGAATAAGCTGGATCCATATCTTGCCTAGTAAATTCAGCTGAATCTCATTTACTGTTGTGCATATACCTCCATACACTTTGGTAGTGATATGCATAATCTATAGCCAGAAATTCCTCTCATGAGATCTCAAGGGTCAATAGCTCACGTCCAGTAGTCATAACTATGGTAAAATACAACCTACAGAGCCAAAATTGATCTGACTCTACTGTACACTGTCTTGTTGCCAGTTAGCTCATGTCAAGTCAGCTGAAGTATTTCTGCACCTAAGCACATGTGTATTCCTACAGAAAAAAGGGCATTTGCAAAAGTTACTTCAAAGTTCTGGAAATATATCTTCTCTGCCTGCTGACTAAAATCAGATCCCAAATCCTGTGTAGATAGTCAGCTTCCTCTGTGGCAAGGTTTTAAGAGATTCATTTTGAAATCTAGAAGGGACTATCAGATGAGCATGTACAGCATAAGAACACAAATGATGCACAAATGTACTGAAGAATGACTGGAAAAAATCCATTTAGAAAGAAGAGCCAATTATATAATGGAGGATTGATTGTGCAATATAGTTCGTATTCACTTTTTGCCTTTTTTCAGGAGGTGAGTTTACCCTTAGTTTTTTTGTTTACTGCCATCTTCCCATTTGCCAGCACATGCACCCACTTGCCTCTCTGCATATAGTATTGTAGTAGTACTCAGGCAGAGTTTAAAACTCCAGAGCATTTTCAAGGGTTGCAACGACATGCACAACCTCTTTGGGGGTTTTATTTTCGTTCAAACTGTTAGGATTAATTCAAATAAATAAATAAAACCATTACATTAGTATTCTCCGCAACTGTTATTAGCACGTGACATTACACTTAATTCTAAATAAACTTAATTCTGACTGGCCTCAGGATCTCTTTGAAGTTGATAACACATGGTCACTGCTTACAACTGAACACTTGTTGATACTCAAGAGGTAAAATCTGTCTCTGTGCAGTGAATCAGTTAATGGACTAAATGTCATTCAAAGTCCTACTGAAGCCTACCCAGAGGGCTGACATGGAATTCAGCCAATGCTGACCCGCTGTACAAGGTACAGCCCATCATGAACACTACCCGTAACAAAGAGATAAAACCGAACTGGCAGACAGACATCAAGTAAGGCTGAGAGTGGATTTTTCTACGTGTTTCTTTTGTACCAAAATACAATTCCCTAGTCTTGGCAAGCAACACATGGTGCTATGGCACTATAATACCTTTTACCAACAATATCAAATTCCTTTGTCTAAGAAAAAACAATTTTGGAAACCTTATTCAAATGCATGCAGTAACATTTTCAAGTTACTGCATAATAAAGTAATAGCAAGTTCTAACTGTTGAAAAACACCTTTTATATTTAATGTAAAATAATTTTCTCATTACGTATGATGAAATTCAAGTAAGCTGAGAGACCCAGAAAGGAGTTCTTGAATTTCTTTCCCTCAGGCTACTCATAAACAAAATGATGTACAACTTTGGATGCTTTATTTCAAAATCATTATAGACCTTCTTTTTAAAGAGCTATTTAGAGGCAAATTCCAGTTGAAGACTTAGAAACCTCTTTTTCTTGGCAAACTTCATTTCAGAAACCCTTGTTGTTCTAGTACAGTTTACCCATCCAGATATACAAGCATCTTCCAGACATTGCCTTTCCCTGGTATATTCACTCTTTAAAGTTTGACAATTTAACCTATGAGAGTATGCAAATAGAGCAAGATTATTTTGGACACATCTTTAAAGGAGTTGGCATTTCCTTCAGACAAGTGGCAATGACCACAGAACAGTACACCAGTGTGCGTAGTTTAGGTGACTCCGCATGCAAGTATGTGCACTCTGTTGTGGATTTTCAGATGCAGAAGGTAGATATTTTTGTAGATTCATCTACTAAGGGCACTGCACAAAATTTATGCTCAATATGGCTAAGGAGGAAACAGAAAAATATTTTTCCCAACTTCTGTTTTTAAGACATTATGTTCAGAATAATGGACGATAATGCACAACTACAATACGGAAGCAACCTATTCCATGATACTTAACTGCTCATGACTTCTGTCAGGTTACAATAACACCACTAGCCAGAGGCTACTTATTCAGAGCTTTGCCTTTGGAGATCCCATATATCCCATATTTAGCAAAACCAGACTCCAGCATATATGCAAGTCAACTCTTGAATCTCTGCTGACTCAGCCATGGGAATCCCTCATCAGAGATGTTAATTCTGACAGTTCTTGGGTTGATTCAGGAGCAAGATGAGACTGAGAAGAACAGAGAGCAGAAGTCAGTAGCTACACCTGTTCCATGGTCTGAACTGCCTCCGTCAGCCTCTCACTCCCTTGGAACTTCTAAGTCATCAATCTTTTCCTCAAACCTACATAGGCCTAATGTGATCCTGCTCTCAAATCAGCTAAACTTTAACAACATCCACTGAGGCCACATTAAAACAAGACCTGATGACTAAGAGAACAAAACCCATTCCACATGTGTTGGTGTTAATGACAGGAACTCTTCTTCCATGTCAGGTTTACCAGAGTGTGACTGCTTAAAGCCAAGGCACAGTCTTAACGCATTAAAAAGCTGTGGCATTTTAAACATAATGATTTTCCAAAACTTCAATCAATTATTAAAAATCACAAACAAGATATATATGGCCCTGGACTGCCTCCCGAGATCTGTGGTACACTGCAGGCAGAGGATGATGTAATTAAATATGGGCAGCCTGCCTACTACTCACCGTCGGTTTTGGCCGGATGTGAGCTGAAGAAGTTTGCCCTATTGCAAACATTTGTTTTATAGTGCTACAGCTTAATTGAGCTTGGAAAGCCTCTGCAGGCATTAACAATGGCTTACCTTACTAATGAGCAGGCATAATACAACCATTTTGACTTGGTGAGCAAAATCCGCCCTCATATCCATTTTGTACCTTTACAAGTGGAGTAGGCACTTATGGATACGTGGGCTTGGGGGATAAAGAAAGTGATAAAATAGGCTTAAATGATTCCATGTGTTGAAAACATAATGCTGTGAAGAAGATTTCAGTTCCATATGAAGTTCCTCAGTCATCTAAGTCAGAGGACTTTTAGCCCAGAGAATCACAAAAGGGCTGATGAAGTATCCTTTTAGCCAATTTGCACTCAGTGACAGAAGCCACCTCTTGTTTTGCAGGTTCACAGGATATTCTGAGTTGGAAGGGACTCACAAGGGTCATCTAGTCCAACTCCCAAGCAAACGCCCACCCAGGGATTGAACCCACAACCATGGAGCCATGGGCAACACGTTCCACCCATCCAAGCCTCCATTTGTCTAGGCCATGTCACTGAGTTCCTCATCCAGTCTTTTCTTAAACACCTCCAGGGATGGTGACTTCACCATCTCCCTGGGCAGACCATTCCAATGAGAGATCACTCTCTCTGCGAAAAAGCTCTTCCTAACATCCAGTCTAGACCTACCCTGGCATAGCTTAAAGCCATGTCCTATTGTTCTGGTACTGGCAGACTGAGAGAAGAGATTTACACCCACCCGCCTGCAACCTCCCTTCAGGTAGTTGTAAACAGCAATGAGGTCACCTCTGAGCCTCCTTTTCTCCAGGCTGAACAACCCCAGTTCCCGTAGCTGCTGCCCATAGGGCTTGTTCTCCAGTCCTTTCACCATCCTTGTTGCCCTTCTCTGGACCCTCTCAAGCAGTTAAATACCTATCCTGCCATCTCTCTGGCTGCCATATTGATTTAAGCAAGCCAAACATTCTGGCATCAATCTACTCAATCAACATCCAAAAGCAGAACAGGAGCATTTTCAGGAAAGTTTATTTTCTGAATGGTGCTGTTTCTTTCCTTGATTGGGTTAGGAAGTAGCATTTTAATTTAAATGTAAAACCAAATTAATATGTGCAAACCAGTCTTCTCCCTTGGAATACAGACAGTCTACCCACAAGCTTTTTCCCAGACTGTATCTGGAAGCCTCCTGAGGAAGTCTCTTGTTAAAAATATTGTCAGTTACTGCAAAAATGGAATTATGGTACTCTTCCTGCATTTCATATTTTAAGATACAGTTTAAAACATGCTGCCTAGAATGGCTGCAAAATACAGGGTAGATATGGGCGACCTGTCTGCCACTGCGAGCCAAATGAGACTAAATAGTGGCTTATCTGCTCTACAAAATGAGATCACAATTTCTTTCTTTAAAAGTCTTGTGAAGGATGGCAGTTCTGGAGAGTGGCTAAAGCTCCCTAAAATATGACATTTTGCAAGGCTGTGGCTGTGTTTTGGGGGAAAAAAAAGAGCCCAATCACAGAATCACAGAATCACAGAATATTATGAGTTGGAAGGGACCCACAAGGATCATCTAGTCCAACTCACCACCTAACACCCGTACAGAGACCGAGAGCACATCCCAGAGCGTAACACCAACCTAGATCCCTCACAGTCTAGCAGGCCACTCCGAGCCACAGAATCNATCAGTACACCTAAGTCTCTCTCCACTTCACTAGTCTCGAGCCACTCCTCCCCCAGCCGATAGCGGTGCATGGGGTTGTTATGGCCGAAGTGAAGAACCCAGCACTTAGTCTTGTTAAACCTCATACTGTTGGAGCCTGCCCATCTCTCCAGCCTGTCAAGGTCCCTCTGGAGGGCCTTCCTACCCTCCGGCAGTTCAACATTTGCCCCCAGCTTAGTATCATCTGCAAACTTGCTGATGATGGATTGAATTCCCTCGTCCATGTCATCGATAAAGATGTTGGTCTTTCAGAAGGTCTTCTAACAAAGCGCAATCTTATACTTGAACATGCACAATGAAGGCAGGCACAGGAAGGAGATTTGGCCTGAGCTTAGGATTCTCTGGTGGTTGGACTTCAGGGTTACGTATTTTCATTCTGTCTGACTTGTATGCTGTAATTGCACTGGGGCTGCAGATGACAAATTAACTTCTATTTGACGCTATTTACAGGTATCTGTTTGGATTCAGGAGTTGATTTTTTTGCACACAGGGATGTGTCAAGCATATGTAAACTTTGCATTTCAGAAGATTAGCATTAAGCAGTGCACCTGGTAGATGACATAGCCTGCAGCCTATTGCCTGTAAGAAGAGGTGTCTGGAAAGCCATGTCTGTGTTATGTATAGGATATGGCAAAAGTTTCACACATAAAATACATTCTTAACAATACTGCCAAGACATATTTGGAATGAAAAATCATGTTTTCTCCCAAACAGGCAGACAGTTCAAAGCTAATTTGCTCTCCAGCACCACTCAAGGAGAACCTCCTTCTGTTTATATTTGTATACAAGAGATAGCAAGAACAGATAGTGTCCACACCTGGTTAGCTTCTGACTCTCCCAAGTGACTTCCCACATAACTCATTTGGGTGGAGGATGGCAATCAAATCATCAGTAAGATCCCAGTAAGTAAGTGCAAAACAAAGAGCAGTCTTTTTGCTATTACACCTGAAAGGCACCCCATGTACAACTTTTACCTTGAATCACAGAAACAGGAAGACATCTGACTTTCTTTAGCCTTTCACAGGCAAAGAAGTTTTGCTTCCAGCTCAGGACAGGCCTGAGGCCCTCTTGAGACCTCTTTGAAGCAGTAGCACCATGGGCAAGTAGAGCACCCAGGCAAATCTATAGATTGAGTCCTAGAGTGAAAACCATACCTGTCAAAGGGCCTTGGAGCAAGCAGCTTCTGATCAGAAGCCAGGCACCATTACTGTTTTGTATCGAGGTTTAGAAAGAGCCTTTTACCCTGCTTCTGCCACTTACACATGTATATATACATACATAAGAACAGCCATATCACATCTGACTAGGGGCCTGACTTTGACGGTAGCCAACATCATCAGATATTGAAAAAATACTGCAGATACACAGCACAGGCAGCTGATACTTTCCTAGAGTATGTACCTAACCTCCAACATTTAGGATACACTCATGTGGCTGGCTAAACACTGACTTCAGGAGAGTATTATGTATTACATTTGATAAACTGTTCAATCACTCTTCCAGCCTTGGATATGTGATGCTTAGGGGTGACCTAATTGCAACCTTCCAGTACCTGAAAGGAACCTACAAGAAAGATGAAGAGGAACTTTTTACAAGAGCATGTATTGACGGGACAAGGAGGATGGCTTCAAGCTGAAGGAGGGTAGGTTTAGATTAGATACATATTACGAAAAAGGTTCTTTATTGTGAAGGTGGCGAGGCACTGGAACAGGTTGCTTTTAAGTGCTCAAGGCCAGGTTGGATGGGGCTCTGAGGGACCCGACCTAGTGAATGGTCCCCAGCAGTGGGATTGGAACTAGACAATCTTTAAGGTCACTTCCAACCCAGGCCATTCTATGACTCTATGAATTCTTATGGTTCAAAATCTGTAATTTTTGTGCCCTAGCTTAAGGCATCAAGACAAGAACAAAGTTCTGTGTTGTGGCAGAGGCATGGAAGAAACATAGGCCACTTCAGTATAGACTGGCAATATGCTTAGTCTGTGGAGGAGTATAAATCCAGACAGCAGGAGGGACCTTAACCCATCAAGCTATTATGAAGGAGCAATTTCATTTCTTCTTACCATCTTGTCTAGTACTTCATTATTTGCTCACTTCACGTGGCTTTCCAGGTTTGCGGAACAGGACAGGAAAAAAGCTCTCCACAAAATATTGTTGTTGTTGATAAATGAAGAAAGAGAAAAAAAACCTATGCACAAAGTTATGACTCACCTCAATGCACTTAAGCCAGATGCAGAATTAAGGAACAGGCACTGACATGCACTCACGAGAAAATACAAAGTTGCTTTAGTCTCTCTCAAAACTGAATGCTGCAGGGCAGTGGGACTGAGGGGAGTTTAAAAAATAAAAAGATAATGGGGGGAGGGGGGAAGCTTCTAAACATATAAATCACAGTGTCAAAATCCTTTTATCTTTTGGCGCCCAAATCTCTCATCTGCCTCAGCAAATGCTAAGCAAATCACTAGCAATTCTTTGTGAATATTTAATTGGTGTTTTCACAACCTTATTCTTGATATTTCTAAGAGAAATTAGTAGATGTTCATGAGAGGAGTTTTACAGAGAGAAATCTCTCAGGCTAGGAGTGAGCATGAGAAAGAGCTGGATGTCTTCTACCTTAGCACTGCCTTCAGCAAAACCTCCATGCTTTCCTCAGCTTCAGAATATACTCTCCAGGACTGTAAAAGGAAGGCTGAAATTACCTATGCTTTTGTGAGAGTCAGGTTTTAAACACAGAGTCTGTGGCACCTGGTCTCTGGTTCACATGCAGCAAGGTCACAGTAAGACAGAAGTTTACCTGTACTCCCTGGTGGCAACACAAAACCCTGTTTTATATTGCTGGAATATGAAGAAAGAACTGAAAACTTTAGGATGTGTAGTAAACAATTCCAAAGATGGTTCCAAAAACTATGTTTTCTGATCTCCTCTACTGATTTGCCAGAAAGTTCCTCAAAGAGTCAAGTGTTTAGGTCTGGTCCTAGAAATGGTTTATCAGAGGTTTTATGAATAGACAAGAAACACTCCCTTTGGTAAGTTCTCCAAAAATTGGGTTTTGTTCAAAAGCCATAGAATGAAACTTGACGAGTTTCACACTCCAATTTTAAAGATACTGGAAGTGGCTTTTACAAAATTTTCAATCGCCATTGTGCAGTGCCATTTTCATCTAAAGGTTCCTCTGTAAGAGTAAGAAAGAAAAATAGTCCAAACCTGAAATAAATCCTTTTGTTTGAAGTTGAATGAAATTTTCCACATTGACCCTAACACAAATTTTCTCTTTTTGTTGTTTCACCAAAATAAAGAAAATAAACTGGTTTGTTAGGCCTAATCCAATTTAAAGTCAGACACTGAAACAAAATACCCATTATTGATCTAACTTGGCTAAACGACAAAACTTTGTGTTGCTAAAATACATAGGGTGCAAGAGAAAGTTTTAAGGAAAAGGCAGGGTATGCAGTCAGTACATTTCTGTGGTTGAGGTTTTGAATACATTTCTTGAGGTTCCAAATCCTGTATGGCTGAGCAGAAGTGTGAAAGGAGTCATTAAACTGTTCACCATACTAAAGTCAAGGCTGATTACAGCAGCTTGAAACTCGGGTCATCATCTTACTGTTTGCTCTTCCCGGTTTCCCACTTCTACATTGCAGACTAAAACAGCAAGTTCCTCAGGATGGCAAGCAACATTCTGCTTTGTGTCTTGGCATTATCCACCTGTCCATAGCAAAGGCTTTTCACCACAAATACGTACTGACCCAAAAAAACCCAATTTTTCTAAATGCACTACTTGCTTTCTTATTCTCCTAGAATAAATACCACAGGCTGGTTGAAACAATTTTATCCTCCATCCCCCAATGAATAAAAAGGAATTCTAGCAGAAGCAAAATCCTATTTTTTTTACAAGTTGCAGCTTCTAGCTCTTTAAAATGGAAGAGGAAGCCCAGGTCTGCATGTTAAATGGAGACACTATTGACCTGAGTTTGGGCTTTTGCTCCACACACCTACTAGCTCTTAATGTGAACTCATCTTAGGAGAGGTGAAGCTGTAAGTCACCAGAAAAATGAGCTGTGGGGTTGAACAGGTATAAATCAGCTATATAATTGGACCTATCTCATTTGAATCTCTTACTTCTGGCTGTAATCTCTGAAACTATGTATATTTGCAGAGAAATTTTGGGCATGGTCAATGAAAATCTAACCGGATGCTGTGACTTTCAACAGGCACCTATCACAGCTGCACCATCAAACCTGAGAAAAATCTGAATCTGACCAGTTTATGTTCCCTAAGCCAATCAGCTTTCCCTCTCATCACCACTTACTCTTATCTAAGCTGTGCCTTAAATGGCCTCAAAAAAAAAAAAAATGCACTTGTGAAGTTTTTCTTCATATCAGAGGAGAGAAAAGAAAAAAGCATCCTGAAATATGAAAGAATCTATTTCTCACGCATCTCTAACTTATTAAGTAGACTATCATAATTGAAGACACTCTGACCAAGAAACTCCAGGTCTCCTCTGGTAGGGCATGAGTACATTGTGGAGTCAGAAGCTGCTAGAAGGATGCCAGGAATCAGTAGCAAACTTGCTGCAGGGGTAGTAGCCAATGTGGTGTGAAGTGTGTCCTTTGGTGCAAACACTCCTGGAGGACTAAGAAATTGCCTAAGAAGGCTAAGTCATTTGAAGAGATTATGGCATGTTAGAACCCACAGAAAACTGTTTCTTCAATGCATTATTTATTGCTTTTCTGTATTTATATAATATCCAGCTTCCTGAGAGTAATTTGTTTTGGATTGTGTAACACTGGGCAGAACATCAAACATATGTTAATCAGTGGTAATAAAACGCTGATTGTTATGGTCACTGAGGTATTAAATATTGCTAATAAATTATAGGGCTAGCATTTTAAATGAGCTATAGTTCGGAGAAGAGCAGTAACACCATGTCTGAGAGCACTAATTGCCATTTCCTGACTTCCTAATAACCAAGAGTTTTAAATATGTTTTTAAACTGACAACTCGGTTATACATATATGCAATGAAATACAGCTGCATTTGAAAATATTCAACAATGCTAAGTATTTTACTCCTTCAAAGCACTCTATGGACCTGAAAACATAGTACCTCTGTGAAATGGTTAATTATTGCTGTTTTATACATAGGGGAAACAGAAATGCAGAGAGGTTAAAAGTCTCCATTGAGACCACCCAGCTTGCCAGAGTCAGGGTTTGCTTGAAGGGGACACACATACTCTCCAGTCTTACAGCTGGAGGAACAAGCAGCACTCCCTTTCTCCAGATGCAGCCTGACTGTGCAGCGGCAGCAATCCAGTCACGGCAATGTCATCCTGTCCCCACATTGTGTTTCTTCTTCTTGTGGACTGGCAGGGACTGGAAGAAGCAAGAGGAACTAATCTTCTCCTGGAATAACTCATAGGGAGAGAAGCTGTACTATATATGACAGGCCTTCCTGCTTTCTGTACACTAGGACACATTTTAAAAGCAACATTTTTGTGACCTACTGTCCAAGCTATTTGCCACAGAATTCTGTTCTGTTCTTAACAGAAGTGCGCAGGAGTGACCACATCCCATGAGTTGTGCTGATAGTGAAGCAATCCAGGCGCTCTGGAATGGGACTTTTGCCAGGGTCATAAGGCATCACACTTACACCAGGTAGCAGCCTCACGGATGGGATGGTACTTAGTGAGAACTGCACAAGCATCAGGTTTCAAAGCAAGAGGCTTTGAAAAGCAAGCTGGGGAAGCCAGTCACATCCTTTCAGAGAATAGGGCTTACCCTCATGAGAGAACTGCTAGCCAAAAGGACCACAGGCAGGCCAACCACAGTAGGTTTGAGGAGCCCAGCAGCACACAGAATTAACACTGTTGGGCCTCTGCCTTGTTTGGGGTCATTTCCCACTCTGTATGAAAAACAGGAGCCATCTTCCTTCTGTTACTGTCCATTAAATTTTCTCCAAGTATAGTCGCAAAAAACTAGCCTTATGCTGAAGTGCCCTCATTTGCACTTCTGCCTCAAATCTGTGAGGCATTTTCACAGAATCATGGAATCATTGAGGTTGGAAAAGCTCTCCAAGATCTTGGGTCCAATCTTTGCCTGATCATCACTATGTTGACTAGACATGGCACTATGTGCCACATCCAGTTGTTTCTTTCAACACCTCCACAGTGACTCCATCAACTCCCTGAGCAATCCATTCCAAGGTTTAACAACCCTTTCTATGAAAAGATTCCTCCTGATGTCCAATTTGAACCTTCCCTGGCACAGCTTGAGACCGTTTGCTCTTGTCCTATCACTAGTTGCCTGGAAGATGTTGACCTCCACCAGACTACAACTTTCTTTCAGATAATTGTAGAAAGCAATAAGGTCTCTCCTGAGTCTCTGTTTGTCCAGGCTGCTCCGTATGTGACTTACTCTCTAGACCCCCATCGGATCCATTGCTCTTCTCTGGACATGCTTCAGAACCTCATTGTCTTTCTTGTACTGAGGGGCCCAGAACTGGACACAGGACTCAAACTAGAGCTTCACCCAGTGGTGAGCACAAAGGGACAATCTTGACAATTCTTGATCCAAGCCAGGATGCCACTGGCCATCTTGTCCACCTGGACACACTCCTGGGTCATGTTCAGCTGCTGTCAACTAGCATCCCAAGATCCTTTTGTGCCAGGTAGCTTTCCAGCCACTCTTTCCCCAGCCTGTAGCACTGCATGGGGCTGTCATGACCAAAGTGTAGGACCCTGTAACTGGTCTTACTGAAACTCATATTATTGGCATTGGCCCATCAACCCAGCCTGTCCAGATCCCCCTGCAGAGCCTTCTTATCCTCCAGCAGATGAACCCCCCGAAACTTACTATCACTGAGCTTTCAGAGACTTCCAGGCACTTTGTTGCTCCTCACCAGACCTTGTGTTTTGGGGCAAGAGAGAATAAGAATGGCTAGCCTTGACTCACCTGTAAGTCACAGGGCTACAAACACACGCACACACCATGACAGCAATTTTGCAGGTAGGGAATGACTCATGTAACCCAGGAGGGACTGAGGTACACCCAGCACGGCCATGTTGAGGTAAGGGTGGGAGGGCACCTTGCATACGCCAACATGGCATTGCTGGAGACACAGGACAGCTTTATTCTGCTGACCTACCTGCTGCCCCCCTTCTGGCTACTCCCACAGCTCTGCTGGCTGCCTCCAAAGCAATTAAAGTCGCAGGGCCTAGCTGTAAATCCAGGTACCTCGCTGCTCACAACAGAGTGGGAGAACAAGCCCTCACCTCACCCAGGGTTCGGTTCTGGGTCCCTTCCAATGTGATGTAGGAGGTCCCTGCCCTGACAGCAAACCTCCTGCTGATGTGGCAGGGCAATGAAGAGGCTGAACACAGAGCCTGTGCTGCATGGTTTCCAATGAGGCATGCAGAGCATAAGGACGTGGTATTTGGCAGCAGGAGACTGCCTCTCTGCTTTGTGGGCTCTTTGCTGGTTGCCTTGTGCCTCCTGACGAAGGAACTCTGCATGTGGTGTGGCCTAGGCTGCCTCGGGGGCACTGAGGGGGCCAGCTGGCCTTTGCATCCCCTCCATGGCACTGCCATGAATAACAGCTCTCCCACTGCTCCCAAGAGGCCTCTGGTGCCATCACAGAGTGACCTGTCACGGAGTCTGGCCTGGGGGATGCAGCAAAAGGACACAGCTGAAAAAGACATCTTTACTCCAACAAGGCAGTTACTTTTCTGCCAAAAAAAGAGAATTACTTAATGTCTCAGGACAAAAGGGAACTGAATATTGGGATGAGAAGAAAGACAGAAAAAAAATAATGCAAATCAAAGCACATTCAGGCATTTCACAATTGTATAGTGAGAAAGCATAAAGAATCTTCACAAACAAGCAGTCACAGCCATCAGACATGTCCCAACCTCAAAATACGAGATGACACAAAAATTGCATTTAAGGAAGAAACATTTATCAAGTGAGAAGCTGAATTCTGTGAGGGAAGTTCCCTAAGCTTTCTTCAGAAAATATATGGAAACTCCTAAGATGTTTCCAATTTTCTTACTAGGCCCCTTATCTTCCATGCCTTGCACAGATCTATTAAAGAAAATTTAGCCTAGTACTTTAGTTTGTAGTACTCTGAACACTCCTGACACTCATGATCAATGGCATTACGTGTTGAAAAATTATTTTTTGTCTTTAAAATCCATTTAAAGTATGAAGAATTCACAGTCCATCCTCCCCCTAATCTCCCTAATCTTTTAGTTGCTGACGACCATTGTATATTCTGGCAACCACTTGGGAAAACCATGCAGGTGTTTCTTGCAAAATCCTGCTTGAATTCTTTGTGCAGTGAACAGGATACAGCCTCAGGATATAGTAGCTGGGCTTGAATTTATAATAATAACAGATTTGAGTGCTTTCCCAGAAGGCTACAGGCTCAGTTGCACTATGCAGTCAAAGTGTACTAGAAGCACATCTGGTCACAAACTTATAATTAGGCATAAACAATGCTTTGCTATTCATATATCCTGCCAGCATGGCCAAGACCTAAAACCTTTGGGTAGCTTCTTCTCTCTGGTGGTCTGATGCTTGCTCACTTGTGGCTGGATCTGCCACTACTGAACTCAAAAAGTCTTCAGAGGAACAGGATCACAGTGTGGTACACTAAAAAAGTAAAGCCCATGAACACTCTGCCTGGATTTCTGTCTAGTCATAGGCACAGAAACTGTCCTAGCAACCCACGTGCATTTGAAAAGTCCTCATAAGCATGTGTCTCCTTGAACACTAAAATCTTGAAGCTATTTTTCTCCATAGGACACTCTAGAATGTGTAATTATTAAAGCTGATTTTGTTAATACAAAACATGAGTCACACTGCAGACCAGAAGCACTTCCACATCAAAGCAACCTGATTCTTTCACCAAATTTGTAAAGTCTCAATTCTTATTTCTCCTGAAAACCAAAACACCACAAATATTTACCTCTCTGTCCAACACACACCACGGTTTCCTGCTTGAGTAGTGCAGATAACACCAGTTTGGTCATGCAGCAAACCAGCACAACTTCCTTTTTGCTCCCTCCCTCATGCTCTCCCTTTGGTCCCTCAGGCTCCAGATTCAAGCACATCCACAATTCCACTTGCTCTCCTGCTGAAAATAGATTGTACATAAAATTCTTCTTTTGGTCAGTCCAACATGTTTCTCCCGAGTGGAATAAAAAAAGAAAAAAAAAACCAATGAGGTCAAGACCTTAACAACACTACTTTTAGTCACCTTTGTTCACCTTGCTTCTGATGTTAACTGTCTTGAACAGAAGATACATAAGTAGTAAAAACATTTTCTAATGCTACTCTGCCAGTCCTCTACTAAAAACTGACACTGCTGTTCTATGCCAGTTGTCACTAACCTATATCCCTCCTCTGTAATTGGGTGAACTGATATTGGGATCAAAATCTGAACTGTCTCATAATTCAAAATGTACGTCAAAATGTTCAAGCCCAACTCCATATGCTTCTGCTATGAAAAGAAAGGGAGATGGACTTGGGCATGTCTTCTTATAGTATTTTCCCTTGGTTTTCACAAAATCACAGAATGTCCCAAGTTGGAAGGGACCCACAAGGACCAAGTCCAACTCCCGGCCCTGCCCAAGACCATCCCCAAGAGCCATACCATATGCCTGAGAGTATCATCCAAATGTTTCTTGAACTCTGTCAGGCTTGGTGTCACGACTACTTCCCTGGGAAGCCTGTTCTAGCACCTGACCCCCCTCTGGGTGAAGAACCTCTTTCTAATATCCAACCTAAACCTCCCCTTACACAGCTTCAGGCCATTCCCTCGGGTCCTGCCACTGGTCACCACAGAAAAGGGATTAGTGTCTGCCCCTCTTCTTCTTACGAGGAGGTTGTATACTGCAATGAGATCTCTCCTCAGTCTCCTCTTCTCCAGGCTGAACTGACCAAGTGACCTCAGCCGTTCCTCATACGGCTTCTCCTCAAGGCCCTTAAACATCTTTGTTGCCCTCCTTTTGATGCTTTCTAATATTTTTCTTGCATTGTGGTTCTCAAAACTGCACATAATACTCATAGCACAGAGCAGAGCGGGACAATCCCCTCCCTCAACCGGCTGGCAATGCCTGATGCCCCCCCGGACTCAGCTGGCCCTTCCTGGCTGCCAGAGCACTGCTGACTCATATTCAACTGGCCATTAACCAGGACCTCCAGGTCCGTTTCCATGGCACTGCTTTGCAGCATCTCATTCCCCAGACTGTACAGACATTTTGGGTTGCTTGAGCCCAGGTGCAACATCCAGCACTTTCCTTTGTTGAACTTCATCTAGATGGTGATTGCCCAGTCCTCTATTTTGTCAAGGTCTCTCTGCAGGACCTCCCTGCCTTCCAGGTAGTCAACAGTTCTCCTAGTTTCATGTAATCTGCAAACTTGTTTAGTATCCCTTCCAGTCCTGTGTCCAAGTCATTTATGAAGATGCTGAAGAGCACTTGGCCTAAGATGGAGCCCTGTGAACCCCACAAGTCACAGGTTGCCAGTCTGACATTGCCCCATTCACTACTATGTTCTGTCCTCAATCCGTGAGCCAATTGCTCACCTTCTACATTATGTGTTTTTTTCACAGATTCTTTCATTAATTTCTTGGGTATTTATCTGATACCATTCTGGACATACTTAAGACAGTCTTTCTGTCTTTCGTTTTGCTCTCCTCACTTGGTTCCTCACTAGATAACTGAGAGTCCTCTGGTGGTTCAAACCCTTCTGAAGAACCACACGTGGAACTGCTGGAACATTTCACTGTATAATCTGAGGAGACATACACATTTGTATATTCCTGTATATGTCTATATTTCTTGCAGCCTAAGGTGAGGATTACAAATACAGTACCAAGGATACAACCAGAAATGCTTTAAAAAGTGTGCATATATACTACCAAATGGTGGCTATTAAAAATTTAATTTGAAGCAATTTGGGTTGGGGAATCCCACTTTTGGATTACAGTGAATCCCCGCTGCATTGCGACCTCTCCATTACGACCCCACCCATTTGCGAGGAGAATTTCTCACAGTTTTGCTTCAACCATTTGCGAGTTTCCCGGGCTGACACATGCCCAGTGCCTCTGCTCCGCCGAGGGGTGGTGCTAGAGCTCCCTGTGGGACAGCGCCAGCCTGGCCCCAAAGGGAGGGCCAGGAGTCACGCTGTCCCCTGTTACTCTAAGCACAGCTGGGGAACTGAGCCCCCCCTAGGCATGTGTTACTGTTTCCATGACTACAGGCGGGGAAGGGAAGTGTCCCTGGAAAATGGGGCTGGCCGCGGCAGCCAGGAAGACATGCTCACTCTACTGCCGCAGCTGAACCCCCACCACACCACATGGTGCTGCCGGGCCAGCGCACAGTGTGGGGCTGGCGGCACGCAGCACAGGACCAGTGGCACGGGGCCAGCAGTGCAGGATGTGCGGCGTGTGGCGCGGGACTGGCGCATGGCGGGCATGAGCACCAGGGCTGGGGAGGGGGCAGGAGCAGCGGAGCGGGGTTTGGGCTGCAAGCATGCGCAGTCAGCAGCTGCGGAAGAGGCAGCGTGGCCAAAGAGAGATCTAGGGATTGTTGGGGGGTCTCCCCAGGCAGAGAAAGCACAGAAACACTTCCCTTTCCTCCCTTGTGCTGTGAAAGCCCGTGGGGAGGAGTCGAAGAGGATACCCAGCGCTCCTGATTGGCTGGGTTGGAGCGAAGGGCATGGCCTGCATGCATATTAATGACCTGCATGTATTTGCAAGTTTGGCATTTCGCAAGACCTCTGACACGACCCGTTTCTCACAAATGCAGGGGTATAACTGTAATTGTCACAATTTGAGAGTTGCACTCAATGATCCTTATGGGTCCCTTCTAACTGAGATATTTCATGAAGCAGGGGGAAAAAAGACTGTCAAATGCAAGAAGAGAAAGTTCTGAGAGTTTTCCTTATTTTTATTGCCAAGAAATCACATGGTCAGCTTCTCTGTCCCATCTTATCCGCAGTTCTCAGACAGTGTTACTCTACAGGAGAAAAGTGTCAAAACCCCAGCAATGTAAAGTATGTAAAGTGCCTGAATAAAAATACTATAAGGATGAGAAAGTTATATTGGATGAATTTTAGTCTAATTTACAATGTAGAGAGGTGCAAGGAGGAAAGAGAAACAGCTTTATCCAAAGTACTTATATGATCCTCATTAGTGGTGCACCTTAATGTATTTATGCTAACAGCACACTTGTGAGGGAGGGAAGTATTATCTTCTGCATTTTACAGATGAGGAACGGGGATTCAAAATCTTAAAAAGTACTTATGAGTAAAATGCTCACTGGCTTCATCTGAAGTTGGATCCCTAAGTTCCCCTGAGAAATCAGCCCAAAGCAGCTGCAATGTGCACACGTAACCATGGGACTGGAGAGCTGACACTCTCTGAGCTTAGCTGGCCAGAGGCCATGCCGATCATGGAGTATAAGTCCCTCAACACACTGCTACCTATCCAGTTCTGCTCTCTCTGTTCCTGCAGCTGTAGCTCCTGGTGCTGAGGTCATCTTCTTCATCCCTGCTGAGAAACATCCTGCTTCCTCCACACCATGCTGTCAGTCCAAGATCATTTGGACACCAAAGCTCGTCTCTGAAGCACTTACTCTTCCTCTCTGACTTGCATTCATTAAAGACTTTCTGTACTCCATCTGCCTACCGTTAGTAATGAAAGCCACCATGCAGAACAAGACTCATCTCAAATCTCAGCTATGCTTTACGTAGTTCCTTATCTGACAGTTTTGCCCCCATTTGTTCACAATATCTTCTTAAGGCAATGGAATTTATGCCCTTCAGAATGTCAAACACCTCACTAAAAGTAAAGTGAGGTCAACTAGTTGTTCCTCTTATGAGCTTATTATCTGGAACTAATAGGAAATCAGATCAATTTGACATGATTTTGGGAGAGAACATGAACATGCTGTACAGGAACTTAGAGACCAGAAGAAGATAATTCAGGAAGTCTACAGCAATAAGAATGGAAGCCAATGATTGGTGACCCTAGATAATTTTTCCTTTAATTCAACCATAGACAGATAATTTATTTTTCACAATCCAGCTAATAGCTGCCTTTCAGGTTTGCTAAGTAAGACTTTATTGGCTGTTTACAACTTCATAAGAGATCCTGCCAAACTACTTTTATTTTAATAATTGTTATCAATTTTAATTTTATTTGGAGGCAATGTCATTCAAGTATAGATGCCTCAATGTCACTAAAATTACTCTCGAGAAAAGATTAGTGATCTACCTAATAAGTTACTCTGTCTTCCTTCAGTATGTGCCATTCTGTTCAAACCTTGGCATGCTCAATGCACATTGTGTAGATGTACTTCTGGAAATGAAATCTTTCCCTTTTCAGATTTACTTCCTTTCTTGTTTCCTTGCAGATATCCCTTTGATCCACTAGGTAGACTTGGACATCAGATATATGATCAGCATGTGGGACAATTTTCCTACAAACTGTCCACATTCATAGTCATGACTAGTGAGCTGGATCTTCAGAGATCAAAATGAAGTTTATCCAAAGGCTGTATTGTTTTTCTACATCCTAGACTGTTACAGCAAAGCAGTCTTGGAGTCAAACTTCCTTAAAGTCGAGAGGACACCAGATTTAAGTCATCTGGGCACCAGACTGGATCCAACTCCAGTGGATGGAGATGAAGACAGGTCTTTTTAATTTATCATAGGAGAGATTAAAAGGTGATGATCAAAGTGTAAGCACTACCATCTTTGTCTGGACTACTACGAGTATTTCAGTTACACTGCCACTCACTGGCACCTCAACATAACTTCTTCTGGTTTGATTCTCCCAAAATATGCCTGCTCTATGCAACATAAATAAGTAGAACTTGTACTGTGTCACAGGGCCTTTTAGTTTATTTTGGGTTTCAAATTTTTTTTAAGAATACTAATCTAGAGAGTGGAAAGGTAGTCTAGTTCTTACAGTCAATGCACAGGGACTTCCTCTTTAATCCAGTGCACACTCTAAGAGAAACAACTATGGTCTAGTCTGGGATACATCCTACAACAGACTCTCATTGCCCTCCTTGCTGGAGGTAGCAGTGGCAGAGAGAAGGCTTACAGGGAGGAAAGGGAAGGGAAACTCTAATCATCCAAGCAAGCAGCACTAAGAGCTACAGGAATGGCACATCACATCTTTACTGACTATAGCTATTATTCATTAGCGGTGTGAACATATGTATGACAAACACCATGAAATATAGAGCAAAGACTAGAACAGCCAAATACTATCTGAGGTACACATAGGTACTTCCTGTAGGACACTGGAGGCTCAAGCCTGCAGTCCCTGTTAAGACACAAACAGTACCACACAGTCAGGTGTGAGGCAGACTGGGCTGTTCAGGCAGCTTTTTTTAATACCAGGCATAAAATGAAGAAGCAGATATAGCTGAGATTTGGACATGATAGCTTGACTTTTCCATGATCTTCTGTACTCTCATGGTTATTTCAAGAACTTCAAGTTATTGCACATGAAAAAGAAAAGCAGGGGAAGTGATATAACAGCCAGAGCCACAACCAGAATGAAGCCTCCAAGAGAAAAGAGGTGGATATACTAGCATCATCATGATGAGTGGCTCTGAAAGGGGAAATACTTAATCCACTTCATTTTTAAACTAGTTTATCTTGATTTGTTTGAAACTTTTTTGCTAATCGTGGAGATTTCTTTAATTTCTAGGTTAAGAGGTTAGCAAGATTTATTCAGCTTTTTTTTTTATAATACTACATGTGTGTGATACAAGAAACTGAGCACAAATCTTCTATAATTAAGACAGGGAATGTCCTGAAACTAGTCAGATTTCAAAAGCAAATTTAAGTTTAAGTACAATCACAGTATTTCAGGAAAACTTTAATAGCTTTAATCATAAGAAGAGAGGAAAGGCACTTTTATTTCAGGTGTAGTTCAAACATCCACCATCTTCCTTCCCCTCCATAAAGGCAAATATTCTCAAGTTAAAAATTTTGAAACATTTTTCTAAGTCTCCATTTTCCTTGGAGCTTAACTCTGCCTTTAATCAAGACTTCCTTCTGGAGCTGTACAGCTTATTCTACAGCCCTTGTAATTAGCATTATTTCTAGGTATTCACTTTACCAGCCTTGGTAGTAGAAAGCAAGAATAATTTTCAGGTTTATGATTGCACCAAAGATATAATATAATTTAAATTATTTTTTTTTCATGCCAACATAGACAAATGTTACAAATATTGCAACTGAAGTTTGGCTATTAAGACCCTTTCTATGAAGAATGCCCTTCTAGTCCCTTTGCTGTAAAGATTTGTAGACAGCATGTTTTTTAGAAGTAAAAAATAATTAACTTCTGATTGAGTTTTGGGTTTAAACTTAAAAACAGATCTCTGGGAAATAACAATAAAAAAACTTAAAGTACCAAATAAATCTATCAACACTTGTAAATCCTCCACACATTTGTTTAAGGGCACATAAAATGTAAGTGGCATAAACCCCAGAAAAATGAGCAAGAAATAGATACATTAAATGCCTGGTACAGGTATTTGAGTTACATGAAACTCATCATAAATTAATAAATCAGACAATTTATTAATTTTTCTAATTAGAAAGAGAAGACTCTACAGTAAAGAGTCAGAGAAGTTTAATCATGACAAACAGAGGAGAATAAAAATAAAATACAAGCAATGCTGAGAAAAAAAAAAAAGAACAGCAAGAATGCTTGAAGCTAGCTATAGTGAGGATCAGAGAGGTGAACTCTCACGCTGCAGCCCTGTGCCTGCCTGCTGCAGGGTGTCCTGTTGCAGAGTTGCATCTCAGAGGAACTGGAGAGAAACACCCTCCTACCTTGTACCTGTTGCCCCATCATGACTGGACTGCAGCAATAGTTCTTGGAGGTAGGCAAGCCTTCATTAACTCTTTCCAGTCTGCTGCTATGCTTCTGAATAAACTTATTATGAACACAGAAAATTGTATTTGTTTCCTGGACTCACTGCTAAGCACTGTTAGCAAACTTGGTAATGTTTCAAAGATACTAAAACAAAAACTAATTGGAGACATGATAGACAGTGATTCCCTACTGTGCCTTCACTCTTCAGGCATCATCAGTATTAATTCACTTGCTAATATAGAAAAGACAATATAGAGCCTTTTAAACATATTTTTGAGTAAAACTGTGAAAAGCACATAGTGATTTAATCCCAGGCAGCAGCCAAGCACCCCACAGCTGCTCACTCATTCCCACACCAGTGGGATTTTGGAAAGAAACAAAGGGTAAAAGCTAGAAAACTCATGGGTTGAGATAAAAACAGTTTAAAAGGAAAAACAAAACCACGTACACCAGCAAAGCAAAACAAGGAATTGATTCACTGCTTCCCATGGGCAGGAAGGTGTTAAGTTATCTCCGGGAGAGCAGGTTCACATCACACGGAACAGTTACTTGGGAAGAAAATTGCCATCACGCTAAATGTCCCCCACTTCCTTCTTCTTCCCCCACTTTATATACCGCGCACATGATGTAATAGTGTATAGAACATCCTTTTGGTCAGTTTGGGTCACTTGTCCCAGTTGTGTCTCCTCCCTACCTCCTATGCATCCCCAACTTTCTTGCAAACATGGCAGTATGAAAAGGCCTTGGCTCTGTGTAAGCCCTGCTCAGCAATAGCAAGAACATCTCTGTCTTATCAGCCCTGTGTTCAGTGCAAATCCAAAGCTTAGCCCCATACTAGCTACTGTGAAGAAAGTTAACTCTGCCCCAGCCAAAACTAGCATAGTACAGAAGCTATTTAGAGGAATTACAGTTTGGGGTGAATTTAGTGGGAAATCAGTGTGCAATCCCCACCAATACGCGGTCAGGCTGACAGACAAATTAGCAAACTGGGAAGACTGTGTTTCCTAGAAAGAGAGAAAAGTATATCATCTCTCTCTTGTTCAGACAGCAGGAAAAGCTGAAAAAAAGTTCAGCTCTCTTGTGTGAATGTAACTTTTTTGTGTTACAACAAGAATATATTATTCAAATATGAAGGAACACAGAAAAATAATTAAGAGATAACAAAGGGCATGGAGGAATAAAACATACAAATATGTTCAGAAGAACCACGTATGTTTTCTATCCCAAATGTTGCTTGTATCAAAGCACAAGGAGATTTCACAAAAGGATCTGAAAGAGAGATGAGTGACAGGGCAGCCACGTGGGCGCACCCTTGGGTCCCCTGACATGCGCCACACTGGGAGGCCATCGACGGAGGCTTGTGCCGGCACCAGAGAAGCGCTGGATGCCAGGGGCTGGCTTGGACTTGCAGGACTTTTGG
>WEKX01001306.1:0-26008 GCA_013390025.1 Pitta sordida
TAATATTCTGTGTGATTCTGTGTATATGCTAAGTTGTTCAGAGTGAAAGAAAACACAATTTGTAAGGAAAGTCAAAACAAAACCCAACTTCTGCTCAGTTTTTCTGAAGATCAAATAAATCTTACTTTTAGTGCAAGTATTGGGCATTGAATAAATGCCTCTGCCTCCGATCAATGTTTTTATCCCCTACTTTTGGGTTTTGTTTTCTTGAGTGGTAAAGACCGATAGAGTTTAAAAAACCGGTGGCCTCATTTTATTCTGTATGATACCTTATTTTTCAATATTTTTCTTTACATTATTTGTCTGTTATTTGTACTTTTGAATGTTAGGGTTCTCAGGTTTTTCAAGAAGTTGTGATAGAATCACTAATTTTGACCTGAATGAAAGAGATGGCTTCATTTCTATCAGGAAGCTGTAGTGCTTTAAAGTGGCATTAGTGAGAAGGAATTGTATGAGCATACATATTATTAATAATAAATTCTATACTAGAGCCTTTTTTGTCATGAAGTCTAACTAAACAAAATAATTGCATCATTTCTGTATTTAACTGCAAACTGGACATTCTGCAAAGCCTCCTTCTACAAAAAGAGTTCTCTTTTAATGAAGAAGATTTGAATTCTTGATATGCTTGAAACAAAATTAGCTTCCCTGAAGTTATTAAACCTGATAATTGCACTAAATCACTTTATCAAATCAGGAAGTAGATTGTTTCTGCACTAACAGTACTTTCTGGGGTAATGTAGGAGCAGTAAAATGGCACAGAATCCCTTATGTGCTTGAGGATAAACAGCAAGTGTCCAAAGTAAAAGGGTAACAAGCCTACACACAAAAGAAAGAGCAGAAGTTTTCTAATGTAGCTGAATCAATATTTAAAGATAAAAGAGAAAATTATACTAAAGCATGTCAGGTTAGGCTCACTGTTCCTTAGAACTTTTAGTTTATAGATATCACTCAACATGAGTAATTGAAACTTGGCATAAACCCCTGCTCATAAGCAGATATTTGCTAATATGAAGACAGATACTGTTGGTTTCCTGCTTCTCCTAAGCTTGATTAGACTTACTTTCAACCATGGTGTGCAGCATTTTCTTAATATGGATGCCTCATCAAAGAAAATCAAAGTATGTGCTGCATTTCTTATGTACATTAAAGCTGTTAGTGTGAGAGTGGTTTCTTTAAACTTTCTCTGATCACCTAAATACATGGACTCCATTTTCTCACATTGCTCTCTCTTCTTAAGAGATATAAATTAAAATATGGGATATAAATTAAAACATTTATTTCTGCTGCAACTAGAGCTCTGTTGTTCTGCTATGGAAGGAAGCCTTTCTGCATATGAAGCTGAAAAGTTTGTGCTGTGATTGACTCATGAGTATGTTCTTGTGTACAGACCCACAGACACGGAATTTGTGGGGTGGGAAAGAAAAAAGAATAAACAGTCTTATGGGTAGTTTTTCATTTGTGAAGATATTGAACAGACTGGGACTTAGCAGTTTTGAAAAGAAATTACATAAAGGGTAACACAAGAAGGATCCGTCAATTCAGTAGACACAGTCGATTCAGTAGAGCAAGTTGTACTGAATTGGCATGATGAGATTTTGTTAGTGGGGTGGCTGCAGCGGTGGATTCTGTAGGAGGCTCCCAGAAGCCTTATGTCCAATAGAGCCAATGCCAGTCAGCTTCAAGAGGGATCCTCCACTGGCAAAGGCTGAGCCTATCAGTGATAGTAGTAGCACCTCTTGGACAGCAGATTTAAGAAAGGGGAAAAAATCTGCACAGCTGCAGCTGGAAAGAGGAGTGAGAATGCAAGAGAAACAGCTTTACAGACACTGAAGTCAGTGCAGAAGGAGGAGCTGGAGATGTTCCAGGTACCAGAGCTAAGATTCCCCTCCAGCCTATGATGAAAACTGTGGTACTTTCCCCCATTCCAGAGGCCACACTATGGTCTGATTGTCAAACAAATTAATGGCAGAAATAATTGCATGCCATTATTCAGGAATTATTTAATATCCTGCTAAAAATACAAACTTATACTACACCCCCCACCCCTCCCCACTACAGCAGTGATAAATACAGCAGGAAGGTGGATTTTATTCTTCATTAATGTACAATGGATGATTTATATTTTGTAGTCTAATCCTACTACACAGAAAAGACTTATTAGCAGAAATAAAAATCATTGCTGAACAATTTGTATATTTTCTAAATATTCCTTTCCCATGATTTCTCATATTTAGCATCAAATTCTGTTAAGACCAGGAAAACAGCAGAAAGGGAAACAAGATCTTTAACAGTATTGCTTTGATTTTGCTTGCATTTCCTCCTTGAGTTAGCAGTGACAACACATCAGAACTTGTGTTACACAAAAGAATAAGTACTAAAATTATATCAGTAAAGCACAATATATTCTATTCCATGGTAAACAAAATATTTGGGTTACTTCAAATACTGTTCTCCCAAACCAAGTCTTGTCAGAGTAATGTTATCCCAAATAAACCCTGGACAAAGCAAATCACATCATGAGCATCACCCTCAGGGAACCTCATATTTATCATGCCCACTGAAATATGGAATAATAAAATAAAACCTAACTCAATTACATGATAATGAAATAAAATTTCAGTTTAAAAAATGTTTTGGCCTTCTCTTTGTATCCTTATCAATCTGCTAATCTAAGAATGGCTAGTTCTACGCAAACCAAATAACTCTAATTGCACAATTACTGCATTAAGACTATTGAATTTACCCAGCAAATTGATTGGCTGAACATACCTAAGTACTTTATTATAATATAGAATTTCATAAGAAACTAAAACCAATGTTGATGTTCAAAGCTGTTGAGAAGAAAATGAAGGGCCAGAGTTTTATCTAATGTGTATTGTTAAGAATCCACTAACTTAAATGGGTTTCACTGACTTACACTGGCTGAAGAACACAGCTTTACTAACCAGTGTATTTTGCATACTCCTTCTTCAGTATAATCACACTTCAGTTGATCATGATGTTTGTTTTACTTTGTCTAAGATGGACTAAATTCTAGAGGCATACTGCTCACAGGAAAGGCTGTTAATTTGCACAATGTTATTAATATGACAACTAAATTGCTCCAATAAGCAAACTCTTAAAGATTTAGTTGCTTTGTAATGAAATTAACTGGAATCAATTAAAATGCAAATGTAAACTTGTGTAATATTTAAATGTTCAAACTAAAACTTAAGTGCAGGATAAACTCAATCTTTGCAGTACAGGAATAATACTTTAGTAATATGCAAATTTCAAGAATAAATAAATGTTAGAGAACAATATTAATTAATGTGTTCAGCAGTCAGACCATTAATACACTTATTTTGTGTTTTTGAGAAGAGAAGTAGGATCCCATTAGTTCATGTTTCTTTTTTGTCTTGGAGTGTAAATAAAGACTCAGTTCCTTAACACTGATATTTTTTTACTACAAAAACTAAGAGTAGAAAGGCTAGTGTTGCTTAAGTGTGGAAAATATAATTTATTTTGTTCTTTGTAGCATATGCAAGCAAAATTCAGGAAAAGCATAATGTGAGGACTCTTTTGTGACATCATTACATTATTGGTTGATATTGTGACAGTTATTTCTCCAGGATTTTGACAGTCCTCACAAACAATCATATAATAGGAAATGCAGTTACCTAAAAACAGTTGGATGACTTAGGGTACTGTGGCTGGACTCTAGCTATCCCTCTTGAAAGGCATCTACTGCAAGATTATCTCAAAAGACAGTAAAGTTTATGGATAAGTAACTGAATCACATCTTAAAGGTTTACATTCAGGTGAGCTGAATTATGCTGATGGTATTATCAACTAGGTTTTCCTTAAGTATAGACAAACAGAATGATGTTCAGTTGCTAAAACTTATCTACCTAGTACCATTTTAATTATATTGTGCATCATCATATTTATTTTTTTAGTAACTAAAGAGGACTGCTAGTTGTACCACAACTGCAGGTGACCCAGACATGGTAAAACAGGAAACAGAAGTCAGGTGGGTTATGTTAAGATATTTCAAACATCATTAGATAGCTCTGTTTAAGCAACTAAGTCCTATATCCATAGATATGCAAGCTTTGATATTTCACACTCTGAATGAAACTTATCCTGTCTTATGCTGAATACTGATCTTCATTAAAAAGGTGCAACAGGATCAAAATAAAAGGTAAAGGAGTTTATAGTTGATAAAGTCACATTTGCAACTGCTTGTGCATTTGGTAACGGACTTTGGTACAAGAAAAGAAAAGTAATTTTAAAACCAATTTTTGACCAAACCCTGGAATACATGACATGAGGGTCTCATCTTAACAAAGGTTATACAAAATGTCTTAACTAGACTAAGACTGCTTTTTTGAATTTCTGCTTTCGTGCTTAAAGAACGAACTGTTGTACCTTGAGTTTACAGAATGATAGTACAGGACTATTCTGAGAAAGTTATATATTGAGAAATTATTTATATAATCAGGATAATAATTTTAATATTTATATAACAGAAACTGTATCAAAAGTTTAAAATACACTTAGAATATAACATGAGCCTTATCCTGCTTGTCTACACTCCTTAAGTTTTTAAGGTAAATCTTGTTTTAGGCACCTGAAGAGTGATCAAAGTAATCTTAATTCAAACATTGTTGATTTGAAGAATCAGAAATTGACAAATTTAGNCATGAGTTTTAGTTACAAGGAAGAGGTATAGTTAATTTAAAATACATTACTATCAATATGAATTTCAGGAATAGTCTTTGATAAAAGATTATATTATATTTTCACCCATGTGTTATTTAAAACAATAAATTTTGCATTACTAGAAACCATATTCAAGTAAATATTTTTTATTAAAAGAAAACCTTATTTTGTGAAGGGGAAATATTAAGCATCAATTTTTTTTCTCTGGTTAATTATTTCTCCTGACCTATTTTAGATTTTTAATGAATGATTATATTTAATTCACAAGCTTCAACATATTTGTTTATTAAAAATGCTTTTTCCTTAATTCAGTGTTTACATTCATTTTCTTACTTAAAATCAAAGACAGGTGAGAAGTGCTAGTTCCTTGATATGAATTAGAATTCTGGATTCTTGGTGGAAAGTCTGAAATTCAGGTTTGCATTCTATCCCACTTTCCCCACAGGTCTTATAGGAAGTAAACATGCACCAGACTGTTTGAAATCAAAGCTTTTTAATCAAAATGAGAAATCTAGGATATTTCAGGGTTCTTTTCAGAACTCAACCATGTAGTCCATATCACACAGAACTCAGTGATCCTTCTAACTTCACAGACATAAAAACTGAGCCCCTGATTTAGTTCTATATGGGACAGGATTTCATCCAAACACTGAGAGATTGGAAATTTGTGGATAGCAATGTTTCTTCCATTTTCTTTTTCTTTTACTTTTCTTCACACCCCCCCTCCCGCCCCGAGATCTTTTGTGTCTATTTTTCTTCCTCTTCTAAACCCTTACATTGCACAGATACCTACTGTAAAAGTGTACAGATATTACATATATGAAATTAGGTATTAATTTGATGTTCTCTTAAAAGAAGAGGGGAAAAAATTAAATTATTAGGTCACTTCCTTCCCCTATACTTTACTTCCTAAAGAATTTCTTTGCAAACTAAACAATGTATGGACTGTTGAGAGGGCAGTGTAATGATATGGTTCTAGTGAATAACAATGGGAAATATTCTGTAAAAATTATTTTGCACTCAAAATGACAGTTTTCATCAATAGAGTGAGGAATAATTTTGAAATTTGCCTCCAAAAATCTCTGATGATTCTCTTTGAACACTTAAGTCATCCATGTTTCTATTACCTGAAAGTTATGATTCTTTTTTTCTTACATTGGGAAAGAGTTCAATAATGCAGAACACATCCGCTTCAAATTTTATGGAATAAAAAGAGCATGGAATAAATAAAAAGAGAAATTTGTAGTTTGTTAAAGATTATTCATCCTCTGGAGGTGTATTTCTGCTTCTCCATTGGCTGCAAACTACATCTAGTAAAGAAATTTTTGCTAGAACGTGAGGTTATAAATTAACCTCATCCTCCAGTATCATAGTATTTAGTTCAATGCCTCTGAAGTTTCTTGTTTCTTTCTATATAAATATGATTATATTAGATATAGAAGTTTATCCCTAAATATCTAAGACCAGATAAAATTCATTCTTTATAAATACAGACATTATTAGAACACGATTTACTTGTTGAGTTTCAATTACATGGGAGAGCATTACCTGATTATATTATTTAAATAAGCATAGTTAAATATGTGGCCACAGAATCACAGAATACTACAAGTTGGAAGGGACCCACATCTAGTCCAACTCACCAGCTAACACCCATACAGAGACCGAAGGCACACCCCAGAGTGGGGAACATAAACCTAGTTCCCTCACAGGCTCATAGGCCACTCCGAGCCAGAAGGGACCCACAGGATCATCCAGCCCAACACGCCCCAGTTAGACCATGTCACTAAGGTCCTCATCAAGTCTTCTCTTAAACACCTCCAGGGATGGCGACTCCACCACTTCCCTGGGCAGTCCATTCCAATGTGCAATCACTCTCTCTGTGAAAAAATTGCTTCCTAACATTCAGTCTAAACTTCCCCTGGTGTAGCTTAAGGCCATGTCCTCTCATTCTGGTGTTGTCAGCCTGACAGAAGAGATCCACACTCACCTGGTTGCAACCTCCCCTCAGGTCGTTGTCAATGAGGTCACCTCTGAGCCTCCTCTTCTCCAGGCTGAACAACCCCAGTTCCCGTAGCTGCTCCCCATAGGGCTTGTCCTCCAGTCCTTTCACCATCCTTGTCACCCTTCTCTGGACCCTCTCAAACAGCTCAACATCCTTCTTAAACTGGGGAGACCAGAACTGGACACAGTACTCAAGATGTGGTCTAACCAGTTCCGAGTACAGGGGAAGGACAACCTCCCTGGTCCGACTGACCACACTGTTGCTGATGCAGGTCAGGATGCCATTGTCCTTCTTAGCTACCTGGGCACACTGCTGGCTCATATTGAGTTTCCTGTCGATCATTACACCTAAGTCCCTCTCCACTTCACTACTCTCAAGCCACTCCTCCCCCAGCCGATAGCGGTGCATGGGGTTGTTATGTCCAAACTGAAATAATAGTATCATTTAAAATACTTTCATAGTGACTCTCTCAGCTTTGAAAATGGGTAGTCTATTTAATTTGAAACTGTACAGATCTGCTGTCATTCGAAATATACTGACTGCGCAGTCAGTCTGTTGGTTATCGTAATAGAGATGTGACTGTTTAGAGACATTTATGTTTATAAATATTTGTTGGTCTATTCCATAGCAGTTGTGTTATCCTGTTTGACTTTTGTTACCCCTTTTTGACTTCCATTGCATTGAATCTTTCAGTGTGTCCAGGACTACTGACATGTGTCTTTGCATGTAAATTCACAGGTTCACAGGTTAATTTAATGAAAAGAAAGTAAATATAAACAACCCCCTCTCCCCTCAAAACCACCAAAACAAACAAAAAAACCCCAACCCAATCAAACAAACAAACAAATTCTCAAAATACTAACTCTCATCTTCAATGCTCTGACTTTCATCAAAGCCAAATTTCACCTATGGAAGGTGCAACTTGTTTGGGAAGTTTGTCAGTTTAGTTTTTTCTCATTACTTTCTTCAACAGAATTCCAGAACTCAGTGCTGGAAAATTTTCATGCAATCTGTTCTTCAATACATAATGCTGAGAAATCTCTTTTATATTTTATCATGTATTTTATAAGGATTTCTTTCCTTAACTAGTCCAGCTCTGCACTTAGACATACATTTAACGACAAACATAAAAGTCTCTTTAAATCCATTGAAAACATTGAGATATTTTCTTGCTGCAGATGGTTTCAATCTACATTCATATTTACATCTTCTTCTCACAGGGGTTGTGTGAAGAAAATTTCTGGACCAAGAAAGATAAGAAAATATTTTTACTCTGACAAAACCACAAAATCTGCTGGCTGCTTCCCTTTCCAGAAATAAATCCTGGCAGACTACTATCTATTTAGTTATAACTTAGTTCATGGAGGTATACGAAGATATTTTCCCATTTCTTTTCTAGGGAGTCTTCACCTTTCTCCTGTTAATCCATTTGATCTAAACTCCAGAACTTTAAATTTGTAGTAAACTGTGTAGTTTCTTAGTTGGTAAGTTTGATAAAATAAAAGATAATTTTTATAATAAATTATGTTTTGCTACTTTGCATTATATATTTAGTAGTACATGACAGGAAGAAAATATTGCTGAGTTAAATAAATAGGTTGTAATAAAAATTACACTCTTTGTTGGCCTCTTGTTTGAATTTTAAATTTTTATTTTGACAGATTTGTATTATTATATTTTTAGTTCCCTGATGTAAATTTCAGGACCCCACAATGATCATATTGTCTTAGCTGTTAAGGGTAATACGGTACCTGAAATTCCATTTTCTTCTGTGTTTGAACAGAACAAAAAGGCAAAAAAATAATACTGTGAAGAAAAAGTTCCTCCATCACCAAACAAATTCAGAAAAGGTGCAGTTCTCTCCAGTGCATCAGGAATATGTAGATCTGACTTAAATTTTTAAAAAATAATTTTGCTGAGACTTTTGTGTAAAATCTATGTTAAGCCATTGTATCTTCCTGAAACAGAAATCTGATGAAGTCTAAGAATAGGAAAAACCCTGTTCACTTTTCTGCCGATGTTATGTCAAAAATATTCTGGTGTTACATATGTTAAGGTTATTATGAATGGAACGCTACTAGGGTACACTTTACTTACTCTTGATGTAGACTTCAACAAACAGGGAACATTATTTTTACCCTTGAAGTTTTAAAAAAGTCTAAATTCTGCTCTTCAGCAGAGCAGCAAAGAGAAATGTAGGAAGTAGCAGAAAGTCAGTTTGGAAATACCAGTCATATAAAATTTAATTTCAAGAAAGCATGACATTAAAAGCCAAATCCCTGTGCAAAATCTCTTTCACAGGCTGAAAAATACCACCTTCTTTTTTTTTTTTTTTTCCTTTTTTCTTTCTCTCACTTTTTTTTTAAGACTTTAAAATAACAGACTTGGAATTTCAATGAAAAGAGAGGCAAAAGAGTGAAATTTCTTTGATTTATCAAGCTGACAGGGTTGGAGCAAGACAGATTACTGAAGCTGCAATCAGTGTAGTCTACTCACACCACAACCTCAGGAACACTTGAGAAGAAATAAAAAAAAGAGAAAAATTATAGGAACTCATCAGGAGTTACACAGATTTACATCAAGTTCATATCAGAAGGATGACACGTCTGAAAGTTACCTACTAGTTTTAAAGGCAGCACACAAGACACCTCAGAATTTCGTAATCACCTTATTAAACTTGATTTGTGATAGAAAATATCATTCATTTTGTAAGAATCTGGATTTGGCTTCAGCACTCTGATTATGAAGAATAAACTTCCTTCTCCTTTTAGTTTAAGGCAGTTTGCAGAATAGCATTATTAGAGTGTGATGAAAACTTATTTTGAAGTCAAGATGTAGGGAAGACAGCCACATACCTGTAAGCAGAAATAGAATTGGAAGTATACACAAAGATATAAGAAAACACCTTATTTTAAATCCATTTGATAAGTAAAACAATATTTTCAGCACAATCGAGTGCTGAAAAAGTTTGGAGAAGTTGTGGAGTCCTTGGAGGTATTCAAAATGACTGGAAAATGTCTTGGGCAATCTGTACTAGTTTTATCCTTCTTGAGCATGGGATGTTGGACATAGGTTATCTCCAGAGCTCCTTTCTGACTTCAACAATTCTGAGCTTCGGTCAAGTGTTTTTTTAATGTTTTGGGGTTTTTTTTCCCCATTATAGTTCATTTACTGGAGAGTATAGGCATACCCAAATTCTGTTTCTGGGAAAAGAATGCTTAGTTTAGTCAGGTATGTGGAGCAAATTACAACAAATTAAGAAGAGTTAGGCAGAGATATCATTCATTTTATCTCAGAAAATTGTAATCTAAGTCACAGTTCCTAGCACTTTCAAAACTAGAAGAAAAGAGACCAAGCTGAATTGTCACAATTACAGGATAAGATGTCGCAAGCATTGTTAATTAAATAATTGATTCCCAATAGCTAACTCATATTGTATTAATGTGCTGGACTAGTATAAGCAAATACAATATAAGCAATTCAAAGCCTCAATACTGAGACCTATCTTGAGTCTTCTGTAAGATAAACATGAAAGTATAAAATTGGTGGTCATATAGATACAGCCACTGTAGATAGTATAGTTCACAGAGTCACAGAATATTCTGTGTTGGAAGGAATCCACAAAGATCACCAAGTCCAACTCCTAAGTAAATGCCTATATAGGGACTGAACCCACAACCCAGGTTTTAATCTCAGGGACATGTCATCAACTTGTTTTTTTTATCATCCCCCAACTGATAGCAATGACTGGGATTGTTATGTCCAAAGTCAAGAATCCAGCATCTGGGCTTGTTAAATCTCATACTGTTAGAATCTGACCATTTCTCTAGCCTATCAAGGTCCCTCTGAAGTGCCCTTCTACCCTCTGGAAGTTCAATATTTGCCCCCAGCTTAGTATCATCTCAAAATCTGCTAATATTGGACTCAATTCCCCCGTTCATATCATCAATACAGATATTAAACAGTTCTGGGCCAAGCATTGATCCCTGTGGGACTTCACTAATGACCAGCCATCAGCTGGATGTGGCACCATGTCCTGGTTTGGATACTGTTGGGGGTTGCTTTCAAAGGAAATGGACGAGAGAGCATTAAGAGAAAACACCAAACTTAATGAGGGGAATATATATATGAATATATATATATATATATATTTATATATTTNGTTCAAACTCGGGATGGGTCCTCTCATTCCCCATGGTCTCTCCCCCTCCCCCACCCTCCCTGAACTCAGGACGTGGGGAGAGGGCAAGGGGAAAGAGAGAGGGAAAGAATAAACTGATTAAAACTTTTCCTTTGTAAACATATAAAACAAAACCTCTAACACTGAACCCATGACACACCATTTACCAACACTCTCTGGGCTCATCCATCCCACTGATTCCTAACCCAACTCAGAACGCTCCTATCCAATCCACACTGTGAAAATTTCTTCTGAAGCTTACCATGGNTCCCTCAGGGCCCAAGTTTTATCTGAGAAAGGACAACAGAGCTAAGTGGCAGGCAGACCCACGACAATGTTGGTAGAAGTCTGAATTCAGGTCCAAACATCCTCTCCTCAGCAGCAGTCATCTCCTCAGCAGCAGCCAGGCAGGAAAAGCACAGGGAAACAGCAGCCAAGGCAAGGCAAAGCAGGAACTCTGGACCTCTTGCAGCAGCAGCAACTTCTCAGCAGCAGCCAGGGCAAGCAAAGAAGAGCGAGCTTCTGGTATGCAACAGTATTTCCAAAAAGCCCTCCTTCCCAGCATTCCATTTGCCTGTGGGGCAAAGTTCTTAGGGAATTGAAGTTTTGCACTCTCCAATTCCTTACACCTCCTTCTTCGGAGCAGCGACTGCCAACCACAAATCCCAGAACTCCCCTCGGGCCGATCCTGCTGGCTAACCTGTCTGGCAGTGATCACATCCACTTTCATTATCAACCTGGTGGCTTTGCAGAGGCAGGGGAATTCCCGGGCCGTTCTGTTCAAACTCGGGATGGGTCCTCTCATTCCCCATGGTCTCTCCCCCTCCCCCACCCTCCCTGAACTCAGGACGTGGGGAGAGGGCAAGGGGAAAGAGAGAGGGAAAGAATAAACTGATTAAAACTTTTCCTTTGTAAACATATAAAACAAAACCTCTAACACTGAACCCATGACACACCATTTACCAACACTCTCTGGGCTCATCCATCCCACTGATTCCTAACCCAACTCAGAACGCTCCTATCCAATCCACACTGTGAAAATTTCTTCTGAAGCTTACCATGGGAAACCATGTCAAAGGCTTTGCTAAGGTCCAAGTACACAACATCCATGGCCTTTCTATCATCAACCAGGCGAGTCACCAGCTCATAAAAGGAGATTAAGTTGGTCAGGCAAGACCTGCCTCTCCTAAATCCATGCTGACTAGATCTAAAGTAATAGTTATTTTGCAATTGCTGCATAATTGCCCTCAGGATTATCTGTTCCATGACTTTACCCGGGGCTGAGGTTAGGCTGACAGGTCTATAATTTCCTGGGTCACCTTTGTGGCCCTTCTTATAGACGGTATAAAGGGGAATACAGTAACTAGAAATGAGGAAAAGGCAGAGCTATTTAATGCTTTCTTTCCCTCTGTTTTCAACATCAAGACAGATTGTCTAAAGGACAACTGGACTTCTAAACTGGTGGATGGGTCATGGGTTCAGTATACCCACCCTGTAATCCAGGAGGAGGCAGTTAGAGTCTTGCTGAAGTACTTTGATCCTCATAAGTTCATGGGACCAGATGGGATACATCCTTGGGTGATGAAAGAGCTGGCAGACGAACTCACTAAGCCACTCACCATAATTTATCAAGAGTCCTGGCTTACTGGTGACATACCAGAAGACTGGAAATTGGCAAATATTTCTGATTGTTTAAGTAATATTGCAGCTGTTTGGTGCATTACTATATAGTGAGATTATCAGTGGAAAATTAAGTAATTTAAGAGGTAATTCTGAGAAGATACACGGGATTTAAGATTATGTTCTGAAGTCTATTACGTGGTTTTCTTCTTTGGGGTTACAACTAATGTAAGTAGTTAACTGATAATCTTTATTATTCCATTGCTTTGTCGATTAGGGCCAGGAAACACACAGAGCAGCTTCAGCAGAAAGATGAACAAATAAAGGAATTGGATGATCCAATCTGGAGTCTGCTGTAGCTACAGCTTTAATATATACTACAGGAGCAAGTATCAAAACTGGGTCATGCAAGACCAGAACTCAAGTCAGATGTGAATATTTGTACACAGGTCTTCTGCATTCTAGTTAGATATAGGGTCCTAGAAATAATGTCTCCCGCTGTGTGTCTGTGTGTGGGTATTATGGAATCACAGAATGGTTGAGGTGGGGAGGAATGTCTTGAAATCATGTAACCCAACTATGCTGCTTAATTAGAAACCTGGGACAATGTCCTGTTGGGTTGTAAAAATCTTCAGGGATGGAGACTCCACACCCTCTCTTGGCAACCTGTGATAGTGTTTGACTATCTTTAAAATAAATAGTTATTTCTTGTGTTTGGATGGAATTTTCTGGGTTTTAATTTTTACTGCTTCACTCTTGTCCTGTCCATGGGCATAGCTGAGAGGATCCCTGTGAGCCTTCTTTTCTCCAGGATATGCATTTCCAGCTCTCAGCTTCCCCTCATCTAGAAAGATTCTCTAATTGGAAGATTCAGGTCATAATGTGACTGATGAAAACAGTCTCTGAATCTAGGCCAAGTTAGGTGGAAAATGACTTTAGGAGTTGCCTTAGATTTAGGTTTCAAACCATTTATCTATCGCAGAATTTAGTGGATCTATGGTGGAACAAGTTAACTTCAGAATTCATCAGCACACAAAAAATTGAATGTCTTCAAATTTGGATTTAAATCCCTAAAATAGGGCATCCTCTGTACCTCTGTGATTATAGCTCAGAAATAATATCTGTTGCTCAAAAAACGTATTCAATATCTTTAATCTATCTTCTAAGCATACACAGGCCTTCAGTACCATACCATCCCTCTAAAACACTTATGGAATTTGCCACAGTACTACACTCTTCTAAATATAATTAATGACTTTAAGACATCAGCAATTTTTTTTTACAAAGAGAAAAAAACTTGAATGAAAAATTACCTCAGTAAATATTAGAAAATAAATACAAAAGCCACTCAACTTCTGATCAGCATGAAACTTCCTGATACCATGCAAAATGTAGAATTCATTTCATAAATGTGGATAATAAAGAAGAGATTGGCAAAGCATGTGTCAAGAGTATGTAAATTAATTGATGTTTAATCTACCTATGCCTAAGAAGAGCAATCACCTCCTGCAGAAGGATTGCTTTCATTTTAGTAATGTTAACTGATGAAATCCCAGCGCTCTAACAAGGGTTTATAATTTGATAAAAATTACTGGTGGCTGGATCTGCATTTTCTTCAAACTGCTGCCCTGCTTCTTGCTAAGTGCACTACTGACATGTTTGATATTGAACCTGAACTTAAAAATTACTATCCAAGTAGATGTTTATTAGATTTAGCAGTTGAAGTAAACCTAGACATGGTGCCCACAGAACAATCTAAAAAAAGATGTTATTTATGTGTGCCGGGAAATGTTGCACATTTCTTCCAGGAAAAAAGAGAAAATCAGAAATAACAAGAACAAAAACACCCACAAAATATCCATGCTATTAGAGGACCAGAGAAAATTGACCTGTGTTAGACTAATGTAATGTCATCTTTGAAAACATTACAATACTGTGTAATGCAATTTAATTTTATATAATCATTTTAATACATATTATTGGGAAAATGCTTGACAGAAGAAAGCAGTTATAAATTCAATACATGCCATGAGCTGAGGCAGAAGACTCTCAGTATGAGGATCTAAGGATCTAATTTTTTATGTAAAAATATTGCACACTTTTTTGTGGGAAGTCAATGCAAATGATTCATTTGAAATTGTTTCAAAGAATGCCTATAAAGTTAGTAGAAGTCGTAATTTATAAAGGAAGACACTATCAGAAATATTTAAACCTTAATAATATATGCCTTTCCCTAGAAAATTAATATTTTTTTAATGGAATATAATAGAATATAGTTGCCTCTCCTATACCATGGAAATGTGGTCTTATTCATCTCCCGTGAAGACTGCCTTCCGCATTCATTGGCAGCTCATTAATATGCAAATTTGCCCCAAACCCTCACACCACCCCCCAGCACTCTGGCACTGTTTTGGCACTGCCCTACTGCGTGTTGGTGTTTGTGACGGTGTTTTCCAGCCCGCATGGCCACTTCATGCCAGGAAAAAACCCTTTTCCACTCGACCTGGGACAGTGGTGCAGGGGAGCCACCCGTGCTGCTGTCCTGGTGTCTCTCCGGGTGGGTAAGCATGGTCTCTCCATACTTGGGGTAGACAGGTATGTCTTGGAGAGTCATTCAAGAAAGTCTTCAACACTACGTCTAACCTGAGAGTGTAAATCATTCATAGCTACATGAAACCTCCTCTCTTGGAGTGGGGCAGGCCTCTGGCTGTGCCCAGAGCAGAGCAGCTGCCACACCCGCCCTGCCCACCGCACCCGGGGCAGAGCTGCTGCCTCTGAGGCTGTGCCGGTGGCCTGCTCCGCCAGGAGCAGGGGGCCACTACCATGGCTGTGCAGGTTGATTTGTATATTCATGACTACCTAATTGAATATTCACAGGTGTCAGGTCGTGCATGCGCAGTTGCTAGAAGAGGCCTCCTTAAAAGCTGAAAAATCATGTTGCTAAGATGTGAAGCAGCGATATGGGGGACACAAAGTGGAAGAGGGCCAACTGTATTTTAACATATACTGCAAAAGCTTTTTCCATGCCTACATGTAATATTATAAACCTAACTACCATGTAACTATCAGCTTGCTTGCTAAGGCTTCTGTTCAATCAGACATGTAATGATATGTCTATACCTACTAAAGTTGACTGGAGAAATATACACTGCAGTGACCTATGGACACTGATGTTGAATGTCTCGTGCCTATAGGAATAATTCTGCTGGGTTCTGCATGATTTCTGTCATTCTATTATCTCCTTTTGTTCTACAGTTCTTTGCTCATTGATCAATAACATTGAGCTAGTACGAGCAGAGCACATCTCAGAAGTATTCAGTGTTGAATCTCAAGTGAAACTTGACAGTGTTATATATCATTTAGTGTCAACTGTTGCACAAATGTCACAAGATTTGTCTGGATGAAGGAGAAGGAATGATAAATACAGAAAAGAAAAGAGACAAGGAGGCATAAAAAAAGAAAATAATAAGGAAAGGGAGAATGAGTATCTAAAGGAAACAGAGGCAGTCCCAGATGAATTGTCAAGAAGGAGAATGCATAGCATGGCACAGCAAACACAAGACTCCTACTTAAACAAAATTAAGTCTGAGAAAGTTGTAATCTGGATGTAGAAGAAAGATTTCAGTGTTACTTGTATGTCAGTGATTTACCTCTAAAATGCTTTGATAAGACAACATAAAGGGATTCTAAAACTCTTAACAACAATATTGGTGACTATCAGCTCACTGATCTGGCTGGCTATGGGCAAAACTGTCCAAAAAAGGAGGAATCTTTCCCAAAGTATTCACATATCTAAAGCATTTCACTGCATTTAATGATTATCCTGAAAACTTATGATCAGTTACTGCTCAATTAGCAAGAAATATGATTCTACTGGATTCTCAGTTTCAGTATGAAAAATGGCTGGACACATGAGATTCTCTGTATGCTCAGAAACACTTTTGTGTTGATAATTTCACTGCTTTTGGCTGGGGACGAGTTAATTTTCTTCATAGTCATTCTCTACGATAATTTGAATCCTATTTTAAACCCAGACTTTACTAAGACCCTAAAAGAATACATTATCCACCTAAATTCATGGTCCGAGGCCCTAGTCCCAGATCGCAGCGTGGCTGCCGGGGGGACACCACATGAGACGAGTCTCTCCAGCCGGGAAGAGGGCAGGCGCTTTCAGCCCAGGCACTTTGGGGCCAGCTGGGCAGGTACTCCGAAGCCCTAGTCCCAGATCACCGGGTGGCTGCTGAGGGGATACCATACGAGACAAGCTGCTCCAGCAAGGAACGGGGCAGGCACTTTCAGCCCAGGGTTCCCACCTGAGGGTATTTAAACCATTAAAATTCTCAGGAGCATGGCAAACTGGAGTAGGCAAACAGGGGTGTTAACTGCAGGGGGCTCCTGAGTAACTGCGAGGACTTTGGAGACTAAGAGGCAGTTAGTGTGGCAGTTTGTGCAGGCAAGTTGGGCAGGCAGGGTCGCAGATGCTGTCTTGGTAGGTTGTGTCTCTCCTTGTCCTCCTAGACCCCCCCCCCATCCTGTCAGTAATGGCTAGAACAAGACGGATGAAAGCCAAGGTCAGTGCCACAAGGGAGGTTCAGACCCAAACAACCCCTGTGTCAGTGGAAGTGTGTGTCCAGACTTCTGGCTGCAGGGAATGCCTGAGCCCCATGTCTGAACAGAAGGACAGCCTGCAAAGCACCTGTGTCCGATGTGAGCTGGTAAATTACTTACTCTGCATGATAGCAGAGCTGAAGGAAGAGGCTGAAGGGCTGAGGACTGTTCGAGACAGGAGAAGAGAAATAAAATTGAGAGCATGTGCACCTCCATCCCTTAGAGACTCTCAAGAGCCAGAGAAGCCTCATGAACCTCACATTCCACATCATGAGGCAGAAGAAGGATACCTTGAGGATGAGGGGGAATGGGAACAGGTCACTTCCCATGGTGTTAGTGAATCTCTCTCCTGTTCCCCACCACCTTTTCAGACGCCACCTTTTGAGTTGTCTCTGCAGAACAGGTTTGGGGTTCTGGATTCTGGGGATTTGGAGGATCAGGAGGATGATATGGAAGGAGGGACTCCACCTAATAAATCACTAGGAACTACCTCTTCCACCAAGCAAATCAGAACTTCTAGCGTCAAAAAAGAAAAGGAGGATAGTGGCTGTCGGTGACTCCCTTCTGAGGGGAATAGAGGGACCTGCCTGTCGACCAGACCTATTCCACAGAGAAGTCTGCTGCCTCCCTGGAGCCCCGGTACGGGATATTGCTGAGAGATTGCCAGAACTAATTTAACCTTCTGATCGTTATCCCCTGCTGGTTGTACAAGCCGGCAGTGATGAGATCAACAAGAAGGGATCCAGAGAAATTAGGAAGGAATTTAAGAAGCTTGGTCAATGGATTATTGGGACAGGAATGCATGTAGTTTTTTGCTCGGTCCCTGCAGTGGCAGGCTTGGAACATGAAAGGAATGGGAGAATTCTTGCTATTAATAAATAGCTTAGGGACTGGAGCCACCAGAAGAATATTGGGGTTTATTATTATGGAGAATCCTTCGCTTGCTAGACTCTGGTGGGCAGAATCTATCAAATAAGGGCAAAAGGGTTTTGGCCCGTGGGCTGGCAGGACTCATTGACAGGGCTTTAAACTACGTTGGAAGAGGGAAGGGGATGCAGCAGTCACTCCAGGGGACACTGGAACTGGTAAAAATGAGGCAAATACAAATTCATCAATCCAGTTGAAGTACGTGTACAATAATGCACACAGCCTGGGTAATAAACAGGAAAAGCTGGAAGTCTTGGTTTCTCAGGAGCAATACAACATAGTTGCCATCATGGAAACATGGTGAGATGATGGGCACGATTGGAGTGCTATATTGGCAGGCTACATACTGTTCAGAAGAAATAGGAGATGAGGAAGGGGTGGGGGTGTGGCTCTATGTATTAAAGCAACTCCTGATACCATGGAGCTTGACATCAAGGATGATCAGGTTGAGAGCCTATGGGTTAAGGTAAGAGGGATAGCCAATAAAACTGTAATCCTCATAGGAGAATGTTATAGACTGCCTGACCAGGAGGAAGAGGCAGATCTATTGCTCTTTAAGCAACTAGGGATAGCCTCAAGGTTGACTGCCCTAATTCTTGCAGGAGACTTCAATCTGCCTGATGTCTGTTGACAACATAGCAGAGAAGAGACAGTCCTGAAGGTTTCTAGAGATAGTGGATGACTGTTTCTTCATGCAGTAGGTGAGTGAGCCTACCAGGGGCAAGGCTGTGCTCGATCTATTGTTTACAAATAGAGAAAGGTTCGTTCACATTGTGATGTTGAGGTTGCAGGAAATCTAGGTTGTAGTGACCATGAGATAGTAGTGTTTTTAATTGACAGTGTGACAAGAAAAAGCACAAACCAAACCTCCATGCTGGACTTCCAGAGGGCAGACTTCAGTATATTTAAGGATTTAATTAGGAAGGTACCATGGGAAACAGCCCTTAGTGACAAGGGTGTCCAAGAAGGTTGGACACATTTTAAGAATGAGCTCATGAAGGCACAGGGGCAAGTAGTCCCAATCTGCCAACAGATGAGTCAGAGGGGTAGAAAGCTGGCCTGGATGAGCAAGGAGCTCCTGAAAGAACTAGGGGGAAAAAAAGAGGATGTATGACCTTTGGAAAAAGGGGAGGTAAGCCAGGGTGTGTATAAGGAAGTTGTCAAGTCATGTAGGAGAAAAATTAGAGAGGCAAAAGCCCAGATGGAACTTAAACTAGCTGTTCCTGTAAAGGAAAACAAGAAATGCTTTCATAAATACATCAACAACAAAAAGAAAGGCTGCAAAACCCTTCTCTCTTTATTGGATGCAGAGGGAAATATAGTAAGTAGAGATGAGGAAAAGGCAGAGATACTTAATACCTTCTTTGCCTCTGTTTTTAACAGTAAGACAGACAGCCTGCAGGACAACTGGACTTCTGAAGAAGAGGAAGGGGTAGGGGTGCAGTATAACCCCCTGTAATGCAGGAGGAGGTAGCTAGAGNAGGGTAGGAGGGCCCTTCAGAAGGACCTTGACAGACTAGAGAAATGGGCAGCTTCCAATAATATGAGATTTATTTTGGACATAACAACCCCATGCATCACTATCAGCTGGAGGATGAGTGGCTGAAGAGTGGTGAAATGGAGAGGGATTTAGGAGTAATGACTGACAGAAAACTTAATATGAGCCAACAGTGTGCCCAAGTTGCTAAGAGGGCAAATGGCATCCTAGCTTTTATCAGGAACAATGTAGTCAGCAGGAATACGGAGGTTGTTCTTCCCCTATACTTGGCTCTGGTTAGATCACATCTTGAGTACTGTGTCCCGTTCTGGTCTCCCCAGTTTAAGAATGATGTTGAACTACTTTAGAGTGTCCAGAGAAGGGCAACAAGAATGGAAGGACTGGAAAATAAGCCCTATGGGGAGCAGCTACGGGAACTGGGGTTGTTCAGCCTGGAGAAAAGGAGGCTTAGAGGTGACCTCATTGTTGTCTACAATTACCTGAGTGGAGGTTGTAGTCAGGTGGGTGTAAATCTCTTCTTCTCAGGATGCCAGCACCAGAACAAGAACATGAAGACATGAGTTCAAGCTACGCCAGGGGAGGTTTAGACGGGATGTTAGGAAGTGTTTTTTCACTGAGAGAGTGATCTTTCACTGGAATGGTCTGCCCAGGGAGGTGTTTAAGAAAGGACTGGACGAGGAACTCAGTGACATGGTCTCTGTGATGGGAAACTTGGATGAATGGAGCATGGTGCCCCCTGTTCCACAGTTGTGGGTTCGATCCCTGCATGGGCATTTGCTTGGGAGTTGGACTAGAGGACCTTGTGGGTCACTTCCAACTCAGAATAACCTGTGAACCAGTGAACTGGGACAGTTCAGCCTGGAGAAGAGGAGGCTCAGAGGTGGTGATCTCATTGCTGTTTACGACTACCTGGAGTGAGGTTGTAGAGAGGTGGGTATAACTCTCTTCTCTCAGGTGGCCAATACCAGAACAAAAAGACACAGTCTTAAGCTGCACCAGGGGAGATTTAGACTGGATGTTAGGAAGAGCACACAGAGGGAGTGATCTCTCATTGGAACGGTCTGCCCAGGGAGGTGGTGGAGTCGCTGTCCCCGGAGGTGTTTAAGAAAAGTCTGGATGAGGAACTCAGTGACATGGTCTCAATAATGGGACAATGGGAGAGAGAATTAGGTTATGTCCATGGCCCCGGGATTGTGGATTCAATCCCTATATGGGCATTAGCTTGGGAGTTGGACTTGATTAATTTATTTCGAAGAATATCAGAGCTTAACGTGAGAAGTATCATCTTAATGGCAACCTTCTCCCCCGCCCCGTCGTCTCTTACAATAGATACCGCATTCCCCCTTTCCTCCAGGAGACAGGGTGGTACAGGAGTAGGGAAAAACCAGACAGTTGGCATTCCTCTGCCACTGCTCATGGCAGGAGGCCATTCCCCTGCATTCTGTGGGGTCCCTCTCCAGCATGAGTCCAAAGCCAGGGACAGCAGCTCTTCTAAACGCTGCTGCCTGTGGATGACTCCACAGGATGCAGTCCTTCAGCACTGCTTCTTCCAGCATGGATCCCACCCCAAGACACTGATCTTACCAGGTAGAGCTCTGCTTCAGTGTGGACTCTGCTCTTCACGAGCCACAGGTCTCTTCTGGGACCCTGCTCTGATATGGGGTTCCAACGGGTTGCAGCTTCCTTCCAACATCCACCTACCCCAGTGTGGGCTCCCCTCTCCACAGGGTGCAGGTGGATTTCTGCATCCCTATGATCTTCCCATGGGCTGCAGGGGGACAGCCTGCTTCAGCATTTAGGAGCAATGATTGACAGAAAACTCAATATGAGCCAACAGTGTGCCCAGGTGGCTAAGAAGGACAATGGCATCCTGGCCTGTATCTAGAACAGTGTGGTCAGTTGAAGCAGGGAAGTTATCCTTCCCTTGTACTCAGTGCTGGTCAAACCACATCTTGAGTACTGTGTCCAGTTCTGGGCCCCCCAGTTTAANCAGCCAGGAGCTGGCTAGTATTGGTTCTGCCAGCTATGAGGGAGGCTTCCAGCAACTTCTCAAAGAAAAGCCTCCCCCCCCATAGCACCCCCACCGCCCCCCACTGCCAAAAAATCAGCCATAGAAAAACCCAATACACCCACTATCTGTAATTTTCAGCAAGCTGTCCTAATTAGATTTTAAACACATATTTCAATATGTTATTGACAACAAAGCTACTCCATCACTGTCAATGTGACAAAAGGTATTCATGAGTAAAACACCAATATGGTAATTTTTCAAGCTCTGAATATTTAAATTTGTTGGAAACTTCCCAAGAAATAGAAGAAGGTTGTGCATTTTGTAGTAAATATCAGGGTCCTAAAGTTTTGGGATTTTTCCCACAGGTTTTAGGGAGGTTAGACTAGGGTCTGGGGAATTGTTATTTACAGAATAATAGAATGGGTCAGTTTGGATGTGACCATAGTAGATCATCCAATCCAACCTTTCTGCTCATCTTGGAGCACATTACACAGAATTGTACCCAGATGGTTCTTGAGTATCTCCAACGAGGGAGATTCCACAACTTCTCTGGGCAACCTGTTCCAGTACACAGTCACTCCCACAGTATCACAGAATCAGAATCACAGAATTAACTAGGTTGGAAAAGACCTTTGAGATCATCAAATCCAACTTATTACCTAACATGACATCATCAACTAAACCATCACAATAAGTGCCACACCCAGTCTCTTTTTAAACACTTTCTAGGGATGATGAATTCATCATGTCCCTGGGCAGTCCATTCCAATGGGTAGTCACTCCTCTTGTGAAAAAGTTCTTCCTAATACCCAGCCTAAACATCCCCTGGCGCAGCTTGTGACTGTGTCTTCTTGTTTTGTTACTGGTTGCCTAGGAGAAGAGACTGACCCCCACCTGGCTACAACCTCCTTCCAGGTAGTTGTAGAGAGCAATGAGGACACACCTGAACCTCCTCTTTTCCAGGCTAAACAACCCCAACCCCCTCAGCCACTCTTCAGAAGGTTTCTACTCCAGTCCCTTCTACCATCCTTGTTTCCCTTCTCTGGACATGTTCAAGCATCTCAACATCATACCTGAACTGATGGGCCCAGAACTGGACACAATACTCAAGGTGTGGCCTCCCCAGTGCTGAGTACAGGGGGAAAATTACTTCCCTAGTCCTGCTGGTCACACTATTCCTGATACAAATCAGGATGCTGTTGGCCTTCTTGGGCACCTGGGCACCCTGCTGTCTCATGTTCATCTAGCTGTATCCCCAGGTCTTTCCCGACTGGCTGCTCTCCTGTCACTCTGTCCCAAGCATATACCGCTGCATGGGATTGTTGTGTACAAAATGCAGAACCCGGCAATTAGAATAGCTAAATCCCATGCTGTGAGATTCTGCCCATCTACCCAGCCTGCCAGGATCCTTTTGCAGAGTCCTCCCACCCTCTACCAGATCAACACTTATTCCCTACTTGGTGTCATCCGCAAACCTGCTAATGGTGGACTCAACTCCCTTGTTCAGATCATCAATAAAGGCATTAAACAGTATCAAAGGTCTTTCTCGTGTTCTGGTGGAAATTCCTGTGCATCAGTTTCTGCCTGTTGCCTCTTGTCCTGTTACTTGGCACTACTGAGAAGAGCCTGACTCCATTCTCTAGACACCCTCTCTTCATATATTTATACACAATATTAAGATCCCATCAGTCTTCTCCAAGATAAACAGGTCTAGCTCCCTCAGCCTTTCCTCATAAGAGAGATGCCCAGTCCCTTCATCATTTTTATAGGACTCTGTTGGACTCACTTCATGGCTTCCACATCTCTCTTGTACTGAGGATACCAGAACTGGACACAGCACTCCCAGATGTGGACTCACCCAGGCTGAGCAGGGAGGCAGAATCACCTCCCTTGACCTGCTGGCAGTGTTTTTCTTAAAACAGCCCAAAACACTTTTGGCCTCCTTGGTCATAAGGGCAATCACAAGTTGTTGAAAATCCAACCCCACACATATGCATAACATCCCAGACCCTGGATTCTGCAGCCAGGAGGCACCAAAAGGAACTTCCTCTGCTTCAGTGAGGTGCTACAGTGTGAGCCAGGGCTTCCAGGACTGCCTTCCAGACATAATTAGTGGAGGGTGCGTGGTTATGGGCGGGGGGGTAATTGAATATTCATGAGTTTGGTATCTTCACAGATTGCATGACTTGTGGGACCTGCCCAGACCTGTCCCCCTGCAGCTTCTGGGGGCGCTCTGTGTTATATACTACTCAAAACCAAACAAAAAACCCCTACCACCATGTTTTTTAAGTGTGAAAATCACGTATTTGTAATGAAAGCATAGATACGGATTTATGCCTCCTTGACTTGTGTTTTTTAAAATATGACATCTCAAGATTATTTTATACATATGATGAAGAAAAAAAAGAAAAAGAAAAAAACCCAAACAAACAACAAAATAAAATATAAAAACCTCCCTACAAACATACAATAAAAAATGTATTAGGAGGTATATATAAAAACAGAAAATTCTCTTCAGTTAAACTGTTCATATATTTTATTACAAAGTTGGGTGAATACTGTGCCAGGTAATATAGGAAAGAGTTTAATTAGTGCCCTATAAAAATAGTTATACCACACCGTTCAGGAGCAAAATGCTTTGACCTTTCTTGTTTTTGGTTGGTTATAACTAGAAATAAAAAAATTACCAGAAACAACAGAATTGTTCTGCAAACTTTCATATATTTTACTTTACATTTTCAAGATTAATACAGAGTGAATCTTGATCAAGCAAAAGTTTCCTATATTGAAGGAAGGTTTTTTCTAGTTTGAAAAAAAAGCCTACTTAATTTGCTGAAAATTCTATATTTCTCCCTGCATCTAGCAGTAATACAGCTAAGTTTGTAACCATTGTTCCATGATGCTCACTTGAAAGGAGAATAATCCCCAGTTTTCCTCATTATCTTCTGGGCATTGATGAAAGTGAATTAGGAGTATTTGAAGAAAGAGAAATTATACTACAATCAATTGGTTTGAACTTTGACAACATATTATCATTTGCAACCAGTACCCCTAAGATTAATTTTGGAAAACATCCCTATGACTACAGAGTTAATAGGAAATGAAAATGAGTATTTGCTTGAAGCTAATTGCTTGCCTCATAAATTGCATAATGCAGTAAAGTACACTACATTCAAATTTTTATTTGGTTTTAGAAGTTGTGTAACAAAAGTTTTCCATTACTTTACATTCATCCACCAAAGCAATTTCAGAACTACGAAAAGTATTTCACTTTATCAGGTTCAATATGCTGAAACACATTGACAAAGTGATCATTATCACACAGACTGAAAGTATTCTATATCTTCTATATAAAGTGGTTTTTGTATTCTCAGACATTGTATTTTGAAGTTTTTTAACTAGAGTGAAAATCTCTCAATTTCCAAGATCAACAGCTTTTAAGAAAACCCAACTATCTTTTGATTAATTTTGGTAGGTATTTTCATATTAATGGATCTGTTAAGGCCAAGTTTCAAATTAATTTCCTACTGATTATTAAAAATATTTGAAATACAGTTGAACTGTCTACTGATGTCTACTTCATCATGAACCAAGAACCCAAAATGATACTGTCATTGTTTGACCCTGGCTGGATGCCAGAGACCCACCCCAACTTCTCCTGAAGGAGAAAACTAAGAAAAAACAAACTGGAAAATAAAACTGGAAAATAAAATAAAACTGGTCACAGGCAAAAGAAGCAAGGCAAAACTATAAATAAAGAATATAAAGGGTTTATTTTCTAACTAACAAGATCAGGACTGCAAGGGAAGCATCATTTAGACGGCAACCTTTCTCCCCCACCCCTCCTTCTCTTACAACAGATATAATATTCCCTTTTTCACCAGGANACACAACTAGAAAAGCCTTAATAGAAAACAAGTTACACCATTGTAAAGGTAAGATAAGATGAACTTCAGCAGGCAGAATAAGAGTATTGAATCAGGTATCAAAAGTATATACAAAGACCCCTCTTATAGTTTCAACAAAATTCAGTATATCTTAATAGTTACCATCAGAACTCTGCCTTTCAAATTCACTGTGAATTTCCAGAGAAAAGCACTATTTTGCAATAATTTCTGCCATTATATACAAATACTTAGGGATCTGAAGTAAATATATATATATATTATATATATTTATTTATTTATTTATCTATTTTATTTTATTTTTTCAGGAATTCACTTGACTTTATCCTACATGTAAGTTCATTTAAAGCTTTAGACAACCCCAAGTAAAATGTTATAATTAATGACAATTGCAACAACTGTGATAAATTGGAGTGGGGGAGTGGCCCTATATATTAAAGCAACCTTAGACAACATAGAGCTTGACATCAAGGATGAACAAGTAGAGAGTCTATGGGTCAAGGTAAGAGGGATTCCCAATAGAGCGGAAATTCTGCTCGGAGTGTGT
>WEKX01001306.1:26981-74380 GCA_013390025.1 Pitta sordida
AGGAAGGCCCTCCAGAGGGACCTTGACAGGCTGGAGAGATGGGCAGGCTCCAACAGTATGAGGTTTAACAAGACTAAGTGCCGGGTTCTTCACTTCAGCCATAGCAACCCCATGCACCGCTATCGGCTGGGGGAGGAGTGGCCTCTTCTTCCAGGCTGATGACACCAGAACGAGAGGGCACGGCCTCAAGCTACGCCAGGGGTGGTTTAATTTTAATGTTAGGAAGCGGTTTTTCACAGAGAGAGTGATTGCATATTGGAATGGGCTGCCCAGGGAGGTGGTGGAGTCGCCATCCCTGGAGGTGTTTAAGAGAAGACTGGACGAGGAGCTTAGTGACATGGTCTAGCTGGGGGGTTTAGGGCAGGATGATCCTGGGCCCCTTCCAGCTCGGAATGGCCTGCTAGACTGTGAGGGATCTAGGTTGGTGTTACCACTCTGGGATGTGCTCTCGGTCTCTGTATGGGTGTTAGATGGTGAGTTGGACTAGATGATCCTTGTGGGTCCCTTCCAACTCATAATATTCTGTGATTCTGTGGTTTACTAGGGAGATTAAAATGGCTTTTTGTCATCCCGTTGACGATGTCCAATGCAGCAGGCACTCCCACTGCAGGTAATATAGTCAGGATCACATAATTTCCATCCACCTCTCTATTTGTTTTGGCCTTAGTTTGGTATTGAATGTGGTCTTAAACTGGTATAAATGCTGACCTGATTTAAATAATTTTGGATTGAATCTAATATAAAGGAAGCTTAACCAATCTCTTTATCCAAATACCTATTTTGGGGGCCAGGGAAGAGAGGCTTCTCTACTATTAAATGTTGGATGAAAAACATATTAAATATGTGTATATGTTAATATTAAGTGTTTGGTGATGTTCAGATATCACTAAAGTGATTCCAGGTGGGACAAACATGAGGAATGTTGCAGCAGAGTAGATATTACATTAGTTTAAACTGACTTTCATGTTAGGCAAAGACGAACTCTTCTAGTGTTAGGGCTGCTTGAAGTGAAACATCTCCACTGCACAAGGGATCTCAGATAACAGGATAAAGGGTTTTGAGATAAAATATACAAAAGTCTAAATAGTTCCATACTGGCTGGTTCAATACTGACCAGTACTATACATATACCATAATAAGAGCTGAATCCATGGACTGATTGTAATACTTTAAATGATGCTCACTGTGGGCAACATCTCGATCAAAATCTTTGTATTCTCTTTAAGATCTCATTAAGCTCAGGAGCAAAAATTATTTCCAATGGTGCTTTTAATCATGATAGTGAATTGATTTCTATTGTGTAAAGTTGATGTCTCAGAGGTAATGAGTAAGCCCCACACTACCTATAAGATACATTGAACTTGAAACTGTGAGACATTTTCTGGACATGCTCAAAAAATACTTGGAACTATGATGGAAATATGACAGCATAAAATATGGCAGTCACAAATTTTTTCATATATATAAAATGTATATATAAGTATGAACACATAATTTTATCTATACACATTCTGTCCAACATATGTATAAAATCCATACTCTTGTTCACCTTCCCTTCCTTTGTCTTTGTTTGGATCACTATTTTTATTGCATATACTTCTCCCTTTATTTCCATGCTGTCATTTTCAAATGTAAGTTCAGTGTTTTTTTATAAAAGTATAGTCTTCCAATTGTCTATGAATGTCAAACTTATGTTCATTTTTACTGAATATTATTATAATGGCTTCTGAAAATTTATCAGACCTGTAAGAACTTGTGTTATCTATTTCCCATATTATTGAAAGGAAAATGTTAGTTTTGGGTTTTGGGGCTTTTTTTGAGAAAGCAACACCATGAGTGATACTGAGATTCTTTAATCAAACTCAAACTGAATGTATGAAGTATCCTGCGTATATGATACGCATCAGTGATATGAGGAATTAAAGTCTTCTTTGACTATTGTTAAAGAAAACTGAAACTAAGCTCTTTAAAAAATGTATGAAGCTTTTCTTTAATAATTTTTTAACTATAATATCATCTACAGGTTTTATATATTTTAACATGTTCAGAAACTATGTTTAATCCTATAAGCCATTTATATTTCAGGTGGCACAAGTGGTATTAATCAGAACAGACTATGACCTCTGACTGGTTAATCCTAATTAAGGCTGAGTGAGGGATTTCTTTACGAAGTTTTTTTATGAATTCAGTACCAGACTGAACTATAACTCTTCTGGGCTGTGTTATTCCCACTACATGAATGAAGAAGGGCATAGGGTCACCCATGTTTTGTATCAATTTGAAGAGTTTCAATAGTACCTATGCAATGAACAGAGCTGAAATGGGAACAGCATGGCAGGGCAAAATAAGGTTTCCAGAATAAAAGAACTAGTGGAAGATGATATTGTTAAATTCTACTTGATAGGATATTAAAATTCCTGTCCTACTCCCTGCCCTCTACTACTCATAACAGTATGTTAAACCAAACCTTCAGATGTTTTAAACCTCCTTCATGACCAGGATAAATCAAGAAGACCTGAGAAGCAGAAAAAAGTTAGATTGAATTTCCAATTCTAGCTTATATTTCTCTTGAGATAGACAGAAGTCCAAAGGGCAGTTAAAATATGATGGGTGGTTTATGGCTTCTTTACTGATTTCGAGCAGGACAGTGAAGCTGAAAGGAATAATACATTTCAGCCTGATGACAGTGACATATCTACAACATTTATCTTTATCCTGACCGTGTGATGGGGGAGGTGGCAGTTGGCCACATAATTGCAGATTTATCTGCCAAATCACTGCTTCCCACTAACTGTTCTCCAGATGTCATCAACCTACCAGGATAAATTCCTACCACATTATGTTATTCAGGTGACGCTGAGGAGGGGATATCCATCCCAAAAGTTCTCTCAGGCCAACGTCAAATCTACTCAATAAGAAACCAATAAGAAAAAGAAATGAAAACCTGCAATAAATTAACAAACAAACAAATTTCCCACAAAAAACAAACAAACAAAAATCAAAGAATAGGGGTTTAATGTTATGTTAGCATTTTTGAAAGAAAAGTTTCCAGGGTTTTAAACTACCAATTATAGGTTATCCTTTAGGTTTTTTTTACAAATCAGCAAAATGAGATGTTCAAATATTTTTCTCTAGTGGCCAATAGATGTTACAATTAAAATAATCTGAATTTTTTTTAGCCCCAGTTAGTTTTTGTTGAGAAATGGATCATGATCCTCACCATGAATATTATACAATTATCCAAATACCTAAAAATTTAATTTGACAGCCATAAATACTTTTCTCCTTTCAAAGAAGAGGATTAATCAGAGACATAGATCTCTATTTGTTTGGTAAAAATTAGTTATTAATAATTTTAGAAAATAGAGTTGTGTTTCAGAACAGGTTTATAAAGCATCTATTGGAGGAAAAACCCCTGTCAATAAAACCTGTGTTTTTATTGAAGGGTCATAGTCTTAAGCTTCAACAGGGAAAGTTTAGGCTAGATATTAGGAAAAGGTTTTTTACTGAAAGAGTGATTCGGATGTGGAATGGGTTGCCCACAGAGGTGGTTGAGTCACCAACCCTGGATGTGTTCAAGGGGAGGCTGGACGAGGTGCTGAGTGATATGATCTAGATGTAGAGGATAGGTTAGTTGGATTATAGGTTGGACTAGATGACCTTCAAGGTCCTTTCCAGCCTCATCTGTACTGTGATACTGTGATACTGTGGCTAAATCTGATCACAGAATCACAGAATTCTGTGATCAGAATGCTAAATCTGATCACAGAATCACAGAGACTATGACCTCTCGTCCTGTCCCCAGAGACCAAGGAGTAAAGACCAACCCCCACCTGGCTACAATCTCCTTTCAGATAGTTATGCACAGCAATAAGTTCACCCCTGAGCCTCCTCNCCTGACCCAGCAGAGAATATTCCTATCGAAACCCCTTGCTGCCATCTTTTCCAGGAGTATATCATGGGAGACTGTGTCAAATGCTTTACTGAAGTCCAGATACACCACATCCACAGCTTTCCTCTCATCTACCAGGCGAGTTACCTGTTCATAAAAAGAGATCTTGTTGGTCAAGCAAGACCTACCCCTTCTAAACCCATGTTGGCTGGGCCTGATCTCTTGTCCATCCTGCAGGTGTTGCATGATAGCACTCAGCACTATCTGTTCGATAACTTTGCCTGGGACAGAGGTGAGGCTAACAGGTCTGTAGTTTCCTGGATCATCCTTACGACCCTTTTTGTGTATGGGGGTCACATTCGCCAACTTCCAGTCATCCGGGATATCACCTGTGTTCCAAGACTAAATAAATATATAAATCAATAAATATGCAAAATAAAACTGTTGTTTCTTTAATGTAAATTTGTTGTGTTCAGTTTTCCAAAAGTTTTCCGTTTCCTAACTGTGCTTTCATAACTATATTTTTATAGGAGATATTACTTTTCTTTTGGATAGGTGGTAAAGATTGCAGAAAACCTAGCTGCTCATCAGCCTTTTTTTTTCACTTTGAGGTCAGTCAGAATGGTCTGGCTCTCTGTGTCTTTGAGATGGTCAGATCTAAAATGACAGTTTGGAAGGAGCTTCTGGACTGAACCAGCTAAATGCATGAGAGGTTGCTCTCTGATATTGACTATAAATGTCCCTTTTAGTAGCATGACAGAGACACGGTGGAGTCCCATTGCCTGAGCCTCTGCCTGGGCCCACCTGTCAGTGCAGAGCATGAGATCCATGACTTGTTATAATGCTTTCCCATCTCAGCCCCAAAAATCTTATTGCAACAAACCTAATATAAACATATTTGAAATAGAAATAGTATTTCAAAAGATATACAGTCAAATCTCACATATTTGTGCTTCCAGTTTTGCTTTTTCACCTTCTCATGGGTTTTCTTTCAGTTAAAAATATTCAATTATTCATGGACCTTTCTGGTTTATGCATGTGCACTACCTCTGCTTCACTGAGGGGCAGTGCTGGCACTCCCCTGTGGGGTGGGATGGCCATGGCCTGCGAGGCACATGGGTGTGCCCCTTGCTTGCTTGGGGACTACCCAGAGCTCTATGCCTTGTGAGTTTTGGAGAGATTACATGTCTTTGCATTACAGGGGCTTCTCGCCGCTTCTGCCAGTGCCACTGGGAGCCGTCCGGAGACAGCAGCGCACACCGGGAACTGCAGGAAATAAAGACCTCTCCCTGGCTGTGCTGTGGGGTCTTGGCTATGCTGAAACACATACCAGAAGCAGCAGTTCCCAAACACTGCACTGTCCACTTAGCAGAACATTTGGCCACAGGGAGAGAGGGTGAGGCCTGGCATGCATGGCTGAGGTCCCAAATGTTGAGGGTGGCTACACCCCCATCCACTGCTGTAGGTCCGGGCGAGAAGCCTTGTCCTGGGACCCAGGGCCGGGCATGGCTCAGGGGTACACAATGGGACAGCACAGGATGACTGCATAGTTTCCATAGGAACAGGTGGGGAGAAGTGATGCAAGAGGCACAGCCTCTCCCACTTCACTCCCCCATCCCATCCTGCCCCATCCCTTCCCATCTTGCTGTTCAGCTTGTTCAGAAGCCAGGCGCTGTGTGCTCCCGGGAGCAGCCCACACAGAAAATGCCCTCTCACACCAACAGGCTAAACAGCAAGATGGAAGGGGAAGACACATACACACACATATCCCATCCCATCCCCAGCAAGGTGTGTTCAGTGACAGGTCCTGTGGTTTAATCTATAAGAGCTAGAGTAATGATTACTCATAGACAGCTTTACCAAGGGAAGGAAAGAAAGAGCACTGAGTCCTCTGAAGCAGCTTAGAGAGTATTAAGCAGACCCTTCTCCATAGGGATAGTAGCTAGTTATAGTCTCTTGACCCTTTGAGATGAGCTGAAATCAGTTATTTATATGCCTTGTTCCAGTTTCTTTAGCCTTTTGTGACCCTGACTGGATACCAGGTGCCTACCAAACCCTCTCTTACTCTCCCCCACAGGTGAGCAGGGGACAGAACACCTAATGAAAGGCTCATGAGTCAAGGTAAGGACAAGGATAGATCACTCACCAACTACCATGACAGCCAAAACCAGTCCAACTTGGGGAAAATTAATTTTATTTATTACAAAAAAATCAGAATAGGTTAATGAGAAACAAAACCAAATCTTAAAAACACCTTGCCCTCATCCTTCCTTTCTTCCTGGACTCAGCTTTATTCCTGAATTCTCTACCTTCTTCTCCACAACATCACAGGGGGATGTGAAATGGGGTCAGTTCATCATAGTTGTCTCTGTCATTCCTTCCTCCTTACGGGGAAGCCTCCTCACACCCTTCACCTGCTCCAGCATGTGGTCCCTCTCCATGAACTTTTCAGCATGAGTCCTTCTTACAGGCTGCAGTTCACCATGAGCTACTCTCGCATGGATTCTCTGTGGGATCACAAGTCCTGCCAGGATCCTGTTCCAGCATGGGATTCCCACAGGATCACAAGCTCCTTTGGGTGTCCACCTACTCTGGTGTGAGGTCCTCCACAGACTGCAGGTGGATATGTTTTCCACTGTGGACTTCAATGAACTACAAGGGGACAACCTGCCTCACCATAGTCTGCACCACAGGCTGCTGGGGAATCTCTGCTCTGGTGCCTGAAGCACCTCCTCCCCCACCTTCATCACTGATCTTGGCGTCTGCAGAGCCCATTTCTCTTACATTGTCTCACTTCTCTCTTTGATTTAAGTTGTGTAGAATTTTTCTGGCTGGAGCACTGGATCTGTCAGACATGGGGGAATTTTCTAGCATCTTGTTGCAGAAGCCACCCCTGTAGTACCCCCTCACTACCAGAGCCTGGTCATGTGACCCCAATACACCTTCTAATTTTAAAGAAAAATATTAGCATGTTTATTTAATGGGTGAAAATTAGGTCAAAATCTTGTGCAGCATGAACTTAACTTCAGCTGAACTTAACTTGAACTTCAGCATGAACTTAACTTAAGCTGAATTTAACTTCAAGAGGTATTTTTAACTCAGCTTCGTAAGCATAAAAAGAAAACAACAGCAGCACCTACCAGTTAAGAAGTAGAATTTGAGCCAAATAAAAATGATTTATTTAGAACTCCTTGTAATGAGGAGAGCCTTATTGTTCTTTTGTAAACCTTTTCATCATTTTACTGGAACAGACAATAGGGTTGCTTTCTTCTCTCCCTTTCCCTCCCCTACAAGCCATGTGGCCAGGGGAGGGGCTGTCTCCTCTTACCGGATAAACAATGGAGGATTCTTTGTCTTATCTTCCCTTCCTGGCAAGGCATGTGACTAGGGGAAGGGCCCGAGGGCCAGGGCAGGCTGAATGATGGCCAATGGTATGTGAAGATATGCCCAAAAGGCATGAGACATGGGAGGGGCCCGAGGCCCTATAAATACAGCTGCCGGGCCTCACAAAAGGGGGGTTGTGGATCTTCTGAACTGAAGAAGCCTCTGATCTTTACTGCCGACATTTTGTCCAGGACCACATGAACCTTGACTCTTCATCTCAGTACATCCTTCCCCCTGTTGACTGCTGGATCTTACTCCAGCCTCTCGGACATTTCAGGAAAGGATCACTGGCTGTTACTGGTTTGCCTACCCTGAACCCTATTCCCCTGCTCCTGGAATCCTAGGGGTGCCCTGGTCTCCCTTGAACATGGCCCTTTGTGTTTGTTTTTTTCCCAGCTGTCTATAGTCATCATTGTTCCATTATTGATGATATTGTTATTGTTGTTGTCCGAACATATATATTTCTTATATTAATTTTTTTGTTCTCCCAGTAAAGTTCTTATTTCTCTATATTATTNGCTTTCTTCTCTCCCTTTCCCTCCCCTACAAGCCATGTGGCCAGGGGAGGGGCTGTCTCCTCTTACCGGATAAACAATGGAGGATTCTTTGTCTTATCTTCCCTTCCTGGCAAGGCATGTGACTAGGGGAAGGGCCCGAGGGCCAGGGCAGGCTGAATGATGGCCAATGGTATGTGAAGATATGCCCAAAAGGCATGAGACATGGGAGGGGCCCGAGGCCCTATAAATACAGCTGCCGGGCCTCACAAAAGGGGGGTTGTGGATCTTCTGAACTGAAGAAGCCTCTGATCTTTACTGCCGACATTTTGTCCAGGACCACATGAACCTTGACTCTTCATCTCAGTACATCCTTCCCCCTGTTGACTGCTGGATCTTACTCCAGCCTCTCGGACATTTCAGGAAAGGATCACTGGCTGTTACTGGTTTGCCTACCCTGAACCCTATTCCCCTGCTCCTGGAATCCTAGGGGTGCCCTGGTCTCCCTTGAACATGGCCCTTTGTGTTTGTTTTTTTCCCAGCTGTCTATAGTCATCATTGTTCCATTATTGATGATATTGTTATTGTTGTTGTCCGAACATATATATTTCTTATATTAATTTTTTTGTTCTCCCAGTAAAGTTCTTATTTCTCTATATTATTCAAGTATTTTTAAATGTAATTCATGCTCAGTCTTAATTGACACAGGACTCTCCTGATATATTCCTTCATCCAGCAAATATAAACCCAAACAACTTATATGATTGTTTCAAACAGAAATATATACAGCAAAAGAAACATGAGAGCGGAAGAAGAAAAGAGAGAGATTTGCACAGTATTTTTCTTCTGTAAACATTTAACTTATAACAAATAGGGGGTAAATTCCCTAGTCTGCAGGTTCATGAATATCTTCCGTTTACCTTTCTGCTAATTCCTTTCTTCATTCAAACAGAAATGAAAAACATAATCCTTTGCCAAGTTTATTATGAAAAAACCTCATAGCATTAAAAAACAATCATAATTTAAGACAAAGTTTTAAATGGTTTAAATATTTCACTTAAATAGGCATTGGAGAATGAAAAACAACTGTGATTTCTCTCAGTTTGTTACAAGAAACTTAATCCATTTACTCACTATGATGATGTCCTGCTAGCAGGAAGCAAGCACACACTAATTTAATGCTTCAATTCTTTATTTAAATGCTTACATAGCATCCCCAATGAGAAGGGTGTCCACTGCAAATTGTTCTTGAGGAAATTACTTAGAATTTTAAGCCTTGATTGTAACAGATGTGTAGTGGTTGTTAGCAAATTAGTAGTTATGGTTACAGTAAATGGAAAACAGAGCAGCAATTATGACAACAAATTATTTCAAAAATATTCGAAAAACAAGATGGGCTGCTATGTTTCTAATGGCAACTGGATGAAACTAGAGCTGTAAACCTATAAAATAAGACTGAAAATGAACAATGAATATCAAAGGAAGAAATTTTATAGGAAGAAGTAATATTTCCAGGTGCCAGCTGAGTTCATACTCCACAAAAACTACTTGTCATGATTTGTGTTTTGGATATTTGTAATTCTTAAGTTTTAATTGCATTACATAATTGTGACATGGAAGATTGGTTTTGTTTCATGCCAGTGTTACCAAGTGAGATCAGTAAGCTCCAAGAAGACTGTAAATGAAGAAAGAATGTGGCTTTGTTTTGGTTTAGTTGTTGGTTTTGTTGGGGGTTTTTTAGGAAGCAACTTCCCCCCACCCCCTCAAACTAATTGATTTTTAGAATTCTTTTATTTGCAGAATTTAGTTTGATCCTACCTTGGGTTTTTTGCTAGCATTTTCTAAATAGTTGTTTGGTTTACATTACTATTTGTCTTCTACTAACAGATCCATAAAGATTAAGACAGGTTCTCTGACTAAAGGAACGTGTCATTCTTCTAATGAGGACTGTCTGACACTGGAGATAAAGAAGTATTGCAGCAGAAAGTGCATCTACTGAAAATATTTACTGTTCCTATTAAAAATGAATTAACAAAAACAGGTGGCCTTTTAATTGAAGCTTTTATCACTCTTTGCTCAATTTCATTTAAATGCAAATTTGAAATCCTTTCTCTAAACCAATAGAAAGTTGTAACTGAACATGAACGCTGTTTTACTAATGATGCAACTATGTGGCAAACTGTTAAACTTATTACGGGACACCACATATACTGGAAATTTTAAGACAGCCGGTGAGGGTCCTCTTCTTCAAGTATAAATTATATAACCTGTTAAGTTCATCACCAATGCTTGGCCTGGGTTTGGAAGGATATTTATTTAAATTCAGCCTTAAACATGTTGCCCTGTGTTTCTTGTTAGGTGTGTATATCCCTTCTCCAACAGCAGGGGAACTTTACATCCAGAAGAGTCAAATCTCGTCATGTGAAAAGCCTGTAAAGAACTCAGGTTCATTTATACTTACGTCTGACATCCCAGACTCTGTTGAGTTTCTTGGTAGGAGGCTGTAAGTTAAAAGCCTAAAGTGAAAACTGAAGCCTTCAGCTGCTTGCTAAGTGGTGATTTTTATGGAGGGTAACTCTTCCTTTGAGTGGTCTGATCAAAATAATTGACAGGTCTTCCTGTAATTCTCCTCTCGCCTCCGTCTCACCCTAAAATCATAAAAGAAAGGGAAAATACTACTCTGTCATAGAAATCTCTAATAACACTAACTGGCTTCTAAGAAGGAAGAAATAGCTTTCCTGTGGCTGTTAGCACTACCTAGAGTCTGTATGATGTGCTCACTGCTTAATTGTGGTCCCTTATTTGCATGTCTGCTTGTTTTTTCCATCCTGATTAGATGAAATGTATATATATAAATTTAGGTTGGTTTTTACTATTATTTATTTAGAAGTCTCAAACAAATTAAAATCCCCAGAATAACATCAATAAAAAAAGAGGCAAAAAATAAGTCAAAGCTAGAGAAATAGAAGGATTTGTACCTTAGAGGGAGTTGAGACAAAGAAATAGTGAGAGACAAGTTTTTTTCCCCAATAAGATTTATCCCTCCTAGATATTTCTATAGAATTTACCACTTCTGTGCTCCATGTTCATACTAAAAGAAATTAGAAAAAATATTTTAGAATTGAGTCTTGCATACCTTCTTTGATTCAGTTATCACAAGTTAGTGTGGTAATTTCTGACCATGAATAGGGAAATTTTTCATCTATCAGAGAAGAAAAATGGTAGTAGGCCATATTGAAACTCTCATGACTGGATGAAAAGCAAATTTTATAGCTTCTCAGTTCAAAAGTTCACATCAGAGGTGTGGTTGCATTCAATTTATTTTACATATGAAAGGAAGTTGCATGACTTTCCATATTAATGGACCTCTTTCATTATAATATTAAGTACACTCGGAAGGGTGATACATCGCCCAGGATAATATAAGTTGACATATACAAAGGAAACATAAGAAAGCTTAGCTCCTGATACCACTATTTTGCTTCTGGGTATCTCTGAAATGCTGAATACATTTTTCATTTGATCTTAGCTTAATGCAGGCATCAGCTGCTTGCAGAGGGAAAATCAGAATTAAAAAACATCCAGCCATCATTCAGCCAAACATTTAATTCAGAGTTTTCCCATAATTGGTAAACTATTGAGATTGCTCTGACACCTACACAAACTATTGTGCAGAAAATGGGCAACTTGAGGCATACAGCTAACAACTGTCTCCATAGAAGCCCCTGTAATTTATTACTAGCCTGGTATTTTTCCATAATTAAGTCAAGGGCAATGTACTTGGATTTTTACTCCCTGCTTTCCTTAGTATCAGGGGGAGTCCTTTCCAATCTGCGGAGGCAGCAGGCAATCTGCAATGGCTGATTCAGCTTCTCCTTGAATAAGGAACTAATCCAATTGACTCATGGTGAAGTAAACATATAGTGACGTATTTGCAGACACCTGTCATACACTCAATTATTTCTTCCACAAAATTATTTCTGAATTGTAAGCATAATATTCTAAAGGTTTGCCTGTCTCAGCAGCAGGTACATTTCTATGAGACCTAAAATTGTAGAAGGAAAAAGTTAATTTCAGTATAATTTCCTTTCATTTCCTAGTAAATATCTCCTGCACACTGCACTGAAGAAATGGGAAAATGTTATTTTCACACTATACAGATTGTAGCATGGCTTGTATTTTAGAAATTTTAAATTTGTTTTCTTTTTGTCTTCTCTCGCATGTTTGAATAATGCTTTGTAAAGCAAGTTGAGTTTGTCCTGCCTTGAACTGTCTTTTCTTAGTGCAAAACATATGCAGGATATATTTGAAAATATATATCTTAGTCTGCCATGTAGTAAATAAGATGGGTCCTCAAAGGCATAACTTATTTAATATTTTTCCCTCTAAACAATGAACTCATGCAGTGCAATGGAATTGGGAGTCCACCTGCCTTACAAGGAGCCTCTAAAGTACAGTGTTGGTATTGTAGAGACTGAATATCCACTCCTCTGGACCCTTTACAGCAAAAAAACACAAACTATTTAAAGAGATTGATGTAATTGTCTGTCAAAGAGGTTCAAAGGTTATTCTGAGTTGGAAGGGACCCACAGGATCATCTAGTCCAACTCCCCACCAACTAGACCATGTCACTGAGCTCCTCATCCAGTCTTCTCTTAAACACCTCCAGGGATGGCAGCTCCACCACCTCCCTGGGCACCACCTCTTCCTAACATCCAGTCTAAACCTCCCCTGGTGTAGCTTGTAGTTCTGATGCTGGCAGCCTGAGAAAAGAGATTCACACCCACCTGGCTGTAACCTCCCCTCAGGTAGTTGTAGACAGCAATTAGGTCACCTCTGAGCCTCCTCTTCTCCAGGCTGAACAACCCCAGTTCCCGTAGCTGCTCCCCATAGGGCTAGTCCCCTCACCATCCTTGTTGCCCTTCTCTGCACCCTCTCAAGCAGCTCAACATCCTTCTTAAACTGGGGAGCCCAGAACTGGACACAGTACTCAAGATGTGGTCTGACCAGCACTGAGTACAGGGGAACGATAACTTCCCTAGTCTGACTGACCACACTGTTCCTAATACAAGCCACGATGCCATTGTCCTTCTTAGTCACCTGGGCACACTGTTGGCTCATATTAAGTTTCCTGTCAATCATTACTCCTAAATCCCTCTCCATTACCCCACTCTCCAGCCACTCATCCTCCATTCAATCGCAATGCCTGGGGTTGTTATGTCCAAATTGAAGAACCCGGCACTTAGTCTTGTTAAATCTCATACTGTTGGAGTCTGCCCATTCCTCTAGTCTGTCAAGGTCCCTCTGAAGGGCCCTCCTACACTCCAGCAGTTCAACATTTGCCCCCAACTTCGTATCATCTGCAAACTTGTTGATGATGGATTCAAGTCCCTCATCCATATCATCAATAAAGATGTGGAACAGTGCCGGGCCTAACACTGACCCCTGTGGGACTCCACTAGTGACTGGCTGCCAGCTGGATGTGGCACCATTCACCAACACTCTCTGAGCTCGTCCATCCAGCCAGTTCCTTACCCAACATAAAATGCTACTATCCAGTCCATGCTCTACGAGTTTCTCCTGAAGCTTATTGTGGGAAACTGTGTCAAAGGCTTTGCTAAGGTCCAAGTATACAACATCCATGGCGTTTTTGTCATCAACCAGGTAAGTCACTGGATCATAAAAAGAGATCAGTTTTTTCAGGTATGACATGCCTCTCCTAAATCCATGCTGACTACTTCTAATGTCATTGTCATTTTGCAGTTGCTGTGTAATAGTACACAGGACTATCTATTCCATGACTTTGCCCGGGTCTCAGGTCAGGCTGACAGGTCTGTAATTACCTGGATCATCTTTCCTGCCCTTCTTGTGGATGGGTGTCACATTAGCCAATTTCCAGTCTTGTGGTTCATCACCAGTAAGCCAGGACTGTTGGTAAATTACGGAGAGTGTCTTGGCGAGTTCATCTGCTAGTTCGTTCATCACCCTTGGAATGGATCCCATCTGGTCCCACGGACTTATGAGGATCCAAGCCACAATGCTTAGGTGAAGAATGCTATTCACATACTGTGGCTGACTCCATGAAACACTTCCTAATATCTAGCCTAATATCAAGTCTTTGCCTTGTCCATTTATATAAAAAATATTACTGCAGCAATTTTTTCCTCACTCTGCTTTTGCTTTATAGGAAAGTAAATGACTGCATAAACTGTAAAGGAGAAAAAAACTGCAGATGTGCACATACCCACATGTGCACGAATGCACACACAGGACAACTGCCAAGACCCCATCCAGATGCCACACTGCTGGGAAAGGAACATGATGACATCTCAGTATCACACTCTGTCCCCATGCAGGGGTCATAGGAAATAAATTCTTTATCCAGCTGCAAGTGGATTTGGGAGAGAATTGAACAGACAGAACGTGGCTAAGACTCAGCTGTTAACACCTCTCACAAAAAGCGATACACACCAGAACTTTAAAGACAGAAGATGAGCTCATTTTTTCACCATAGTGGAGTCTTTATCAGAAATGTGTTCTAACAGCTGTAATCACTAGCAGCCTGGGAATCCTCAGGGTGAAACAAGGAGCTGAAGTGATGTTGTTGCAGATTTCGTCTCTAAATATCATTGTTTCTGTTTTCCTGATAAAGAGCATGAAGGTCTTGTTGAAGGTCATAGAGAGGCTTGGACATAAGGAACAGCAAGAACTACTAAGGCTCTTCTGCCTAGTCCCAGAAATGCTTTTCACTTGTATGTGCATTTTGAGACACAACATGCTTATATTCATAACTACAAAAACTAACTTCAAAAGTTTTTTCACATATTTTACACCAGTAGAAAATAAACTTTGTCTCTGTTGTTTTTCTCTCACTTCTAGAATGCACATCCATCTTAGCAAAGTTAAGAAATACTATTTTTCACCATGTAAATTACCTACAAAAATTCCAGCAAAATCTTCCTTTCTTTCTTTCTTTTTGCAATATAAATATCTCTTCCTTCCTTCTCAACTTTATCTGATTTTCTTCTAAACAGGTTTTACGTCTGCTTTCTTCAGTACTTTTATTCTTTTAAGTGCTGTCTTTCCATAACCAGGAAATTATCATAAGGGAATAAGATATCTATATGATGTGAGGTCAGGTTAACAGAAGTAATTAGCAACCAGTTTCCACAAAGATCTGGAAAGCAAATTGTGTCAGCATATGCCGGCATGTAAATTTACACACATACACATACTCAAGCACCACTCTCATGTACCTAACATACTAAATAAATATTTATGGAATATGACAAAAAGGAAATCACTACTACAAAAGCACTGATAGTATAGAGTAATTTTTACTAACTATCTATATCTTTGTACATTTTTGTAATGCATTTAAAAAAATAAAATCAAACCATCAAGATGCAGTTCTAGAAACTGTAAGCAATTTCCAAAGCAAAATATGTACAATATGACTATATAGTTAATTGGGAGCAGCTGCTGATACCAATATTACAGATGGTTATAAAGTGTATAATTTATGTTTTCTGTAACAGTAAGTGGAAAAGCTGTTTAGACATAGATTCATAATTTCATTTTTTTTCGAGATATTTTTATGGACATACACACTCAAAGTCTGTGTTTGACTTTAACTCATTTGTATTATGAATTTGTTAGCATAGTATTTACCTCTGTGATTTTTTATGGTTTCTCTAAGAAAGTGATTGTCTCAGAAGATTATCTGTTTTTAAACTTAATGGAAATGTAGGAACAGTCAAGGACTTTGTAGTTTACATGTAGCCTGTCTGAAGCTGAGGCAATGCATGTAAAAGGTGAAAAATTTATCGTATTTAACACTAGAATCAGAGAATTACCAACTCTTTTGTGTTGGAAGAGACTCTCAAGATCATCAAGTCCAAGCATCAGCCCAGCACTATCACTATAATCCCTAAACCACAAAACCAAACGCCAGATCCAGATGCATCTTAAACACCTCCAGATGTGGTGACTCTACCACCTCCCTAAGCAACTTATCCCAAAGTCTGAACATTTGAACAGTGAAGAAAAAAAAATCTAATCTTACTCTTCCATCTCTGTTTAAGTGCATTACCTCTGGTCCTCTAACTTCAGGCACAGTAGAAGAAATCATCCCCCACCTCATTACAATCTCCTTTCAGATAGTTGTAGAGAACAATGTGGTCCTACCTGGGCCTCCTCTTCTTGATATTAGACAAATCTACTTCCCTCAGCTGTTCTTCATAAGACTTACTTTCCATACTTTTCATGAGCCTTGTTTCCCTTCATTGGATCTGCTCCAGCACCTCAATGTCCTTTATAAAGTGAAAGGCCCAGAACTGCATGTAGTTCTTGAGGTATGGCCTCACCAGTGCCAAGGGGGAAGATCACTTCCCTGATCCTGCTGGCCACATTGTTCTTGATACAGGCTTAAATGCCATTGGCTTTCTTGGACACCTGGGCACTCTGTTGACTTATATTGAGCAAGCTGTTAAACAGCACCCCCAAGTCCCTTTCTGCTTAATAGCTTTCAAGCCACTTCTCCCCAAGTCTTTAGCATTGCATGGGTTTGATGTAATTCAAGTGCAGTTGTCCTTAGCCCATTGATCCAGGTCTTTCTGTAGAGCCTTCCTGCCTTTGAGTATATCCACACTCCCTCCCAGTTTGGTGTTGAAGAATTGACCCATCCAAGCTGCAAGCAGACAGTTTTGCTAGGAGGATGCTGTGGGAGACAGTGTCAAACATTTAACTGAAATCTAGATATACTACAACCACAGCCTTCCTCTCATCTACTAGCTGGGTTACTTTGTCATGGAAGGAGATCAGGTTGGCTAAGCAGGACCAGTCTCTTATAAATTCATGTTCATTGGGTGTGATCCCCTGGTTGTTCTGCATGTACCATGTAATGGCACTTAGGATGATCTCTTTCATAACCCTTCCTTGAAACCGAGGTTAGTCTGAGAAACTTGTAGTTGCCTGGATCATTCTTCTGATCGTCCTTTTAGATGGGCACTACATTTGCTAATTTACAGTCAGCTGAAACTTCTTAACCAGGACTACTAGTGGAAGGCACATTTGAGCATTTATCTAGTGCCAATAAATCGAACTTATTCTTTTGCATAAAACATAGTGAATGGAGGGACAGAAAATTATAAAAGCAGTAATGGAGTCCATGTAAAGACCTTTCTTTGAAGAGAGACTGCAGAGATGCTGGACAGGCTGAGTAGGTTTCATCTCACCCACTCTTAAGCCACAGGAAGGCCTAGCCATGTAAGTTCAGCTCATCATCTAAACTGCTTAGTGGAAAGAGGTAAGACTCTCCAGAGGGTGATTTATCCTACTAACTTAGGCATCGGTCTAGAGAGGAAGTAGATGAATAACTATCTTCAGGACCTCTTCTATCCACTGACTACCAAGCATGCCTCTTTGAAAAGATACGAGTAGGCCCTTGATGCTGGTGGACCACAGTTAGGGTCCACAAGAATTTGCACTGACTGCTGTGTAAATGCTAGAGGAAAACAAAATATTTGTTTGGTGACTGTAAGAAACAAAACAGCATTTTCACTCTGTGAGATAGTTTATATATTGAATACAAAAACTAAGGAAAAATTATTATTCAAGCTGTTATCACTGAGCTAAACCTATGGTTGCAGTTTCTGTACAATTTCTTACTGAAATGTCACAAGTCAAGGTGATCCTTGAAGTTCCTGGTGTCCATCTGTTTTATCATATACTCCCCTTTCAATGCTAGATTTGCAAAAGCACAACGTAGTCTCTGTAGCTCCTAAATCTCCTAGCAGCTTAAATATCTCAAGAACAAAACACTTTAATTGCTGCCCCGAACATTGTCTGAACATTCTCGACAGTGTGGTGACAGCTGATGTCTAGCTCAAATCCCAACACCACCAAAGCTGGAAAAAAAATAAAATTGTGATCTCTCTCACACATATACAGCCTACCATATATGTGCATAACAATGAGAAAAAAATAGCTTTTACTACTAAGTGGTTAGACCATCATCTTTCTTTGCTGGATTTGATTTGTGGGGACCTGCAACCTTAAACGTGCTGGGATCTTTTCTATTGTGAAGTGAGCCTTTGTCACTTTCTCCTGCTTGTGTTATTCTTCTTGATATACATATTCATCAGAATGTGTATTGAGCTGACACTCCAGCCTTCTATGACTTAATCAGTTGGTAAGGAAATCTTCCCTTTCTCTTTTTCTCCTAAATGAATATTGCCTTTTTTTTTTTATTCAAAGCCAAACAGGTTTAACCAAGACTCACTTTATTAGGGTACTTTATCATTAAGGTTAGAGACTTGGAGAGAGATTCATCTGTCCTACTTCTGACAAACAAAAACTTCATTTATAGGACTGAAGTACTCATCCTAGGCTGACTGTATAATCCATAGTGAAACTCACACATCCAGAGATACCTCCTAGAATAGCTGCCTGGGATAATCACCAGAAGCCCCCATTCTCTTACCACTAACTACAGAGGAAAACTATATAGATTCATTCAGTTTTGAATATCTTACTTTCAAATATTTAATCAGGAAACATGAAACTCACACTGGGACTAAACCCTAGCATGTCAGCAGAGGGATTTGAACTTCAGGCCTTTGTAGAATAGAGGAAATTTCTTGAACCAGAAAGCTTTGTTTGATAGGAGCCCCTCCTCCAATTTGAACTGCTTGTGGAGCCTGACTGCAGGGCAGCTTGGTCCTCTTTACTCTAGATGGAGCGAGATGCCCCCCATTACTCTAGGGTTAAACATTTTGTACTTGCTCAGCTTAGCCACATCATAATTTTTAACATATTTTTCTGAAAAAACAAAGTGACTTCTTCAGCTGAGTAGTCGATGTGAAAGACCCCTCCGGGAATTTAATGCTTGTCAGTGTCTCAACTAACAGGTGAAAAAAACTGATTGCTTCAGTGGTGGCCACCCTTAAAATTGTGTAATGGGCAAAAAGATGGGATCTAATTCAACCTATATTAAGCTAGGGAACTGTCAGCCATGTACAGTGTTAACTGTGACCTTTATGACACAAGCTCATATTTTATGCTGAATCAGTGATCCTAAGACATTGTTTGAAAGAAAGCTTTTCATACAGAGTTCATTGCTAAGCATTAGTCTTTTCAAAACACACTAAGAATCTATTGACACTGACCTTCACTGTTCTATATTACAATGGAGTGAGAGTTTGATGATTGAAGGTAATATTGCAACAGATTTTCTTCGAATTCAGAATAAACAATTAATGTACGAACATCTGGGTTACTTTCATTTTGTAATGCTGCATGGCACAAGTTTATTTGAATTCATATATTCACAGATATATATGTGCATACACAGAGAATGAGGGTTCAGATTACTACACCCACTAAAATCACTGAGGCAAATAACAAACTTGCTAGGTGAATGGAAGTCAGCAATGTCTTTTTTTTAATTCCCATGAAAGGAAAAGTGTCTGTAGTCCTTTTTCTATTTTTGATGAAGATGATGGATATTTTTAAATTTTCTTACTGACTGCAGTGGAAACAGAAACAAAGTTCTCTGTATAGCGAAATTCGTTTCCATATGCAAGGCGTTGCATTGTCATTCTCTTCACTTCCGGTCTATAGTTTACCCAAACTCCACTAATCATTATTTTTTTCTAAAATCTTGATTACAAACTCATTCATAAACCTTCTTATTGCCCTTTCTTTACTCCATTCCCTACAAATGATATCATAAATCCCCAAATTCTCTTGTGATTATTGTATTTTTTTTCCGATTTCACACAGAAAACTAGAGCATTATCTACATATATATATATTTTTAATGCAGAGTGTTCATTTACTTTGTTTATTTTAAGAGTAAGATGTGTGTGTATGTATGTGTGTATGTTGAGAGGGAAAACAGGGCAATATTTCAATTAACATTTTTTATAAATTATCTCCTTAAATATTGTTAAATATCAAATAAATTTCAAATATTGTCTATTACCCTTGTGAAATAAAGTGTGAAACAGATTTAATCTTGCCTTAAGTATCTCTCTCACTGTATGCATAACAAGACACCTACAATTTGCTGGTTCTTCCTCAATGAAATGCATCACACGTAGGCAAACTAAAATTTATTGTCATTTTTCAATTTAAAATTAACCATCACTGATTATGTTTCAGGGAGAAACTCACAAAAAGACCCTCAGAAAGTCAGGTTCACATTAAATAGAAATCTTCTTATTGCCAAACTGCTGATATTTTCATTTATTTCCTGACATTTAAAATCCCATCATCCAAGAACTGGGCGTATGATGATAACTCACTGCATATATCACACAATAGAAAAAAAACATTCTTGTTTCCACAGCTGAGCAGACTGATTTTTACAAAATTGAGCCAGTGATGTATTATCGTTTCAAACAAGGACAAGTTGTCAAAATTTTTTTGCCTGGAAGCAGGCATACATTAATTCAAGGCTGCTAACAGAATTGTGACAAAAGAGACACAATGCTCTTCCTCCTCCTGAGATTCAGGCTCATTTGGAAGCTTGATGCTTACTAGACTCTACAAAAAACACAGCAGCTTTTTTCAAGTGAGAAATCTCCATTTTCAACAACATTCACAACAAAATCAATTAAACAAACACTTTAAAAGAGAACTGAAAAGTGCCCCACATTTTACAGTCTATGAGATTGTATATATATTAGTTTTAAACATACTTTAAAAACCTCTGAAAAACAGCAACCTTTTCTAGAACTACAACATCTCAGGAGGATTTAGCTCAAAACTTGAAAGCAGATTAGCTACTTTTTGTTGGCTTTGATAGAAATCTTTTGTCTGTCTGCACAGCCACGGCTTTTACTAATAATACAGGGACGGAAGTAATTTCTAGTACGCTTAGCTCTTGGGTACGAAAAAAATCTCTTCATGTATGTCTGGGAAGGCAAAGGTTGATGTGTGATTTACTTTCACCCAGTTCAAAATCTGTGCAAGGTATTAAGAGGGAAGAGATTTAATCAATTGAGCTGAAAGTTTAAAAGGGGAAAATGTGGGACTTATTTTGCTCTTATTTCTGTATTGTTATTATTAAAAAACTACAATCAGGCCTCAAAATCATAAAAGTAATTTGAAGGACTTTTGTGCATGTTTATTTTGTTGTTAAGCATCTATTTTGAGGTCCATTTATTTATGGAGATACAAGACTTCTTTCTGATACAGCAACTTAACTACTGACCAAGCATACGTTTAGCATTTGTACAGTAATTTCCACTCCCAAGGATACTACAGACTTTTGAAAAAAATTATAACCTGCTCAGATAAGATAAAGAGGTTTTATTTACATTTACATATATTATATGTTTACTTATTCCTTTTAAAAAAATGCTTAAAGTTCTTTTCTCAGGTAAATCGGGTTTTATTCATATTGGTGCCGTGTATAGAACTTGAAATTTTGAAACACAGTATTGTCAGTCTTTCCATATGTCAGTGTACAAAGCAGCTGTCATTCGGTATTTCCATTTAAGGCTCAGAAGGATGAACACATCTGTTTGTAACTAGGCCTGAGTGAAGCTGTTTGGTTTTGGTTTGTCAAATATCAGAAAATATCTTGAAGCCTGAGTTTCATCTCACACTGGTGTCAATCAGCTGTGATCGCCTCATTGTAGTAAAGTCAGTGGGAGTTATGACGTCAGCTGTGCCCGAATTCTCATCACACAAGTAATTGTTTTGAGACTAATGATGTTATAATTCCAAAGAATTAGCATTTATAGGCAGAAAATCCTCTTTATTTTCAATTTCTACATTATCAAAATCCATGAGAATTTTTTTATTTAAATATTTTTTCCTAAAATAAAACCTCTCTGTACTGCAATATAGTAGTTAGAAGGAAAACTGTTTAGAACTGAATGAGAATGATGAAGTGGCTACTTGCATACTCAATTACATACAATTCATTTTTTTTCTAAAATTATATTTACTTCCCTTGACTCCATCAGTGACATATGAGTTCAAAACCTACTTTTAACACATAGCCACTCTCTCCTTTCATTGGTTCTGCCTATATCCTTTGTCCATACAGCTAATTAAAACTTTACTATGACTCTATGGAACAATATCTTGTTTGAAAATATTAATCTATTCATGCAAGTAGAAAGCCATGTAAAGGACAAATACAAACAATATAATATTAAACTAAGATCATCCTTAGAATGTCGGTTACAGTATAAACAAAAAAGGTAAGACTTATGGAAAAAAAGCCTCTTTGTAAATATTGATGACACCAAATTGAGTGGTGTGATTGACACTTCTGAAGCATGGAATGCCATCCAGAGGGACCCGAACAAGCTCAAGAAGTGGGGCTATGGGAATCTCCTGAGGTGTAGCAAAGACTAAGGTGCTGCATGTGGGTTTGGGTAACCCCTGGTATGAATACAGGCTGGGGGATGAACTGATTGAGGGCAGCCTTGCTAAGAAGGACCTGGGGATGCTGGTGGATGAGAGGCTAGACATGAGCCTGCAGTATGTGATTGCAGCCCAGAAATCCATTTGTATCCTGGGGTGCACCAAAATAAGCATGGCCTGCAGGTCTAGAGAGGTCTACCCCTGTATTCCACTCTGGTGAGACCCCACCTGGAGTGCCGCATCCAACTCTGTGGTCCCCAGCACAAGGAAAGGCATCAGCCTGTTGAAGTGAACTACCATGATAATTCGAGGGATGGACCAAATCTCCCATGAGGAAAAGCTAAGAGATTTGGGATTGTTCACCTTGAAGACGAGACAGCTTTGGGATGACCTAATTGCAGCTTTCCAAAACCTGAAGGGAGTCCACAAGAAAGATGGAGAAAGACTATTCACAAGGGTGACAGGACAAGGCGGAACTGAAAGAGGGTATGATTAGATTAGAAGTTGGGAAGAAATTCTTTACTGTGAGGGTGGTGAGGCATAAGAGAAGTTGTGGATGCCTTATCCATGGCAGCGTTCAGGGCCAGGTTGGATGGAGTTTTCAGCAACCATGGTCTAGTTGAAGGTGTCTTTGCCCATGGCAGAGGTGTTGGAATTAGATGATCTTTATGTTTACTTCTAACCCAAGCCAGTCTATGGTTCTGTGAACATAATTCTGCTTCCTTTCTTCCCTAAGTGGATTACTGAAAGAAGAATAATTCTTAAGACATTTTGCTATGAAGACCATGAAATAGACAAAACCCAGAAAGAATGGTAGAGTTGACTATATTTTAAGACTTTAATTGTTGGCATCTTTTATAAACAGAAAATGTATATGCATTTCATAACCATTGTATTTCTCTAAGTTATGTTTTTGGGGTTTTTTTTCCAAGAAATTATTGAAAACGTCGTCTTGTTATAGATTTCAGACTGCTTTACCCTTGGACTTGGAGACACAGATTCACAGAGAAATATTGATGTAATCTATGACACAAATGGTCTCCTTCAGCAAAATGAAGGATAGATTTGACATATTGAGTAACATGCATAAAAATATTACTTAGAAGTATAATAGCAAAAATTTTTTGAAACATGTTTTTTGATGTTAGATCCAATATTTAAATTGTGTTTTTTTTCCCTCTCTATTTTCTCTAAAGGTAGGAGAGGAATATAATTTAAGATGCAGGAAAATTCCCATATAATGTTTTAAATGTTTGGAATATATATACTACTTTTTGATATTTGCCTTCTTAGTGTAATCTATGCCTACATTCAAGACAGAGTGTGCTTTGAAACCCTTGCCAATATCTCTATCTTCAAGGCAACTCTTATCTAAAATGCCTGATGTGTTCAGTTACTTTGTGCCGCATCACAATAGGATGACTAATCATGTCATAAAATTTAAATGAAATCATCTAGCTAGGATGAAGAATGCATTTTTAGAGTTCAATATTTCAAGTAAATTATGTGTTCTTTCATAGTGACTAATGTTTGAAAGACATTTATTTCCTAGGGAACTAGAGCTTGATTCTGCTCCACTAAATTCAATGCAAATACTGCTGTTTACCTTTCTGAGTGCAGGATAAGAGACTTTTGTTAGGAAGATAATGACATATGTGAAAAAGATTTAGAAAAAAGCTCAATTTTGTTTATGGTTTTCTTTTACCTCTGACATTCCATGTTACTTCCAAAGCCCTCAGTAACAGAAGCACATACTCTTCACTGCAGTACAGAAACCAAAAAAAATTATGACATTTCAAGTATGCGCTGTTACATAGATGAAATACATAACATGATAGCTAATTTATTGTATGCAGTGACCAGTTTGTATTGATGTAAATATTAAGCTTTTCTATAAATAAAATACTGAAGCTCTAATAAATTTAGAAAGGCAAGAAGTTTGATAATAAAATTAATTGTGGTTATAGCCTATATTTATATTATAGCCTTTTTACTAGGAATTAACTAAAGGAATGTTTAAGAAATCTTTCTGGCCTATGAAAAATTGTCCTGTTTTATTAGGCAACCTGGCTGTGCAGAATGGACAGTGTCCAAATCACCAATCTGTAAAAATGAAAAAAATCAGGATGTTCCAAATCTTATCTTAGGACAATTGTTGACTCAGAGGCTCCATGTGTGATGGCTGTCTACAGCAAGCATGGTCAAGATTATCATTAGGCATGCCACACATCCAACACTAATTCTGGTGTCAGGAATCCAGTTCTAAAGCAGCTCAGCTGCAGTCAGTTTTTGGCACAACTTCAAAGCAAATACTCAAAGTCAGACAGCTTAAAACCATGCAAGTTTATTTAGATTTTTTTAATGGCCTGGCTTAGTAGATTTGTGGACACTTGAAACTTCGTAAATCAGACTGAAAAATTAAATGTCAATATTTTCTCAGTTAGAGTTTTCAATGATGCAACATTGCATTCATTTAAAGTCATTTTCTCCCTACCTATTCATCCACTGTCCCTTATTCTCAAGAATACTGGAGCTGTGTGTATTGTAACTTTTTTCATTGTAGAATTATTTCCTTGGCTTGATGCAATGTGAAATCACACAAGAGATTTGGAAAACAAAAAGTTAACAAAAAACCCTAACTTCTTCATTTGAAATCCCACCTAAATTAAGTGACTTCTTTCTTATCTGCTATAAGAAATTGTTGGACTTGAGTCACCACTTTTTAGAGACACTATCTTGTGACTTGATGGCTGTCATGAAGGAATGCGTTAGTAGGTCTGTCACTTAGATTTTAAACAGCTTTTGCAATGAGAACATCTTAAAACTCTATTTATACAAATATCAATTCTACCCCATTTCATGCATAACTATATATACTTACGTGCAATATCCAGGACATAAGAGCAGCATACAGAACAACAGAAATATAATAGTCATGTCATCACATCCTGATGTAACTTTACAGCTTCCTCAGTATTTAAAAATAGGTTGCACATACTCTACCAAAGGAGGTTTTCCCCTCACAATAGAGAAATTTTCCTTCAAAATTACTTCTGTTCAAAAATATAATGATGTGGTTTGTGAGCTATCAGAGATTTTCTGTACTGAAACGTCTGTTGGCTCAAAAACACATTAACATATTTTGTGGTTCAGCACTAAGGCATACGTATTAGAGGATATCAAAAATTAAAATCTGGTTTTTGGACATCTACTGAAATATCAGAAAACATTTTTATATTAAATCATTTATTTGTGAAATTATGAATAAAAATTGTGTTCTTACCTGTTTTATATTTACTAGTTTAAAGTATTTTCTTCTGTGCCCTACTATAATTTGAGTCTTAGTCTTCATGGTGAATTCTGAGCTAGCTGAATTCTTAGACTGAAAGTACTCATCTTTTCTTTAAAATAAGTCAAAGTATATTGAAATTCTCCATTTTCAAAAAGCCAGAAACTTTAGACAGGAAATGTCCAGATTTATTGACTGAGACAGTTTGCAAAATAAAATTACAATTCAAAGTAAGCCTGTTGTGAGAGACTGAATTGTTAAGGGTTAATCACTCAAATACAATTGGGCCTCCTATATTACAGACCCACGGTCTTAATGGGGCCCCGTGAAGCCCTACTTCTGCATTGAATGGCAGATCATTAATATGAAAATTTGCCCCGCACACTCACGCGGCCTCCGGCACTGTTTCGGCATTGTTTTGCTGTGTATCAGTGTTTGTGTCTGCCCTTCCTGGCCCCCACAGCCACCCCACACTGGGAAAAACCCCTCTGCAGCTTGGCCAGGGGTGCGTGTGCAGGCAGCTGCCCATGCTGGTGTCCCAGTGTCTCCCGGGGTGGGTAGACCTGGTCTCTCCATACTCAGGATAGATGAGTATCTCCTGGAGAGTCACTCAAGGAAGTCTCAGACACCTGAGAGCGTGTAAATCTTTCATAACTGCACGACGGCGGCTCCAGGGGAGCGGCCCCGCCGTGGCCAGGGGGGGAGCAGGGGAAGAGAGGACCCGCCACAGCCATAGCGGGAAAGGAGCGGCCCTGCCGTGGTCTGGGTCCAGGGCAAAGCGGCGGGGCCACTCCGTTCCGGGGCTGGGGCAAATTGCTGGAGCTGCCGCATTCTGAGGCAAGTGGCAGAGCTGCTGCATTCTGGGGCTGGGGCAAGCGGCGGAGCTGCTGCGTTCCAGGACCAGGGCAAGCGGCGGAGCTGCCGCGTTCTGAGGCTGGGGGAAGCAGTGGAGCCACCGTGTTCCAGGGCCGGGGCAGGCGACAGGGCCGGGGCAAGCGGCGGTGCCGCTGCCAACACTGCCATTCCGACAGCGGGAGGGAACGCTGGTGCCACCGCGGCAGCTGTGCAGCATATTCATGACTGCCTAATTGACTATTCATGCATGCCAGTTTGTGCATGTGCAGTTGCAAAAAGGGATCTCCTACATCGCTAAAAAATCATGCCACTAAGATCTGAAGATGCAGTGTGGGGGGGCGCAAAGTGCAAGAGGGTCGACTGTAATTGGCTGTTTGCAAAACCAGTACAGTCCTTTCCTGAGGGAAGGTTTGTACCACCACCACCCCCCCCAGCCAAAGGGAAGACGGAGAGGTTTTGGATGTGTGATAGCACCTGGTCCTTATCTGCATAAGATCAGGCCAGGTGTAGAGGGGGTGTGTATCCACTACCAGAGGATGACCACAACAAACCGATATTTGTTTAGCAACAAACTAGGTATTGAGTCACATAAGGGAAAAGGCCAATAATAAGCAGATCCTGCAGAGGTGAGATAATTATTTTATCATGTCAATTGGACCCTGGAAGCAGCAGGAGGATTCTTGCACTTAATGAATGGATCAAGGGCTGGTGCCAGCAGAAAAACATTGGGTTCTATGACCATGGGGTGTTCTTCTCCAAACCAGGGCTAACAGACACTGGAGGGCTGCATCTCTCGAAGAGGGGTAAAAGGGTTTTAGCCCGAGGGATGGCAAGACTCATTAACAAGGCTTTAAACTAAGTTCGAAGAGGGAAGGGGATCTGGCAGCCACTCAAGAGGGCACTGGTATTGGTAAGAACGAGCCAAGAGCATATTCAGCAACACAGTTGAAGTGCATGTACATCAATGTACGCAGCCTGGGCAACAAACAGGAAGAACTGGAGGTCATGGTACATCAGGAGAGATACGATGTACTTGCTGTAACGGAAACATGGTGGGAAGAAGAGCATGATTGGAGTGCCACATTGGAAGACTACACACACCTTAGAAGGGATAGGAGAGCGCGTAGAGGTGGGGGGGTGCCCTAGTTCCTACAGGAGATTTTAATCTGCCTGATACCTGCTGGGAACTTAACACAGCAGAGAGGAGACAGTCCAGAAGGTTCTTAGAGGTAGTTGAAGACTGTTTCTTGATGCAACAATTGAGTGAGCCTACCGGGGGGAGGCTGTGCTTGACCTATTGTTTACAAATAAGGAAGGGTTAGTCAGTGATATTGTGGTTGGAGGAAATTTGGGAGGTAGTGACCATGAGATCATAGAGTATTCAATTGACAGTGTGACAAGAAAGGGCATGAATCAAATCTCCATGCTCAACTTTCGGAGGGCTGACTTTGGACTGTTTAGGAAATTGATTGAGAGGGCACCATGGGAAAAAGCCCTTAATGGCAGAGGGGTCCAGGAGGGCTGGACATACTTTAAGAATGANGAGTGGCTCAAGAGTAGTGAAGTGAAGAGGGACTTAGGTGTAATGTTTGACAGGAAACTCAATATGAACCAGCAGTGTGCCCAGGTGGCTAAGAAGGCCAATGGCATCCTGGCCTGCATCAGGAACAGTGTGGTCAGTCGGACCAGGGAGGTTGTCCTTCCCTTGTACTCGGTACCAATCAGACCACATCTTGAGTACTGTGTGCAGTTCTGGGCTCCCCAGTTTAAGAAGGATGTTGAGCTGCTTGAGAGGGTGCAGAGAAGGGCAACAAGGATGGTGAAAGGACTGGAGGACAAGCCCTATTGGGAGCGACTACAGGAACTGGGGTTTTTCAGCCTGGAGAAGAGGAGGCTCAGAGGTGACCTCATTGCTGTTTACAACTACCTGAGGGGAAGTTGCCGCCAGGTGGATGTGGACCTCTTCTTTCAGGCTGACGACACCCGAACGAGAGGACATGGCCTCAAGCTATTCCAGGGGAGGTTTAGACTGGATGTTAGGAAGAGGTTTTTCACAGAGAGAGTGATCATTGGAATGGTCTGCCCAGGGAGCTGGTGGAGTCGCCATCCCTGGAGGTGTTTAAGAGAAGACTTGATGAGGACCTTAATGACATTGTCTAGTTGGTGGGACGACATTCGCTTGGGAGTTGGACTAGATGATCCTGTGAGTCCCTTCCAACTCAGTATAACCTGTGAACCTGTGAACCATTCCACTGAGAGATCAGTCTCTCTGTGAAAAACCTCTTCCTAACATCCAGTCTTAACCTCCCCTGGCATAGGTTAAGGCCATGTCCTCTTGTTCTGATGTCGTCAGCCTGAGAGAAGAGATTCACACCCACCTGGCTGCTACCTCCCTTCAGGTAGTTTTAGTTACTTTTCATCACGTTTCCCACCTGAAAGATTTTCATCATAGTCATATGGTAGGAAAAAATATTTTTAAAAAAATATTTAGCAACAAAAATGAACATATTCTGTTAGTAATGAAACCAAATTAAAATTTGATGCTTAGTTTCCAAAGAAAATAAGTTGCAGAGTGAAAACACATGTTAACTTAAAAATCATGCTTGTTTGTGGGGTTTATCGTATTTTGTTTTTTTTCCTTTTAATCAAAATTCACACAACAAATGCAACATCAGTTATGTGTCTTTAGACCTGAAAAGGAAGAAAGTGGGAAGTATGGAATTGAAACTGTCTCCTAAAAATAAATAATACTACTTAAACACCCTGCTCTGGAGGAGATGAAAGAAAGATAGAGCGCTAACGTTCAGAGATAGCTGTGCTTCTGTCAGCAGCGGCCTTTCAACACCCATCTCCTCTGGCCTGTCCAACATGACCTTCCTCAATGCTGCTGAGTGAAGACTTGTCTGGAAATAAAGGATGTGCAAGAGTGATTCTGCCTCTCCAAAAGCTTCCAGACCTTTGGAGGGTATATAAAAGAGTGACAGACACAGGAATCATCAACGTCACATTGAATTCCAGAGTTCTTACAGAGTATGGTGAGTGCCCAGCGTATCTGATGAGAGGAGCAGTTAATTGATGGTACAAGGTGGACGCCACATTGTTGTTAGTGAAATGATAAAAGAACTTTGCTAACACTGAAAGAAGAGACTCTGGAATGAATACAAACAGTTGGTTTCTCTTCACCCACACCTTTGACTAAAGCTCAATTTGAGTCTATTGAAGCATGGATTCATTTTACACTGTAAACTGCCTAAAATAAGAATTTAATTGTTCTAGATCTTTCTTTTTTTTTCATGCTAGTGAGAAAAATATTTCCAAAGAAAGTGCCAATCCACCTAAAACATATATTTTTTAATTTCTCTTGGGAGGTATGTGTTTCCCTGGGCTACAAAAGCAATCTAGGATGACTATACTCTGAAAGCAGGTATCTTTGATCAAGAACATAAAATTAAGGCTCAAATTCTACTCACCAGCATTCGTGCTTTCATGTCCAGCCCCTGACCACCCCCTCAACACACTGGCACAATGGCTCACTGCAAGTAGAGCCAGAGATGATCCTTATCCTAGGCCCACGTGTCCTATATGGACCTGACCCTGCTGCCAGCACTAGAGCAACAACAGTCTCCGGCTCATCAAAACTGTGGCAACCATCCACACTGCCTCCCATTGCTTCCTGTCATTGTTGTCACTTCCCTGTGCTGCCACCCTGTACTGCCTCCAGTGTTCATGTTCCCACCATCACTCTCTTAACTGTGTCAAAAGGAACCTGGGAAATCTCCACCATTCCAGCACCACACTCTTTAGGCCCCAGTGAGATCACATCACCTCTGCATTGGAGACCATGTGTCCATTTTCTCAGCACGTGGGATCCCTTTTGTCTCCAAACAGAGGGACTCCCAACTTCTTCTTGGTTTTGACCAGAAAAGGAAATGGTGATTTTGGGTGACATTTTGTTTTGCTATTGTTTGTTTAGCCTGTTTTGCATTCCTGATTTTTTTTGTTCTTCTTGTTACTTAGTAAAAGAGTTATTTTTTCACGTACATCTGGGTGTATTTGTTCTCTCCCTCTCTCTCCCTCTCTCAGTGTTGGAGAAAACCAGGGATTTTGAACCCAAGGGAGGAGATTTCTGTCTGAGGTCTCTGCCCCTTCCATATTGTCTCAAAATAAGACAAATCAAGACATTAAAACCAGGCTGAGGTCAATCCCACTAGTCTATGAAGAAAGTCTTGGAAGTCTCACTAATAGATGGAAGTATAAGAAAAGTAACTTTCAAGGGTTGTCTTATTATATTATAGTTGCATGTTACTATGGCAGTGTCAACTTTCAAGGCAAGATCCTGCCGTTGAGAAAGTAATATTGTTTGCTCTATTCCACTTGCTTGTATTTTTAATTCCATTACACGTCACACTGTTTGCATTCATAGAGCATACACCCACTGCTACTTTCACTCACAATAAAAATCAAGTATCTTCCTCAACAAGCCATGAAACACCATTCAGAATTTTATTACAAAAGGAAGACAAATAGTATGTTTTCATTAAAACTGAAAAAAATCTTAGAGAATGTTGAGTCATCTCTGTGAAAATTGTCACTCACTTCTGAACTTGTAGATGTCTACCATAAAGGTTACAAGACAGAACTGGGGGAAAATACACATCCACCATGGCTTGAGGGAGATGTAAGATGAAGGAGATGATTGGTCAAAGTGATTATATTCTCTGTCAAAACATATACCAGCTGTATCCGAAAACTTTTGATCTTCACATCAGGATGGACAAACCACAAAAAATATTGAATGTTTGTGTATGTACATGCACAAATTGATTCCAATATTTTTCCTGATGCAACCCTTCATTATTACTAGTGATAAAAAAGAAAAATAGTAAAAAAATATTTGAATGGTTAGGACAATTCAGAAATTTAATATAGAGGATTACAAAAACAAATTAGCTAATATTTCTTCTATCAATATTATTTCACTTGATTCATGGATGTGAGACTAGCCGGAAAGATGAACCAGGTAATTACAGACCTGTCAGCCTGACCTCGGTCCCGGGTAAGGTCAAGGAACAGATAATCCTGAACGCTATTACATAGCACCTGCAAAATAACTACAGCGTTAGACATAGTCAGCATGGATTTAGGAGAGGTAAGTCCTGCCTGACCAACCTGATCTCCTTCTATGAACTGGTGACTCCCCTGGTTGACAATAGAAAGGCCATGGATGTTGTGTACTTGGATCTTAGCAAAGCCTTTGACACAGTATCCCATGGTAAGCTTCAGAAGAAACTCAGAGCATGGGTTGGATAGGAGCATTCTGTGTTGAGTTAGGAATTGACTGGATGGACGAGCTCAAAGAGTGTTGGCAAATAGTGCTACATCCAGCTGGTGACCAGCAGCTAGTGGAGTCCCTCAGGAACCAGTACTTGGCCTGGCACTGTTTAATATCTTTATTGATGATATGAACGGGGGAATTGAGTCCATCATTAGCAAGTTTGCAGATGATACCAAGATGGGGATGAATGTTGAACTGCCAGAGGGTAGAAGGGTCCTTCAGAGGGACATGGATAGGCTAGAGAAATGGGCAGGTTCTAATAGTATGAGAATTAACAAGTCTAAGTGCTGGGTTCTTCACTTTAGACATAACAATCCCAGGCATTGCTATCACCTGGGGTGTGAGTGGCTGGAGAGTGGTGAAATGGAGAGGGATTTAGGAGTAATGATTGACAGAAAACATAATAAGAGCCAACAGTGTGCCCAGGTGACTAAGAGGGCAAATGGCATCCTGGCCTGTATCAGGAACAGTGTGGTCAGTAGGACTACAGAAGTTATTCTTATACTAGGCACTGCTCAGACCACATCTTGAGTACTGTGTCCAATTCTGGGGTCTCCAGTTTAAGAAAGATGTTGAACTGCTTGAGAGGGTCCAGAGAAGGGCGACAAGGATGGTGAAAGGACTGGAGAACAAGCCATATGGGGAGCGACTGCAGGAACTGGGATTGTTCAGCCTACAGAAGAGGAGGTTCAGAAGTGAACTGATTGCTGTTTACAACTACCTGAAGGGAGGTTGCAGTCGGATAGATATAAATCTATTCTCTCAGGCTACCAACACCAGAACGAGATGAGATGGCCTTAAGCTATGCCGGGGGAGGTATAGACTGGATGTTAGGAAGAGCTTTTTCACCGAGAGTGATCTCTCATTGGAATGGTCTGCCCAGGGCGCTGTTGGAGTCACCATCCCTGGAGGTGTTTAAGAAAAGCCTCAATGAGGAACTCAGTGACATGGTCTAGGCAATGGGAGGCTTGGATGTATGGAGTGTGGTGCCCATGGCTCCAGGGTTGTGGGTTTGATCCCTGGGTAGGCGCTCGCTTGGGCTTTGGACTAGATGATCCTTGTGGGCCCCTTCCAACCCGGAAAAACCTGTGAACCTGTGAATCTCTAAGCAGTCTGATGGCTAATAATGAAAAGCCAAAATTTTTTTCATATTCAAGTGCTAAAGTAGTGTGGATTTTAAAGCACACGCAAGAAATTTTGTAATGCTGAAAAAAAATTTCCTCTATGAAAAATACAAAAAAAATCACCCAACAATATTATGTTATCTTATTTTTTCATCACAGAATATGTTGTGTTGGAAGAGACAGGCATGTATCATTTAGTGCAACTCAGCCCTGCACTGGATCATTCCTAAGAGTCATACCATGTGCCTGAGAGTATCATCCAAACACTTCTTGAACTCTGTCAGTTTTGGTGCTGTAACCACATCCCTGTGGAGACTGTTCTAGTTCCCATCCACCCTCCAGATGAAGAATCTTTTTCTAACATCCAGCCTTAACTTTAGACACAACTTCAGGAGGTTCTCTCAGGTCCTGTCACTGGTCACCACACAGAAGAGCCTGTCCTTCCTCTTTCCCTCAGGAGAAAGCTGTAGACCGTAATGAACTCTCCCCTCAGTCTTCTCCAGGCTGAACAGTCCAAGTGATCTCAGCCACTCCTCAGACAGCTTCCACTCAAGGCCCTTCACCATCTTTGTTGCCCTCCTTTGCACACTCTCTAATAGCTTAATATGTTTCTTATACTGTGGTGCCCAAAACTGCACACACTATTAATGCTGAGACCACTCTAGTGCAGAGTAGAACAGGACAATCACTTCTCTCGACCAGCTGGTGATGTTGTGCCTGGTGACCCCAGGACATGGATGGTCTTCCTTCCTGTCAGGGCTCTGCTGGTTCATATTCAACTTACCATCAACCAGGACCCCCAGGTCCCCTTCCATGGCACTGCTTTCCAACATCTCATTCCCTAGTCTGTACATCCATCCCAGGTGCAGATACTGACACTTTGCTGAAATTCATATTGTTGTTGATTTCTCAGTCTTCTAACTTGTCAAGATCTCTTTTCAGGGCCTTCTTGTCTTTGAAGGAGGAAGTCCTCCTAGTTTTCTATAACATACAGACTTGCTTAGTATCCCTTCCAGATGTTCATCCAAGTAATTTATGAAGTTATTGAAGAACATAAGGCCTAAAATTCCTTGTCGAATCCCATTAGTGAAGGATTGCCATTGTGATATGACCCCATTCACTATTATCCTCTGTGCTTGACCCATGGGCCAATTGCTCACACACTGCATGATGTGTTTTTCCAGCTGTGTGCTGGAAATTTTGTCCCAAAGGAGGCTGTGAGAGATAGTACTGAAAGCTTTACTGAAATCCAAGAAGATTACATCAACTGGTGTCATGGTTTGACCCTCGTTGGATGCCAGAGACTCACCTACAACCTGCTACCTGGAGGAAAGAACTGGAAAAATAAAACCGATCACAGGCAAAACCAAGGCAAACTACAAGTAAAGAAAATCCACTTTAGTACAGTGGTAAGTGTCCCCACCTGTCATGTGAGAGACCCGGGTTCGATTCCCACCAGGGAGACAGTGTTAAGAGTTGGACTCGAGGATCNTTCTCTCTCTATTCCATAGGCTAGCACCATGGTCCGTCCATTCCACGGGCAGCAGCGGGATGCCTGGAATATTCCTACCCCTTCTCTAGTAGGCCTGGGGGGTCTTCATACCTTTCATCCTCTCCACAGGGGTTCTGTTCTGGCACACTACATCTTACTACTAAGTTTTCTCTTCTCTCCCAAATATGATTATTCACAGAGGCATCCCTATCTCTATAACCTTGAATGCCATGGCAGCGACTGAGGCCCAGGCAAGAACTGAGCTGTTTTAACCCCCTCGCTGCCAGAGCAGCAAAAAACCTAAACCAGGACAACAGACTTCCCTCGATCAGCTAGGTGGGTTACCTTGCCATAGAAGGAAATCAGGTTTGATAATCAGGACTTTCCTTTCATGAAACCGAGCCATGACTGTGTTGTATTTTAGTTCTTTTTCAATGCTTACTAGAATAATCTTCTCCAAAACTTCACCAGGCACTGAAGTGAAACTGACAGGCCTGTAGTTTACAGAGTCCTCCTTCTTGCCTTTCTTAAAAAATCAAGACAATGCCTCCAGCTTCAAGTCAGCTGGGACCTCCTCGGGTTCCAAGACTGGGAAAATCATTGGGGAGGTTTTGCATACTGAGTCTATGCTGACACATATTAAAATAAGTGATTGAGTACAGTAATGTATCTGCAACAGTATTTGATATATATATAAAGGACCCTCAAATTGCATAAAGAAGCCTCATTCCCAAAACCAAAAGCATACAAATAGTAAAGAGGCTTGTCGTCCCATGAGGAGAATTAGAAACTATATTCATTTATTTCATATCAATAGTGAGACTATGAGAAGCTGAAAGGTATAATTTATGTGGTGGATTGAAAAAATTGTGATAGTTTTTTGTCCAGAGAAACCATAAGGTGAATGGGAAAAGTGAGCTGTTTATTACAGCAAACTCTGAGGAGTTAAGGATTTTGCCTTATTAGAATTAAAGTTTCTTGGGTTTATAAAAGTGGCAATCAAAATTCTGCACCATAAATTCAATAAGTAGAATTTTAGATATGAGACCAAATATATAAAGAGATTATATATATATTTAGATAAACAAAAGGAGACTTCTTTGTGCAGTCATTTCACCCCAAGTACCAAGTTTGTCATTGTTTTGTCATGAAAAAGAAAATTCAAGAGGAAATAAAAGGAAAGAAAGGAAAGAAAGAATAGAAAAAAAGGAAAAAAAATGCAAGCTTGGCTAGATAAAACATTGAAGAGTATCTTCCACAGGTAAGTGAGAAAAATCTGTGATTAATATATAAATGTTTTATCACAGATTATGAAATAGAGATACTAGTTTATGCAAATTTATTTCACATGCTGAGTTAAAACCTAGGTAAATGTTTTTGAGTTGAGCTCGTGCCTCTAACACACCTCAGAAACACACATCTAACACACTTCAGAAAAGTATCTGACATTATTCTAAAACTGTAACACAGAAGGATTTCTTCTACTGCAAAATCAGTGAAAAAAAAAAAAAAAAAAAGCATTCCCAGAGTGTACAGTATGAGAGTATTATTTGTTATTCTTTTTTACATATGTGCATCTGGGTATATACAGTGAAACTGGTGATACAGTCCCTATCACAGACTTCCTTCATCCTTATCCTAAACATGAATTACTTAAGTTCAAGTAATGAAAACTAAACACGGCAAAAAAGACATGTACAGGTCCTGAAGACAAAATGTAGGGTTTGCATGAGTTGCTAACTAAAAACCTCTATTCACTTCGCAATGTGAGTATCTTTGTGTTTCGACTGTTTGACACAATGATGGATTATTTATTTACTGAACAACACCGGTGGCCAGAAAATCTGATTTTCATGCATGAAATCCATGAAACCTCAGCCGCTGAACAGCTTCTTTTACACGTGGCAAAGGTCACTTATCAAGGGATTTTCTCACGTTTTGTGTGATTGGTCATGCCTCATTTCCTTCAAGAAAATATGATTTCCCCAAAGTGTATGCATTTTAAGACTCTCAAAGACTGAGAAAGTTATTTCCTTTTTGTCTGTGATAAGCACAAAATATAGACTAACCTACAGGGAGTGACTAACAACTGTTTGTAGCAGGAAACTACATTTAATCTTATCATTAAGGAAAACCTCAGAGCACACTAGGAACAAAAATTGCAAAAATAGACACTTAACCTTGTAACTTAACCTTTCAGACATGCATGTATTTAAAGAAAATATTCGGTATATTTGATAAGTTATTTCCCTGTACCATGAAAGTATTACCTGTTTATATTGAGAGCTTCTATTCCTTTAAGCAAAGTGGAGTCTAACCAAATGAGATGTTGCTGCACTTTTAGGGAGGTTTTATTCCCATGATCTAATTCCTTGGATGAACTGCAAGAATATTGCAGTTCATGCTACTCACAGTTGGTACAACAGTTTTAAAAGGTGGCATTTTAACACATCTTCATTTTGAGATTTATTCAGAATTAGGACTGGCTCTTATTGTTGTGTGCAGGTATAAAGTGCTTGTCACAGTGGAGCTGTGCTGACAGTTTAGATCCTAAGATATCATGGCGACAAATAATTATATGAAAATATGGAAAACGTAGAAGAATACCCTGAAGAGTTGCTTTCTTTTTTTCTTTTTTTAAATTTCTTTTTTCGTAAAGAAAGGCTGAGTTTTAGTATGCTGACTGTGTAGACTAACAAAGAGAGAAGCTTGTGCAATGTCTTTTCTATGGTTTCTGGGGAAGTCTACACATTTTCCTGTGAAAATCTGTGACTTTTATCTAAGGAGTCATTCTCCATTTTCTGATTTCTTTCTTTTTATTTTAAAACCATTGAAATCAATTACCTGCTGCACCACTGATACACTTTATCATATAGTTAATCATCACAAAAAATTTTCTCACTACCCTTACTATATCTGACTATAGTGTAGTAATGACAACAATGTCTAACAAAGAATGCACAACAAGAAAATATCATGTCAAATGTAAAACATTCTCATCTCAACTGAAAAAATGTGATCTTTTCAAAGAGAAATCCCATGACATCTAACTTGTGCCTCCAAAATATAATTCTCTGCACATCAGAGAGGACAAAATGTTAATGGTTAATGGTTGTTCCATTTATCTTTTAATAATACGGTAATATTTAAATACTGGCATAGTGTTATATTTTAATACATCAATGGCAAGATGCATTGTCCATTTAACTGCATTATTCTTCACACATTCTTCATATATTTTCATATCTTTGGCTTGCAGTATTCATTGAGTCTTTTTGCATCTTTTTTTCCAGTAGGGTAGTGATGAATTATTGTGACCATTCACAAAAAAATTTGAAAGATAATCAGGGAATAGAAAAGCTTAAAAGACAGTGATAGGAAAAGACATAGCAACAATGAGCAGGAAGGTGATAATGTAACAATGCTTAAAGTTGAGAGGATCAAATATGTATTAAAAAATAAAAATTGACTCTAAATGAGAAAGATCATCATAGAAATTCTTCTGTGGTATTTGAAACAGGGAAAAAGCTACTAGTAGCATAAGTCTGTAATCAGTACTAAAGAGAAACGATGATTCATTAGCCTTGAAATTTGGAAAAAAGGAAAGATTTAAGCTTCATGTCTCAAGAGAATATAGGAGTGCATAAAATCTTAACAGTGTTTGGTACTGGAATATGGAATATTTTTGCATGGCAAATCTTGAAAATTGCAAAGGTTGAGATATTTAAAACATGAATGGACAATAGATGATTTAAATATACTGAAGACTGTTTTCACAGTTGAGTAGAGAGATAGAGTTGAACACCAGCTATCTGTCTTCTGCATCTAAACGCTATCGTTCTTCAATAATAAAAAATAGTCTGTAGTACTTCATTCCAAAGATCATAACAAATAAAGTACAATACTTATCGAGGAATTATGTATCTGTCCCTTTTTCTTCTGAGGCAGAACTTCATATCAATATTAATGATGTATTGTATTCCAGTTTTTCTACAACAATGCCATTCTCATGATAAATACAATTGGATACTGTTCAGGGTGCTACTAATATGGAAGGGGTGTGTCCCTTTCTGCTATGTTAATTTTGCCAGGTCGAACTCGGCTGCCTCTCCAGCTGCCACTGCTATTTATGGAAAGCAAGTTTGTGTTAATAATCTTCTCTCATCGTTACAAATTGCCTGGAATAAATATGACTGTTACTGCTCTGTCTTAGGAAACTGGAAGGAATTTTACATGTAGATTGTCAGAATAAATCAGAACTCTGTAAAGGTTGTTTTAGTTGTTTGTTGCTCTCTAGATAATATTCTTTATCTAAGTATATGGTATAATGGGATAGGGCTGTATAAAATGACCAGGAAAGTTTACCAAGGAGTCTTAGATTTTATATAGAAATCCTTCACCTTTTTGTGTTTTTGCCTCCACTGACCTTCTGAAAATCAAGTTAATCCCTGAAATAAGATGATATACCTTCAATTTGAAATAACCTATTCCTAATTTGCATTCTATTTTATATTTAGATTTTCTATTTCTAGAGTGCATGCAGTTAGGCTATTATAGGATGGTCGTGCCTCGTGCCTTTCTTTCTACATCTTTAAATATATTAAATAAGAAAAAAAATCCTGAATTCATACATCTGCTTGTATTAAAGGTTTCCAAAATTTCAGAATTCCCATAGAAAAATACAATAAAAAATACATCTCCCTTACCCTCGTATTGTACTATTAAACATGTAGCAGACATACTCTTTTCTTGCAAAACAAATGTTACGTCAAAATAGATGAGCTTTTAGTTTTGCTTTTTTTTTTTTCAGAATAAATCATTTTCCACTTAATGAAAGTGTACTATTTAATGATTAATGCAAAGTTTAGTTCAGTTATAGATAAAAGTTGCAACAATATTTACCAATCAAAATGATGAAAATATTGTTGCCTTACTTTTATTGACATGCAGAAATTTACTACAGTCCTTTAAGTGAATTTAGTGAATTTTTTTTTCAATTTTTTTCAATTTTGTCATCACTACAAGAAAAATTAGCAATTGTTTCAGTGGAAAAAAAAAAAAAATCAGTGCCAGAGAAAGACAGGCAAGGAAAGAAAAAAATAGCTAACAATCACCATAGAATCAATTCTTTTAGGAATTTGGAAAATAACAAACAATCATTGCTTATTACAGCTTTTGACAGCTTAAGTATAAAAAAATCAATTACCATGAAACTACTATCCAGATTAATGTTGAAAATAAACCTGCTCCTTAGGTACCTGATAACATAGCATTGATTTTTATTGTTTGAGGGAGGGTCACTATATTTAATTTCTTTTATTGATTTTTTTCCCTGAAATCCTATATTCAGTGCATGTGAGATACAATGCAATTTCTTATAGCAAAGTAATGCCAGGTACCAGGCCTGTGAATTAATTTTATATGAATGAAAGCAGTTCTTAGTCATTTCCTGAGTATTTGAGAGCAAAACTAGAAATTTTCCTCGTTATTATTTATAAATATCAAAAGGTCTAGAAAGATGCATGGTAGTGTGGGCTCAAATGAGAAGACCTTGCAGCAATTTCTAATATCTTGACACCACAGCACCTCATGTCCTATGCCACATGTACTTTGAATGTCAGTAGTGATTGAAGGGTTTTGAAAACTGGAGAAAAAATATAATCAGCATGATTTCTAGTTGGCTTTTGAGACCATGTGCTCCAAATTTGAACGTGATTTTAAAAAGAAGTGAATGCTTGACTTAAAGTCACACACAAACATGGCAATTAAAAAAAAAATCATATTGTTTGGAGTTTAAAGGAGTTCTAGTTTTTCTTCCAGCTAACAAATAACTAAAAGTAAATAACATTCATGAGCTTGCATGAGTAGAATTTTAATGATTTCTGTATCAGCAAAGTGAAATCAATGTTATTTTGATAAAAAAAATGCAAAAATTTCCCTCAAATAAATATAAAATATGCAAATCCAGTGACTCAGAAAAGCAGTTTTCAAAGTTTGGAGTAGTATTTCAGTTTCACTGAAATGTTGCTCTTTGTGTCATGCATTATACCCTTACGGCAGCAACTTTCCTTGTCTAAATATGCTAGATAAGGTTGGTGCCCGTCAGAGAGATTGCATATTATTTGGAGATAACTGAGGGGAAGAGTTCCTCTGCAGCAAAGTGCTACTGCATTTACCCACAGAGGAAAATGGTGACATCTGAAAGTAGGTAAGCAAAATCTGACACACAAAGATACTGTAATGCTCAAAGCCAGTTTACTGCAGCATGTGAAGATCATACTCTGTCTGATTCAAAACACTGTAAAGCCTGCCCAGCTTACCCTGAGGAATTTTCAAAGCTTAATAAATGTTAATGAATTCATGGCTATGCCTGGAAAGACTTGATTACTCCTGAACTCCTACCCTCATGGATTTACCTGTGTGAAGTAGAGCTGTGGGTGGCAGTGTTACCCTACTGCTTCCTAAGCAGAGAATATATTTGAATAAGGGGAAGGAAAGGGAATGTATCTAAATTAAGATTGAGTAGTCCCTATTTCACTGACCATTTTCTCAGAGATGTTGTAATAAAATAATTCCTATGATTTCTCCTGACATCTTTCACTATTATTATTTGAGTGGCACAATGCAGTCAGGTCCACGAGTTTTATTGGGGAAAAAAAAAATACTGAGAATGTTGATTTGAAAGGTACTGGAAGTCTTTGGGGGCATTTTCATTATTTATTTGGGTTTAATTGATGAACATATTTAATATTAATGTTTAATTATCGTCACTTTCGATGGTGATAATACCTATCAAGTCTCTATCTGGAAGTAAGAATAGTTTACAGCTTCACAGGTTTTTCCGGGTTGGAAGGGACCCACAAGGATCATCTAGTCCAAAGCCCAAGTGGGCACCTACCCAGGGATCAAACCCACAACCCTGGAGCCATGGGCACCACACTCCATGCATCCAAGCCTCCCATTGCCTAGACCATGTCACTTAGGTCCTCATCCAGTCTTTTCTTAAAAGCCTCCAGGGATGGTGACTTCAACACCTCCCTGGGCAGACCATTCTAATGAGAGATCACTCTCTCTGTGAAAAAACTCTTCCTAACATCCAGTCTAAACCTCCCCTGGTGCAGCTTAAAGCCATGTCATCTCATTCTGGTGTTGGCCGCCTGAGAGAAGAGATTTACATCTATCCAACTGCAACCTCCCTTCAGGTAGTTGTAAACAGCAATCAGGTCACCTCTGAGCCTCCTCTTCTCCAGGATGAACAGTCCCAGTTCCCGCAGTCGCTCCCTATAGGGCTTGTTCTCCAGTCCTTTCACCATCCTTGTCACCCTTCTCTGGACCCTCTCAAGCAGTTCAACATCTTTCTTAAACTGGAGACCCCAGAACTGGACACAGTACTCAAGATGTGGTCTGAGCAGTGCCTAGTATAAGAATAACTTCCATAGTCCTACTGGCCACACTGTTCCTGATACAGGCCAGGATGCCATTTTCCCTCTTAGTCACCTGGGCACACTGTTGGCTCTTATTATGTTTTCTGTCAACCATTACTCCTAAATCCCTCTCCATTTCACCACTCTGCAGCCACTCACACCCCAGCTTATAGCAATGCCTGGGATTGTTATGTCCACAGTGAAGAACCCAGCACTTAGACTTGTTAATTCTCATGCTATTAAAACCTCCCCATTTCTCTAGCCTATCCATGTCCCTCTGAAGGGCCCTTCTACTCTCTGGCAGTTCAACATTCGTCCCCAGCTTGGTATCATCTGCAAACTTGCTAATGGTGGACTCCATTTCCTCATCCATATAATCAATAAAGATGTTGAACAATGCTGAGACAAACACTGATCCCTGTGGGACTCCACTTGTGACCAGTTGCCAGCTGGATGTGGCACCAACACTCTCTGAGCTCGTCTATACAGCCAATTACTGACCCAACAGTTACAGTGGTCCTGTTCAAATGTAACTATTTATCATCTTTATGGAGTATCTTGAAATTTCTGTTCAACTACTGGTTCTTGAATGGTCTATTGGTAGATTAATCCAATTGCATTTACAGATGATAGCATAATGTTAATGCGAAATTATGCCTGTATGGGAAAGGTTGATACGAAAGATGGCATCTCGGTTGTTTAGGCATCTGGGTGATTAATTTATAAGCGTGATTCCCTTGCCTTTGCCTAAAACAGGATCAATTACTGCAGAGGACAGTTAGGGAGGGAATGAACTCCACCCCAGAGGAGCTTGTTTCTTTTGCCTGATCTTTCAGGCTTCCTAATATCAGGTCAGCTTCCTAATATCAGCACCAAAAGTTGGAGAGCTAAATAAGAGGAAGAAAAAAAGTCCTATCCTGAAATATTTTGTGCAGCAAAGCTATAATGGAAACAATATTTTATATATGTTGATAAAGCTACTGCAAGTATACAGCTGAGTTCATTAAGCCTGACCTGTATTGCTGGAGTTCATTCATGGTCCAGCAACCAGAGTAAGCCTGCAAGTCCAAAAGTTTAACTTCCTATATTATCACACAGAATCACAGAATCACAGAATACTATGAGTTGGAAGGGACCCACAAGGATCATCTAATCCAACTCACCATCTAACACCCATACAGAGATCGAAAGCACATCCCAGAGCGGTAACACAAACCTAGTTCCCTCACAGTCTAGCAGACCACTCCGAGCCGGAAGGGACCCAGGATCATCCAGCCCTACACCCCCCAGCTAGACCATGTCACTAAGCTTCTCATCGAGTCTTCTCTTAAACACCTCCAGGGACGGTGACTCCACCACCTCCCTGGACAGTCCATTCCAATGTGCAATCACTCTCTCTGTGAAAAACCGCTTCCTAACATTAAGTTTAAACCTCCCCTGGCATAGCTTGAGGCCGTGCCCTCTCGTTCTGGTGTCATCTTGGAAAGTTGATCTGGATATCACTAAGAAACAGCAAATCTGGTCCAAAAATGTGTCACTTTTCTGCCTTTTTTTCACATTCAGTTCTGCTCCGGATGCTAAAATAATCTGCTTTCTTCTGTAGCTAAGTGGGAGTGTGTAAAATGTATCAAACTTACTTTATTGAGTAAGAGCCCGCTCCACCTTCATTTTATTCAACACCTCTCAAGATTTTGAAAAGATGAAATATTTTTGACTTTAACATATAATATTTTTAGGCTTATGATGTTTCAAGAAAGACTAGATGAGTCCATCAAAACAACATGCTTTCAAAGTCTCCTCAAGGAGCATTAGTAAGCTGTTTAGTGCTCTGCGTTTGGTGTCCAAATGTAAATATACCTCGTATGAAAGAGTAGTTTTAGAAAAACAGAACTAAATCAGACAACCATTTGGGTTTTTTTTCTCCTACTGTCTGAATAGCTGTTTGTCAATAGAAAATATAAAATGAACTGGTGAGTTGAGACAAAAAGTTTCGTTGTACAGATATCTCACAATAAATATTTCTTCATAGTAAAGATATTATATTTCCTGCTTAGACAATACCTGCACTACATCCATATTGCATTGTACGGATGTGCTTCTGCTCTCAGGTATCCAGGCAGAGCCTTGTGCTCTGTAGGTACAGACATAGCTATACTGTTTGCTCCATCTTCTGTTTTTTTATGCAGGAGAAAAATGAGCACTTATCCATAGGGTATAAAGGCAGGCACAGCAGTAGATCATGACACTCAGGACCTGCAGTGTACATTAGCATATCTGTTTCATGTGAAGGAGGAAGAAATCACTTAGTGTTTTTCTTCCATTCTAGAAGTCCAATACATATTTTCAGTCTTCTTATAATCTTTTTGTCATGCAGAATCATAGAATGGCTTAGGTTGGAAGGGACCCTTAAGATCATCTAGTTCCAATCCCCTAGCCATGGTAGTAAGACCTTCCAACTAGATCAGATTGCTTAAAACTTATCCAGCTTGGTCTTGAACACTTTCAGGAATGGGACATCCACAACCTCTCCAGACAACCCAATCCCTCACTACTTTTATAGTGAAGAATTTTTCACTTGTGTAAAGCTTCCCTATTTCAGTTTAATGTGATTCCCTCGTAAAAAAATGCCCTCGTAAAAAAATCCCTCTTCACCTCCCTTGTGAGTAGTGGAAGGCTGCCTTGAGGTGTTCCTAAAGCCTTCTCTTCTTGAGACCAAAAATCCACAACTCTCTGATATGTCCTAATAGGAAGGATGTTCCGACTGACAGGAGAGAGGTTTGGTTTGGCCAAGTAAAGACATCTATAAACTTCTTAAATTATATTATGCCATTATAATGGCAAAGCTCATTCTTTGGATACAAATTTCTGACTAATATGATATCTAGTTTAATTATATAATAATAATAATAATTATAATTATTAATATTATGCAGTGCTCAAGAGACTCTTGTCAAAACCTGGACCCCCATTATTTTACACAAACTTTACTCGTACAATGAAAATATAATTTTCGTGTTAAGGGACTGACTAGACTTATCCATGACATGACAGAACCAATTAATACTACCAAGAGAGAAAGAAGGAAAAATTAAAACAAACCAGTCATATTCATGGTAAATATTTATTAAGCAAATATTATTGCTAAAATCAACATTATAAATTACATTCTAGATAAAAGAAAACAATCCTATGAGAAATGTCCTTAAATCTGTCACTGTTAAAAATAACTTGTTTACAGATTTCTTTGCAAGAAACCAGCCTGTCAGTAGTTTTCGTATAGCTTCAGAAAGCACATAAAAGAACTTAAGGAAGTGTTCACCTACTTCACAGTCTGTGATTTCTCTGTGTAGTTGTAAGATCTGACATTGGTGGATCTTTTGTTTTTGGAAAATTGTTGGAATCATTTTGTATTCACACTTTCTGCAATTACCCAAGAGAAATGTAGAATGTCTGGTGTGGAGTGGAAGATTCTTTAGCTTAGATACATTTTAACACAGTTATGTAGAGAATTCCTACTCCACTGTAGTTTTCTGGTAAACTGTCATTTGAGTTACTTAAATCACTGTTTCACCCACAATGATAAAAATAATATAAAAGTAAATGTTACCTACTGAAGCATAACGAAGACTATCTACAGTAGGACCACTTAACAAGAAAATGTACTAGGCTGTACAGATGCATGTGCATCCTTTTTCATGCTAAACAGACAAAACTGACCTCTGTTAGGGTTCAGATGGTTATAAAAGAGGGCTCATTTACCCAGCTACTTATCAGCTGGAGCTTCCACAGTCCCCCAGGGTCAACTTCATTGTATTTTTCACATCTTCTTCCAAAAGCCTCATCATCCAAACCCTTTCCCATAACAGTTGCTCCCCTACACTAAGGAAGCAGGAACCGCCATTTTCCCAAGCAAACTAAGTGTTGGACTTTAAACGTACCCAAGGAAAGCTTCAACAGCCAGTTATCAGGACTACACACCTGAGGAGCATTCTTGGAAAACACGAAGCAAGGTGCAAGTTCTGTGTGCTCCCAGAGTGGATCAACAAGCCTGAGTCACCTTTACCACCCTCGCCTTGGATTTCTGCCCATGTCCACTCTGGCAAGAGACCCCGGCACGCATTTGAATCGCAATTTGCCGAGAAGCAGCTACTTCCGACTTCTACGACTTGCAGCACGACCCCCCAGGGGAACACGTGACTTTGCCACCTATGGGTACTTAAACTACCACCTGTGGGTACTTAAAGCATTGCCTCTCCTGTGAGCACAGCGAACCTGAGCATGGCAAACAGGAGCAAGGCAAACACGGTCGTTACTGTGGGGGGCTTGGGCAACTGCGGGGGGCATGTAAATAAACAACTAAAAGGCAGTTTGCGCGGCAGTTCGCGCGGGCAGGGCAAGCGGGCAGGATAGCGTGTGCGGTCCTGGCAAGTGCTGTCTCTCCTTCCTCCCCCTGTCAGGCATGGCCAGAACCAGGCGAATGGCAGCCACGGCCAAAACCACAAGGGCAGCTAAGAAGGCCAAAACCACAAGGGAGGTTTGGATGCAAACTACCCCTGTGACAGTCGAAGTGGCTGTCCAGACCCCTGGCTGCAGGGAATGCCTGAGCCTGCTAGGAGCACAGGCGATCAGCCTGCAAAACACCTGTGCTTGCTGTGAGCTGGTAAAGTACCTGCTCTCCATGATAACAGGGCTAAAGGAAGAAGCAGAAAAGCTGAGGAATAATTGCAGTTATGTACGGGAAGTGGACAGTGTTCTCCCAACCTCTGGGGACTCTTGGGAGCCCGAATATCCACATGCACCTCATATTCCCCAGCATCAGGTGCGAGAAAGCATCCTTGAGGATGAGGAGGAGTGGGAACAGGTCTCCACCCGTGGGGGTAAGGCATCCCTCTCCTGTCCTCCACCGCACTTCCAGATGCCACCCTATGAGTTGCCCCTACAGAACAGGTTTGGGGTACTGGACTTTGGGGATTGGGAGGATGACATGGAGCGAGACCCCCCACCTGGTAAACCTACAAGAACAACCTCTTCCACCAAGAGAGTCAGAACCTCCAGTCTCAAAGGGAAGAGGAAGGGTGGTGGTTGTAGGGGACTCCCTTCTGAAGGGAACAGAAGGGCCCATCTGTCGACCGGACCCATCCCACAGGGAGGTCTGCTGCCTCACTGGGGCCCGGGTATGGGATGTTGCTGAGAGGCTGCCAAACCTAATTCAGCCCTCAGACTATTACCCTCTGCGGGTAGTGCAGGCTGGTAGTGACGAGATCAACAAGAGGGGAACCAGGGAGATCAGGGAGGGGTTTAAGGACCTTGGTAATTAGATCAGTGGGAGAGGAACACAGGTAGTCTTCTAGTCTGTCCCTGTAATGGCGGGACTGAACCTCGGAAGCAGCAGGAGGATTCTTGCTCTTAATGAATGGCTCAAGGGCTGGCACCAGAGGAAAAACATTGGGTACTATGACCATGGGGTGTCCTTCTCCAAACCAGGGCTAACAGACCCTGGAGGGCTGCATCTATCAAATAAGGGTAAAAGGGTTTTAGCCCGAGGGCCGGCAAGGCTCATTGGCAAGGCTTAAAACTAAATTTGAAGGGGGAAGGGGATCTGGCAGCAACTCAAGAGGGCACTGGTGCAGGTAAGATTGAGCCAAGAGCATACTCAACAACACAGTTAAGGTGCATGCACACCAATGCACGCAGCCTACGCAACAAGCAGGAAGAACTGGAGGTC
>WEKX01001307.1:10532-55553 GCA_013390025.1 Pitta sordida
GGCTAAGAAGGCCAATGGCATCCTGGTCTGTATTAGGAACAGTGTGGTCAGTTGGACTAGGGAAGTTATCCTTCCCCTGTACTCGGCGCTGGTCAGACCACATCTTGAGTACTGTGTGCAGTTCTGGTCTCCCCAGTTTAAGAAGAATGTTGACCTGCTTGAGAAGGTCGAGAGAAGGGCAGCAAGGATGGTGAAAGGACTGGAGGATAAGCCTTATGGGGAGCGGCTACGGGAACTGGGGTTGTTCAGCCTGGAGAAGAGGAGGCTCAGAGATGATGTAATTGCTGTTTCCCTGAGGGGTAACCTTAGAGCAACCTGAGGGCAACCTGAGGGGAAGTTGCCGCCAGGTGCGTGTGGATCTCTTCTCTCAGGCTGACGACACCAGGATGAGAGGACATACCTTTAGGGTACACCTAGGGAGTTTTAGATTGAATGTTAGGAAGAAGTTTTTCACAGAGAGAGTGACCTCTCAGTGGAATGGTTTGCCCAGGGAGGTGGTGGAGTTGCCATCCCTGGAGGTGTTTAAGGGAAGACTCGATGAAGACCTCAGTGACATGGTCTAGTTGGTCGGAAGTTGGACTAGATGATCCTGAGGGTCCCCTCCAACTCGGAATAACCTGTGAACCTGTGAACTTTGAATACCTGACTGCACAAATCAAGCAGAAAGAAACTGGAACATAATGGGAAATATTACAAAAAATTTTAGGGATGTGACACCGGTGTTACTGGAAGGATACAGTTCCGATGAGCATGAACTATTTCAGGCAAGTGTTTTTATGTTACTATGGCACACCTAAAAGGATTCACGGTTTTTTTGTTGAGATGAAAATTCTAAGTACTCTTGAAAATGTTTAGAGCATATAAGAAAGAGTTGTTTAAAAAAACTGTTTAAATTTGAACACAATAAATTGCATTCTCTTTAATTAAATTGCCTGTTCAGATAGCTAACTTTCAGTTACCTAATGGATCTTTTGTTTCTTTCTCTGCATCTTTTTTGTACTGCTGGATTCTCTTCAATTTTATTATTTCATTCTAAGAAGGTTTTCCTTTCTATGGGAGATGAAACAATGCTGGGATTAATTTTTCTCCAGAAACAGAAGAATACACGTTATTTCCAGTATTAATAGTTCTCTTTTTGTTTTAAATAAAAATAATCATCATGATACACATTGTTCATTTAACTTAGCTTGTGGCCAGGTTCTGGTGTCCTTAATTTTCTCCAGTCCTTCCTACAACATCCCTCTCCTCCCCACTCCCTTTTTGGTGCACCATTAGCCTCCATTAGTATATGAACCACTAGTTAATTTTGCCAATCATAGGCACTTGTAACTGAAATGAATGCCAAATGGAGTGGCTCATTGAAGTGAATCCATCTGTTTTTACATCAGCTCTTTTCATTCAAGATTCACTCATAGTCACAAAATTTTTAGAGTTGGAAGTGGCCTCTGGAAATCATCTACTCCAATCCCTCTGCTAAAGCAGGGTCACCCAGAATAGCTTATACAGGAATGAATCCAGGTGGATTTTGAATCTCGAGAGAGGGAGACTCCATCACACCCCTGGGCAAACTGTTCTAGTGCACTGCCACCCTCAGTGGCAAGTTCTTTCTCATTTTGAGGGGAACTTGTGTTCTATTTTAGGGTTGGACCAGATATGTCCATAGGTTGCTGCCAACCTCACTCTGTGATTCTATGATGATTCTGTGATGATTTTGCAATTCTGTGAATTGACACTTTGCAGCTTTCATTATTGCCATGACCTGGTGGCCAGAGACAGACCTTGGAGTTAAAGTAGTGTATGAGTCTTTCTTTTCGTTTCTTGAACTCAGAAACAATAAATAATAACCAAGCAAATACAAACAATTAGAGACAATCAAGAGTAGTGTAAACAGAGTATAAAAATTCATATTAGAAACTGAATTAGAATATGCTTGTTGTTCAAACCAACATCTCTGTTCAAACTGTGGAGATGCATTTGCTTACTTTGCCTGTCTAATATGGTGTCTGGTTGTCTCTATAAGTAATCTTACCGAGGTTGAATTTATCCAGATCTGACTTTGTTCCTTTCATTTATCTTATTACACCTTTGTCAGCAAGGCTGAAGAGTCTCTCTTTTTGTCACAGGCTTGTTTTTTTTCTTCCAGTGTAAAATAAAATAATCCCTCAGTACTTTGTGAATCACCTATTGTGTCTTCAGAGCACTGAAGGTCTTTTTTCCACAAAGACACCTTGATTCTTCACGGTGTTTTCCTATCTGCACATGCCCAGAGTGTTCCTGCTGCCCCGTGGGGCAGGACCATCCTGCAGCAGGGAGCAGGACTGCCACACCCCATGAAGCAGGGTGGCTCGCTTGATGGTGGGCCGGACTCTGTCTTTTAGGAGTGTATGCTTTATACACACTGTGTCAACCTAGCCGGGGGGGGGGAGCGAGGGCAGCCCGCCACACAGACTTAAAGTCATGCTCCCACCCAGAACGGCATGCACTCAAAGCGCCCTAAGCCTAACCTGGCCTTGAGCACATCCAGTGAGGGTCTCACACTCTGTGGAGAGTTCGACTTGCTGGGATTGGTTGCCACGCGGTGATGGAGCTGGGACCAGCGTTGGGACCCCTGCCACTGCACAGGAGCTGGTCCTGGTGCTGGCATGCACCCATGCTGGGTTCTAGCACCAGTCCCAGGGCCAGGCACCTCCACACCCTACGCTTCCCAGGTTTAAACACATTTTGCCCATCAGTCACCATTTGGGGCAGGCAGCTTCATTCAAATCTGCAAATCTGCCTGATATCTGACATCAAACATGTCAACCCTATGGTGGACAGAACCCCACAAGTCCCAGAGGAGCTTGGCGCTGCGCTGCCACCACCAAAAGTCATGGCAGCGTGGCCACTCCAGGGATTCCCCAGGGACTCTTTTGGTGGGGAGGGGTCAGAAGAGATTCCCTTTGCTCCCCTGTCTTGTCAGAGGACATGAGGTAGTGCCAAGAACTCGCCCTAGCTCTATGGGGCTGAGGGGGATGAGGTGATGGACATGGCTCATTTGCATATTCATGAGTCACCTATCTTCATGGATTACAGGCTTTGCAGGCCTTGACAAGACCCTAACCCCTGCAAAATTCGAGGCATTTCTGTATCTCTACAGTTATAGTCACAAATGTTTCTTTTCTGATAACTCCTGAAATCCTCACTCAAAGAGCTTTCTTTCAGTACTTGACACCTTCTGAATGAGTGTCTTTTCTCTGAACTCTCTCCAGCTGATTGTACAGCTTTCTTGAAATGAGGATGGAAGACTGAGCAAGAGAAATTTCTTCCACTCTGTAATTCACTTTCAATATCTTCAAGTGTCATAGTAATTTTGTTTGATTTCTGTTCCTACCAAAATTATGCCCTGAAAATTAACGTTGAAGTTAAAAACAAACTTTGACATTTTTGAATTGCTGGAATTTGTTTTAGCAAATTATCTTAAAATGCTGTCACTTCCTATGGAGTGTTTATTTTTTCAAGGCCTTTGTTCTATTATATGGGCACCACTATCTTTCCCTATAATATAAAATCCCTTTTCTTTGTAAAAGGAAATAGGAGAATACCATTTCATCTTCACCAATACAAACATAGGGAAAAAAATTATATTAATGAAAATGAGTTAAAGAAAAAAGAGGAGGGTAGGGATTGTAACAGAGGGCAAGAGAAATAACCTATTGGTTCTTTTGTAAGGAAAACATGGATTTTCCAATAAAAAATGTCTAGACTATAGCCTGAACCACACCATTTACCAGAGGACAAGGTAAAGGGCTGACCTTGCTTCCAGCAGCATACATCTTGAGAAATGAGGGTATGATGAGAAATGATGTTCTATATTGATATTTGCCAGAACAATCCTTACAATAATATATAACGTGCCCTTACTGAAGATTTGAGATGTGATCCTCCTCTTATCTTGACTGGTCTTGCTGGCAGAGCAGAGAGCAGAATGTACCACAGAGTACAGTCTGCATGTGAAGAAAGGAACATGGTGAGAAATGCAGTGGAATTGACACAACATCTCTACCTCTTTGAAGGGCAACTCAGAGGGCTTGCAGAAGGCCCTGGCACCACTGAGTGCAAGCGTGTGATGATGAGTGTCATTTCGCACAGGCACAGTTGCGAATGCTCTGCGAAACGGGACTCCTCAATTACAGGAAAATCATACCATGAAACGAATCCACAAATGGGGAACTGTGAAGTAGAGAGGTTTGACCGCATTTCAAAGTAAAATAACTATACTTCAGGTATTAGTTCACAGGTTCACAGGTTATTTTGAGTTGGAAGGGACCCACAGGGTCATCTAGTCCAACTCCCAAGCAAACGCCCACCCAGGGATCAGGCCCACAAGTGTGGAATAATGGGCACCATGCTCCAATCCATCCAAGCCTCCCACCATTTAGACCATGTCACTTAGCTCATCATTGAGTCTTCTCTTAAACACCTCCAGGGATGGCGACTCCACCACCGCCCTGGGCAGACCATTCCAATGAGAGATCACTCTCTCTGTGAAAAACCTCTTTGTAACATCCAGACTAAACCTCCCATAGCATAGCTTAAGGCCACGTCCTCTTGTTCTTGTGTCGTCAGCCTGAGAGAAGAGATCCACACCCACCTGGTGGCAACCTCCCCTCAGGTAGTTCTAAACAACAATGAGGTCACCTCTGAGCCTCCTCTTCTCCAGGGTGAACAACCCTAGCTCCCATAGCTGCTCCCCATAAGGCTTGTTCTTCAGTCCTTTCACCATCCTTCTCGCCCTTCTCTGACTGGACACAGTACTCAAGATGTGGTCTGGCCAGCACCGAATACAGGGAAAGGATAACTTCCCTAGTCTGACTTGTTAAATCTCATATTATTGGAGTCAGCCCATTTCTCTAGTCTGTCAAAGTCTGTCTGAAGGGCCCTCATACTCTCTGGCAGTTCAACATTTGCCCCCAGCTTGGCATCATCTGCAAACTCTCTGATGATGGACTCAATTCCCTCGTCCAGATTGTCAATAAAGATGTTGTACAGTGTTGGGGCTAACACTGACCCCTGTGNGTTACCAACTCTGGATGTGTTCAAGGGGAGGCTAGATGAGGTACTGAGTGATATGATCTAGATGTAGAGGATAAGTTAGTTGGATTATAGGTTGGACTAGATGATCTTCAAGGTCCTTTCCAGCCTTATCTATACTGTGATACTGTGATACTGTGTGATAAAAGGAGACCAGGTTGGTCAGGCAAGACCTGCCTCTCCGAAATCCATGCTGACTCGTTCTAATATCATGGTCGTTTTGCAGGTACTGCATAATAGCGCACAGGACTCTCTGTTCCATGACTTTGCCTGGGATTGAGGTCAGGCTGACACATCTGTAATTACTCGAATCATTCTTCCTGCCCTTCTTGTGGATGGGTGTCTCATTAGCCGATTTCCAGTCTTGTGGTACATCACAAGTAGTTATTGCATCCTGCCCTGTTATGTGTAATCCTTTCCTTCTTTTAGTAAAGCTGCTGCTTTTAAAACACATTTTAAACCACTGATTTTTAAAATTCATGCTTGTCTTGGAAAAAGCTAGCTCATAGGACATCAGAAATCTTATTGGAATTTTCTGAAGATTCTGCAACAAATGAGAGTATGTCAGTAGTGATGCTTTTAAACATTAATGCAGCCTTTTGCTGTTCATAAGTTATTGCAGAAGGACTTCAATACTTAAGGTCTACTATTAAACAGGTAAGAAAAACAGATGAGTAACAGAAACCCCTGTCAAACCTCTGAAACTATCAATTGTGACTAGAGGTTTAATATAAATTTAAAAAGCAATAAGAATAGAGGTGAAAAAATAAAATAAAGGATGTTTAAATTTTAAGTGTAGCTAAACTAATGACATTCATTTTAAGCATCAGTGAAGCTAGATGCTGCATTTTTTGCCTTAGTGATGGCCTTGGACAACTTTTAGAGAAGAAATGACTGAAGAGTTGAAAAGAGTAAAAAATAATTTATTTCAAGGGAGAGGACAAATCTAGTCTTAAGACAGCAGTGTATAACTGACTAGAAAAGTACCAAACCAAAAGGTATGATCTGTCCATGGACATCCAAAGATTCAAACAGCTATAAAAAGCCAAAATTGGTCAGTCAAGCAGTTGCACTTACTCCCTGGCTGATTAATCAGCCCAGCAGGTAATGGAAAATAAGGGATGAGATAAATTTATTTTGGCTTGATTAGGACTGGGGATGTAATCCTGTACAAGTGAAATAGAAAGACATAGTTGGATGAAATTACTGTAGAGTAGATAAACAACTGTTTTAAAACCTGTACAGCTATCCTTAGCTTTTTTCAAATATGGGAGGAGAAACCAAATGAAGGCTTGAACGGCTCCTGTTCAGATTTTACTGAATCATTATTTTTATATGGATTATATAATAGAAAAGATCCTTTAAAATGCCGTTACAATGTAGATTACAATAATCAGAGGGAGGAGGACAGAGAGACAAGTTAGCATTTCAAGAATTGTATAAATTTAACAGAGTTTATAATCTAGAGGTTGAAAATCAATAAAGAGCAATGCAGAATTATTAAATTGTAGGACAACAAAAATCTAGATGTACAAAATGGACAATAGAGGGTTAATGATCTGTGTTGTGAAAACTAAAGTGAGCCTTGAGATCTGAGCTCACATGTACAGGTTAAAGCAGTGTTCTCTGAAAAAGGCAAATGCATTGCTGGAATGCCTCAGTCAGACATCCAGAATCCAGTTACGTCTCATGCAGCAGATAATTCTGCCACTAAGTAAGTGCAGTCTCAGCTAATACCTCCAGATCTGGACTCCAGAGAGTAGAGCAAAAAAATCCAGAAGAAAATGACATGTGAAGAAAGGTTAACATAGTGAAAACACTGTTGGCAGAAGGAAGATGGCATGACTAAAAAAAAACACAAAAAATTACCAAAAACTTCAAAGAGAAACAAGGACTTTCAATATGAAGGTCATGAATATGAGGTTAATTAACTAATCACTAGCTTCACAGGCTCACAGGTTATTCTGAGTTGGAAGTCACCCACAAATCATCTATTCCAACTCCCAAGTGAACGTTTCACAGAAGCACAGAATCACAGAAAATTATGAGTTGGAAGGGACCCACAAGGATCATCTAGTCCAACTCACCATCTAATACCCGTACAGTGACCAAGAGCGTAATACCAACCTAGATGCTTCACAGTCTAGCAGGCCGCTCCGAGCCGGAAGGGGCCCAGGGTCATCCAGCCCTACACCCCCCAGCTAGACCATGTCACTAAGTTCCTCGNCCTTCTCTTCACTTCCATTGGAACAAGAAAAAGAAGTAGCACGCTTACTTATCAACACCAGAGGTAAAGGAGAGAAGAAAGTGAGAAAGTGAGGAGAATGCCAGAGATAGGCCCTTGTTTAGGCCTGGTCATTCATGAGCAACGATCTAAGGTGATGTGACACAACTGCAAGCCATCTGGATCACTACCATCAGTTCCAGGCTAGGAGCTATGGTTATGGTGAAAAGGAGGTGATGACTGTGGTAGATATAGGAAACAACTGTAAGGGAAGCATGACAACCAAGTGTCATTTACAGCTGGGTAGATATCATTGAAACATCAAGGTTGGATATTCACAAAGAGATTTAATCACCCACCCCCAAAAAAAGCTGTATGGTCTTTTCAAGCTACGGATGATATTGTCCTAGGACAAGTTCAAAGGGATGTAAAGTACATTTTTGCTTGATACCATAACATTTGCTATAGCATTAACACACTGCAGGAGGATCTTGGGTGTGGTGCATGCTACACAATCTAGTTTCATCATTACCTCCAACCGGAGATTTTTATGTTTTTTTAACAGATGGAGTGCAAATCAAATTGGGATGCCAAAATCCTTTCCTGCCTCCTGGCCAGTAGGGCTGAAATTCCTCCCTATGTCTGGGAAAAATGAGAAACCTGGCTGGCTGCCAGCCTGCAGATTAGAACTGCTGAGATGCTGTCAGCAGCAGTCTTGGTGGTAAATATTCATGAGCCAAAATGTGCCAATATCCATGTTTGGCAAATTGCATATTCAATGTTATCATCTTTGTGAAGGTCATCCTGGCATCTAAAGTCAATGGAAATGACTGATCCACTGTAAAAGATCGCCACTCTTTTAGAAAGTGTGAAACCTGTGCATTTTTGAGTAGTCTATGTGGACCACTTGTAAACACTAATGTTTCTATTATCAGGTGACAGACCCAACATATAGAGTAGCTTTAATTTAGAAAGAACAGCTGTTAGTTCTGCCCAGACTTTCTTGATTCTTGCTATATATTTGACTTTGAGATCACAAAAACCTGCATCTAGAATCTCGTACCTTCTCTCCCTTGTACAATGGGTTTTTATCTGCAGTGCGATGGAACAAAGCTCATAGCTTTCCAGTTTTTGAATAGTGAACACATTTTATTAAAATAATTTAAAAATCACTTTGCTTTACTTTCATGAACTGCTTATTTTGGGATGGTACAGGGAAATCCTATATTAACTCTTGGCAAGAGGAAGGTATTGCTGTGGCTGAGTTTCTGTCAGAGCCAAGGAAATGATTTTTGCAGCTAAAAGAGTTCAGTGCTGCAATGTCATAAGAGCATGTAGTTATTATTCTGAATGCTATGCAGACCATAACACTAGAGAGAAAAAAGTGCTCACGAGGAACATATTGAATTATAATAAATCTGTCTCGTCTGGAGACAATGATGATCTGGCACATTTTGTCAAGTTGCAGTCACATAGGATGCTGTGCACTGCATACATATTACTGCATTAGCAATAGGCAGTGAGAGCATGGCACCAACAGGGAAAGTGCTCAGACAGATAGGTTGATCATTTGTATTCCAGAGCTCAGCAAGTGCTCAATTCACTGATCCAAATCAAATATGTTGAAGTCAAGGCCTGTTTCTATAACATGTTTGATATACAGCTAAGCAGTAACTGAATCAAAACACCATCCCACTTTTGCTGTCTGGTGCCATACTGGGTGGTGAAAGCAAGTGAAGCTTTTCCTGGCAGTGGGGGTATGCTGTATGCAAATGGACTATCTCAGTGGTAAATCTTTAATGTGGCAGACAGAACATTAATTGCATAGCTCCCCAGGATCGTGTTGTATGCCCAGTTTCCTTAAGTTAAATTATTCCAACAATTTTTCTCTTGATGGAGAATTCCAGGGATTGCAGTCCTACTGTGCACCATAAATTAACTCTTTTGCCGTTTGACTTCAAGTCCTGTCTAAATCCTGAGGCAAAAGCCATTCATATCCACAATGTGTATCTAACTGAGACAGCACAATGTGTTTGCTACAATTCATATTAATATTCTGAAATACAATCTAATCAGTAGTGTGATATGATAAAATATGTCTACAGTTACAACATCTTCTTTTTGTAGGATGCCAATTCATTTCATGAAAATAAAAAACTGCTCATCCAAATCTTTAAAAAAGTTAATGCCTTAATGCCTGAATTTCTCTTCCTCAGCATACTGTAAATCTACAGTCATACCTCATGTATTTGCAATTTTGAATTCATGTATTCGCGTATTTGTGTTTCTCCCCCCCCCATGAAAGGTATTTGCAGAGCTTCCGGGTTTGTGTATTTACATATTTGCGGTTTCCCTGGGTTTGCATATTCGCAGATTGGGCGATTCGCAGGACCCTCAGGAGCCCCGTAATCTGTGAATTTCAAGCTATGACTGTATTTCCTGAGGTGTACATAGTAAGGAAGGATTAGCATTTTGCCCTTTGAGTCAGTACTATATTGAGCCATATATACACAGACAGATGTGCACATAGAAGCACTCACATGTTTTACTCTGGCAGCCTACATTGAGACAACCTTCTTTTTTATTGTCCGCCCATAATTTAGGATGAGTTTAGCCTGTGCCATGAACAAGGTATAGCAATTCGCCAGAGTGAGGGGTTAACAGCATCACAGCGCATCCCTTTCCTTTTTCTGAACATTTTCACTTCTGCTTTATCTATCCCATCTCCATATTTAGGTGAAGATTTCTCAGAAAGAAACTCTTTTTAAGAGATTTTCAAATTTCTATGTATGCGTAATAAACAGTCACTTTTACTCTTCTAGGGAGCATTCTAATGTAGTCCTTTGCATTGGAATGAAAATGCACTATTTTAGACAGATTAGTCCCATTTGGAAAAAAGAAGGCCCAGTCCTTCACAAACCCAAAACCTCAGCATCTCCTAAGATAGATTTCATTTGATAGTCTAATACTTTGGCCTTGCCTCCATAGTTTCTTGTTACAGGACACTTTTATCCTTTGAGAGGATTGATCCTCTTGAAAACAACAGCAGGAAAACAGGAAAGCAGACAATAGAAGGGAAATTTTAATAATAAGTTAAACTGAAATAAAATATGGGCAAAGAGTAAGATGCTATAAAAGGTTTGCTTATTTTACAAACTGAGATGATTTTTTGGGCTCCAGTGAATTGCCTCTTACATCCCTTCAACAATACATATGAGAAGCAGGCAGGAGGCATGAGACTGACCATAGTAACAAGTAAACAGGTAAATTATGTATTTTCGCCAAGCCTGACTTGTGGAAGGGATGCCCTCTGTGACCAGATGTACACCCAAGGCAAGCAGCAATTGGAACAGAAGATGTGAAAAATGCTTGTTTTCATGGTTTAGTTAAAAATCTACAAAATTTTTACAATGCTAAAAATAAACTAACCAGCTGGACTACACATAACTGGAAGATATCACAGAGCCAAGAAAGCCTAAATTAAAATGGAAAGTACTCCCTGACCCCATGGCCGTGGGTTGAGTACAATATAAAGAGGAAAATACATCTAGTAAATGTTCTTGTCAGCTTGACTTAGTTAATTCAGACTCTTGGAAACACAGAAGTGTCTTTAGGTCTGTAATGACCTGTCTGCTGGATTTGGACTTGCAATATTGAACACAAGTTCAGTTTATGACTTACTTGAATTTCTACAACATAAGTTAGGGAAAAATAGTACTTCTTGTGCAAATCTACCTGATTGTAATTTTTCTGAGACTTAACTCAGCAGGTTTTAATTTTTCCTGATCACTTAAAAGAGAATGTCTGATTGTTTGAAAATACAAGGCTCCTTGTAGGAATAGGATGCTACATATACAAGCCACACTTTCTTTGGAGCTGTTCTAAGGTATATAAAGACTGTGACTATTTTTTCCTCAGAGAGTCAGATTGCCTAGAAAAGACATGGAGCTATTGAAGCAGGTTTAGATGAGGGCCACAGAGATTATAAAAGCTAGAGTTTTTCAGTCTATAGAAGAGAAGGTTTCAAGGAGACTTTATAAGAAAGTTGAGGACTTATTAGAAAGATGGAGGCAGACTGTTTAGAAGAGCCCGTTGTGATAGGACAAGGGATACTGGTTTTAAAGAAATGAAGGGTCAATTTAGGTTAGATATAAGGAAGAAGATTTTTACGATGCCGTAATTTTAATAATGGTGAATACTTAAACAGAAAGGTGGTAAATCCCTCATCCCTGGAAATATTCAAGGTATAGATTGGACAGGGCTCTGAGAAACCTCACTTGTAGTGGGATTTGACTGGATTACCTTTCTAAGTCCTTTCCAATCCACACTGTTCTATGATTCTATGATTTATTTGTTTCTGTATCTCTGATTCTCATACTTTTGTTCTCAGGAGTGGGGAACCTCTGAAATGGCCTCTGAAACAATAAAAAAAAGAGGTGATTTGGAGGCATCAATATCTAGATGTCAGCCAATTCCAACTGCTGCCCATACTCTTAGGAATAAAAGAAACAGAGAGGGAATTGTAACAACTTTTAAAATAATTTATTCTTCCCTCAGGATTCCCTTGTGGAGGGGTTGCTACGTGGCCCTTCAAATGCAGTGGTGTGCATGAAGACATTTGTTATAAAAAAATTATAATGTGTGTAACACTGCAGTAATTTTTTAGACTGCACAATATCAGCTTGAAGAAGTTTCTTTATAGCATATTTAGTGGCTGGTTATGTAAACAGAACAAAGTTCTCTTTTTGATACATGAATATGTAATCTCTAAATGTTTACAATCCAAACAACCTGAATATGCTGCTTTTTTCCACTTTTAAAGGTCATACACCCCAGTAATCTGTACAAATACCAAACTGCAATACGATGTATTTGAACTTCAAATGTCTCTGGCAAAAAGTTCTGGTTTTAATCATACCCTGAAAAATGCAAATGTAGTTTCCAAGGTAAGAAATGGTTTATGTCAAGGCAGGTTCTGCCTCCTTTACTCCTACAAATTTGGGCTTAGAAAAAGTCATTCTGTTTAAGGAGTCAAACCTTTCTTAAGTTAATAAAGGTGGTAGGAACACTTTCTCTGTTAGCAGATGGCATTTTGAAGGCTCTAGATATGCCTTTAGATATGCCTCTAGATATTGCTCGCCTTAGAGACAAGAGCTGTAATTTCATTACAGTGTTCTGAAAACTGGCATAGAGACATACCAGGGTCTATAAAATCTCCAAGTGCAGGAGTGATACTTATGCCAGATTTTTTCTTTCCTCAGACTTTGTGTGAAATAAAATAGATGCTATTGGTTGGAAAAATTGTCAATCCCCATTAGTATCTCATCAAGTTGCTGAAACCACATGATTTGACTCATGATATGATTGCTTAAACTCGTCATCAATGTGTGTGATTTATGAAACAGAAGTATATCCTGATCTCAAATCTCTGTTTCTCTGAATAGCTCCACAGATACAAAAAGAAACTGGGGACATGGGAAGGAAACTTAATGACATGAATTATTTCCTTTTACCTCTATAGATCCCCTCAGTTCTTCCACATCTGTTGAAGCTGTATGTAGTTTTTTTTACTTACCAGTCTAGTGGTAAATGTAAATATGAAATAGTGGGTAACATCTTGAGAGTCTCCCAGTGGTTTTTGAACAGTTTCTTTCCCCCTCTAATTTAATCTCTTTTCCTGAAAGGCAAGATTAGTGAGGGCCAGAAGTGAGAATATAAGGCATTGAACACTCCACAGGACTTAACTCTTATTTTTTTCACATGGATAGAGAGGGAACTGATGAATGATCAAAATATTTGCTCTTAAAACTAAGTCCATGTGATGTATGTATTAGGGTAAACTAAGGGAACTCATTCTTTTATGACAGAGCAGAAGTTCATTTCAGAATTTTAAAAAGAGGACAAAATAATATTGATCATCACTTTGTCTTCTTAAATTAATATTATTTTTTGAAAATAAATCTTATGGTCTAGCCCTCCATAAAGCATGTGAAATATTACCTCAGTTTATTAGAATGAGGCTAAATATTGTTATCTTGTATATTTTTCATATATTTATGGAATATATATTCATTTAGTCATATATTTCATTTTGCATATAGGTTTCTAAAGCAGAGGAAAGTGTCAGGCATGTTTTTGCTACAGAAAAGCACACAACACTCTCAAAGATGTACATGTATCATACAGAATATTCATTTTTAAAACTGGTAACAAAATATTAGATTTTTTCTAATCTGCAAATATTTTGCATCAGGAAAATTAATGAAGACAGACTAAATCTTGGCAGTTTATATATCCTATCAGTTTTCTTTAGGTGAGAAAAAGATGTCTATATAAGTACATCAGAAGTTATTTGTAGATAATTGCTAATGACTTAATGATGATCTCTGCAGACTGAGACTGTAGACATCTGTTACTTTTTGCCACACTGTCAACCATCTTGATCAACAGATCTGAAAAATCATAAAATTATACAGCTTTGAAATAACTGTGATAGACCAACATTTTGTATGGTGGTCTGTGAGAGTGGAACATTCAGCTTGAACACTATCTCAAAAAGGCAAAAATAGAAAAAGAAAATATTTGCAAAAAAAGTCTCCCCTCTTACTGAACTCTGTTAGCATTTCATTGTAAATTGGCTTTGTGGAATTTCAGTCAAGCTGCCTGCAACTCCTCACCCATATAGTCTAAATCAGGATAAAATTTTGACAGCAGAATCAGGTCTGTTCCCAGATATAATTCTACTTGATAGCAAGTGGCACTTTTGAAGCAATTGTTCCTATTCACCATCCCTGAATTTGGGACAAATACATTGTTCAATTGGAAACTTAGTTTTAGTGAAGTGCATAACGTATGCTAAAGGGCTCAAGGAAATAAACAAGATAATGGATATTTTGTCCTGCTGCAGCAGTATACAATTTACAAAGAGTTGAATTCTGACTGATTTTCTTTTTATCCTGTTTGTAACCTTCTTAACCTTGGTTTTGTAGTGAACTTTTAAATCTGTGGTGGACAACATTCTACTAAAGCTGATGTTTATTCTGCAACTTTTCAACTACATATTGCATGCAACTTGCAGGAGGATTTTTTTCATTAATTCTCCCAAGTGCATAAATACAATTAATGACTAACCATTCCCTATGTTAGACTCCTGACTTACTCATACTGTTTCCTTCTGATAATTTCTTCTTCATCTTAAACAGTAAGATTCTTATTTTTGTGTCTTCCTGCCACCCCAATGGAAAATATTTTCAGGGCTAAAACTTATTGTCATCTACTTCCTGCGAAACATAGAATTAGTTGTGAACTCAGCATTTGTAGAGTTCTGTGACTTTCTACAAAGTCTGCCCTGGCTATTCAGACCAACAGAAGTTGCCAACCTACCCTTGTGGTGTATATAAGATATAAAATACACATATAAAAAGTCATAGAAGGCAAAATACAAAAAAATATTATAAGATATAAAATATTGTATATACAAACATATATATATGTATATACGTATATACACACATATATATGTATATATATATATATATATATAAATTAATAGCCTATGTGATTTTTTAAAATGAAATGCTAAGCCCTTAGATCTCTCCTTGCTTTAAAACAAAGACCACTCGGGCCAGACAAGGGTTTTTTTTTTTTTTTTTCCATTAATCATTCAATTCCCCCCAAAAATAAAGCCCTAAAAAAGACACCGGGACATTGGCTTTCTGCACCATTGTCCCCAGCCAAGTGGAAAAGGCATTTTTCCTGGCGTGGAGTGGCTACAGGAGCTGGGAAGCACTGACACAAACACCGATACAGAGCAGGGCAGTGCCGAAACAGCACCGGAACGCTGGGGGATGGTGTGAGGGTGTGGGGCAAATTTGCATATTAATGAGCTGCCATTCTATGTGAATGGAGGTCTTCACGGGAGATGAACAAGACCCGTCATACTGTGGTATAGGAGACCCGACTGTACTCCCAAGTTGACCACTAAACTGTATCCCTAAGAGACAGATCTATAAATTTTTAAATACCTCCACGGATGGTAATTCCAGACTGAGAGAGATTTGGAAATCTGTCAGCCTGGAAATTGTTAACCAATGGACCAAAGCAGAATCACATTTCTAAAGGTTATATAATTCCACAGTGTCTATATAATTTTAGTCAACTCATAATTTGAGTCGATGGACAACATTTTTTTTTTTAAACTAGATGAATCTTTGCCAATAAATAAATAAGTAAGTGTCGTGGTTTGACCCTGGCTGGATGCCAGAGACCCACCCCAACTTCTCCTGAAGGAGAAAACTAAAAAAAAACCAACTGGAAAATAAAACTGGAAAATAAAATAAAACTGGTCACAGGCAAAAGAAGCAAGGCAAAACTATAAATAAAGAACATAAAGGGTTTATTTTCTAACTAACAAGCTCAGAACTGCAAGGGAAGCATCATTTAGAAGGCAACCTTTCTCCCCCCACCCCTCCTTCTCTTACAATAGATGTAATATTCCCTTTTCCACCAGGAGAAAAAGGGGGAACACAGGGTAGGGGTAAACCAGGCAAGTTGGTATTTCTGATCAGATTCAGGGTAGGAACCATCTCTCTGCCCTTCCATAAAGTTCTCTCTCTCTCACAAGAGGGAAAGGTCTTTCATGACCACTCCCAAGTGAGATCTCGACCTGAGGACGACAGTTCTTCTGAAAAATTCTCTGTTGTCCAGAAGTCACAGCCAGGATTGCAGCTTTTAAGTACTGGCTTTTCTGCTTCATAATGAGCCCACCCAAAAGTACACAAATACTATAACAATGCCCAAAAAAAGTCTGTCCAGGGATTTCTGCGGAGCTCTCAGCTAGCTCCAGGTTTCTGTCTCTGGGCTCCAACACATCAGCAGTGTTGTCCAGTTTTTACCTCTCCATCTTCAGTCTTAATGCTTAGACGGATTCTGCGGTCCTGGTTCTCTCTCTTTGGTCCATAGGATTTCACCATGGTCAGTCCAATTCACAAACAGCAGCGGGATGCCTGGAAGAACATCTCTACCCCTTCTCTCGTGGGCCTGGGGGCCTTCAAATCTCTCAGCCTCCCGACGCAGGTTCTGAGCTGGCACGCTACATCTTACTACTGAAATTTTTTTTTCTTCTCTCCCAAGTATGTTATTTGCAGAGACGCCTTTATCTCTACTCTGTAACCTTGAAGGCCCTGGCAGCACGGAGAGAGCCTAGGCAAGAACTGAGCTGTTAACCCCCTCGCTACCAGAGCAGCAGAAAACCCCCTAAACCATAACAGTAAGTAAGTAAGTTATGTTCCAGAACTGAAAATCATAGAGAGTGGCAAAAGGACTCCATTAGCTTTCAGTATGTTCTACCTAAAATCTATACCTGTCTACACAGAATTTTCAGTTTTAGCATTCTGTATGTTTGTCATTACAGAATATTCTTTGGAAATAAGCCTCTCATCTATAGGAGAGCTCCAAGATGGAATTTACACAATAGAATGTATTTAGTATCATGCACTGTAACTGCTGGAAAATAAAAAAAAAGCTCTTCTTCATATTTATTATTATGACCACGCAGTATAAATCACTACTCAATGTTATAATGATTAGATCTATAAAGCTAGAAAATAGTGGGATGATTATTATGAGTCAAAAAATCAATAATACACAGCTGCAGAGATACTTTGCCTATTTCTCATACTAATTGCCTTCTTAGAGCTCCATAGTTTATTTCCTGAACTTGTAACGGGTTTTACCCTGGCTGGATGTCAGGGGCCCAAACGGTCACTCAGTCCCGATAATATACAAAGGGTGGTTTGGAATAAAGCAGTTTAATATGAGCACAAATAAAGCAAAGTAAAAAGCCCGTGCAGAAGCAAAGCAAAAGAACTAATCTCTACTTCCCCATCCACAGAAGTGTCCACTTCCAAGGAAGTAAGACTCCTACGCGTGTTAGGAAACAGCCATCCAGAACAATGAATGCCCCCCCATCCTTGTTCCCTTCCTCAGCTTTTATATCTGAACTGGTGTCATGTGGTATGGAATATCCCTTTGGTCAGTCTGGGTCAGCTGGCCTGCTCATGTGCCCTCCCAGAATCTCGTCCTCAGTTAGGGGAAGGGGCAGTGTGCCCAGCTGTAGTCAAAACACTTGTGTGTTATCAACACCCTTCCAAAGTACAGCATTGCGAGGATTGCTATGGGCTCAGACAGACCCAATACAGAACTTCAGCAAGAATAAACAACAGCAGGAATTGAATCCATAAAAAGAAACAAAAACAAGGGACACTTTGTGTAGTCTCCTACATGAAATTACATTTTGATGTCCCTGAATCATTTGCTTAAGATAATTTTACTTCTAGTGGATTTTTTTTGTTGTTGTTCATAGATTGCCAATGAATGGAAACTCAACAAGTACTGAAGATTACTATATTATGTGAGGATTTTCTAAGGGAATGTCTCTAAGGGAAATACTGGTGTTTTTTTTTAACTAGGCAAACTGCTAAGCAGTATAATCAATCTATATATACAAACCTGCAGGGGAATAAAGCAAGATCCATTAATACATCCAGGAGTTTTCATATTTTCAGTGTCTCAGCTGGAAATCTACCCATGTAAGAGAAAAGCAATTACACTTTTTTTTTATTAAAACATTCACACTATTTCATGTTGTACTGATTTTGATTAAAAAAATATAGAGTTAAAACTCTTATAGGTCAATGGAGTTTTAAATCAGAATGTAATGTCTCTGCAGGTGACAATAGGTCCAACTGCATATGAAATATGTGCAGATACATATAGTTCACTGAAATTTTCTTCATTTTACTATCAAGGCATTGTAAAGGTCTTTTGGGAGTTACAATAAAAATAGCCAGGGACTAAAAATTTCCCATCTATTCTCTTATATCATACTTGAGTTAGCATTGTACTGAAAACTATCCCAGCTAACTGGGATAACTCTTCATATAAACCTTCACCTCTTGGAGGCAACTTCTGTTTATTATAAAATATTCCTGTGGAAGCCTTACTGTCACTGCCACCCAATAAACCCCAAATGCCAGACTGTAAACTCTCTCTATTCTGTGATGCTATGTGTCATGAGATGTCTAATTCAATAAAATTCTCTATACAAACGACAAGAACTCCTGATGTGACCCAGATTTCTTCTTGAGTACGCTAATAGAGATTGTTATCTTGTGTCCTCCAGCGCCAGCTCATGTCTTGGGAGTGGTCATCCATTCTGACTCTCCAGCCTCTAAGAGGGATCATCTGTGGGGCTAACACTTAAATTTTATAGGGAAGCTCTTCATCTCATGGGATAAGAATCTTGAATAATTTACAGATCAACAGCTCAACTGCCTCTTTTGATTTTGCTTAGGCTGACGTATTGGCTACTCCTGAATAAATCAGGACAAGAATTGCTTTTTGGCTCTGAGGTTATGTCCTCTCTCACATTGGTCAGACTTTCCCCCTTTCCAAACACAGTTGTCACACATCTTTATGAATAGTCTCTGACAGGTACTGCAGATTCAAATACTGTCCAAACATATTCTGAAAGAGTGGTAGTTCACACAAACCAAATTTTTTTAGCAACTGTGCTGATATTTAAGAAGTGTGGATGTAACTGAGCTATGGTCTCTTTACTAGTATATAGCCACACAGTCTATGCTCAGTTCTGCTGCTGTTTACATAGATCTCTATGTGAATGGGCACCTTTGTGGTGGTCCTGCTCCCAATATGCTTAAATATAGTTTAAGCATAGACCCAGAGACTTCAGCTGGACACAGCCTCTATGTAGTGGGGCTTGCACAACTTTTTTCTGCCTAAAGCATGTCTCATCACAGTGAGTCAAAAGGATTACCTTGGGTGCTGGAGTAAAACAAACTTTAGCCTCAGAAAAAAAAATCAGTGAGGAGAGAATGCTGTGTCAGCAAAACTAAGTGAAAATGAAACTGCATTATCCTCAATGGCATTAATACCAATATGCGTGTGAGGGCAGTGCAACAAATGTCACTATAATTTTGACCCTGCTAGCATGGACCTGAAAATCAAAAGAAGTCTCTCAGTGTAAGGCCCAGGGCAAAATAAAATAAACTAAAAATATAGACTTTCTATATTTGCTTCATTAAAAATATCAGTAAAGACACTGGAATACTAAGGAGTCAAAAATATGTTTGTTCTGGTTCCTGGCCTGCAAGGGCATCAAGTCACATGGCCTAATGTCTATTTGTCCTTCTGAATCATACAGCAAATTAATCAATGCTTCCATCATCTAATCACTACTTTTTAGAGGGTCTTAAGTTTCAACTTCCAGTTTATATAGGGGCAAATGCTTGCTCTTTAATTCCACTGGAAGTTGCAGACAGTGTAAGTTTTTTCAATATTTGTCCAAAAGTGACAAACCGGAACCACACAAATGTAATATGACAAATTATACTGATTTTCATAGAGATAAGTATTTTGCTATTGATCTCCCCACAATGCCCAGACAGTGGACTTAATTTCATGTGTGTGTAAGTCAGAATCACGCATAGGTTTCACAAAGCACAAAATGTGGTCCATATGGATACCATATGCATGGTTATTGTTCCCATACAATGATCACTTATCATAAGATAACTTTCATTCAGTTCCCTGTGGAGTACATGAAACGTTCACAAAGGGAACAGCATGTACTGAACATTAGTTGGCACCAGACAAACTCATTATTCTCTGAAAGATACTGTTCATCAATGGGAACCATCTGCATTCTATTTGCATAAGTAACTATTGGTTTCTCTTTTAATATCATGCTGGATCATTGAAAAAATAGCAAAATATTCCTAATACAACCACTTCGATGATATATCCCTTTGAACAAACCAGGCAGTAGAGAAGAATGACTGTGAGTAAAAGATTAATATAATTTAATATAAAGTGTAAGAATTTACTTTGGTGAAGTGAGAATTCCTTCTAGGTCAGAAACCTGCCTCTGGATGTGACAACTAGTACATTTTAGGAAATATTTAAGGAAAGAATATAAGACCAAGGCATTTCCTCTCCCAGCTTTTGATATTTGGAAGCTCAGATTTCTCTAGCCAAGAGGATATCTATAGTACCATATTTCATAGTCTCTGATAGATCTTTCCAACCTTGCTTTGCCTCCATATGGTTTTTGACATGACTGAGAACATAACTGTTTGGTGTTTTCAGTTTTCTAGAAAATGTCATTTACTTTGCATAATTATCTTCTCCTTTATATCTACTTCTCTGTTATTTGATGAGAAAAATTCCCTTGTGCCTCTGTGCCTACTCTTATGCATCTTGTTATGTAAACTTGAAGAATGCATATTCAAATTTTGCCTAGTTGACTTCAGTTCTGTCCTTCCCTCTGTTCATGGTATCCACAGCCACCCAAAACTCACTCCACTCTTATCTAGATAACCCATTAAGTATTCCACCTTTTCTTCATGCAGGGGAACATTTGCTTGGATTTCTCTGGAATCAGAAACCTATCTACCTAGCTTTACACCTACTCTTAGTTTTGAATTGTAGGTGAGGATATCTTGCCTACAATTAACATTGTCTGATAGCAGAGAATTCTTTCTCTTAAGTGTTCTTAATTTTGTTTTCATCCTCAAAGCATAGTAAATAGAAATTTTCAAAATGAAACCTATTATTTCTGAGGTTTTATAATTGTTTGATAACGAGAAAAGAGTTTATACAGTGAACCCCCGTTACTCATAGGCTGTTGGGTCTNATTACATTTTTGGGAATAGGAAATGCCTCTTTTTTCTGGACTTAGTATGGATAATTACTATTTTAATTTCATGCCAGACATGGTGCAAATAATACAGGAGGGTCATGTTGATATTTATTGACATCCTAGTTTATTGGACAGTTGGAAGAATATTGTTACTTCTGAAAAATTACTTCACAGTTGTCTAGAACCCTTTTTTCCCCTCAAAGAAATCATATATGACATCTAATGTTCAATTTAATTGATTAGTTAAAACTATTCTAAAATTCACTTCACTGTTAAAAAAAGTGTACAGTCTTTACAGTTATTTGGTTTTATTGCCTAAAAATGGAGGAAGAAAGCAGCCCAACCATATTAATAGAGATACAAAGAAAGTGCAAGTCCTTTAGCGGAGGTTCCAGATCAAAAAACATGCCAACCCACCTTATCAAATCACCTTTCATTAATCCCTACACCCTTGATATATCCAACCTGACTCCCATCTCGCTCCTGTGTCCTGCCCTGGAACTGTCTCTGGAGTTTTTCCAGGTTCTTTGCACCTCTGTTTTGTCTTGCCTTCTATAATGTCCATGAAGGCAGCTTCTGGAAAAACATGGTGTCCTTGTTATAACTTGTTTGTCCTGGCGCTCAAAAAGCTATTTGAGACATTTTCTAGAGAGGGAGTAGTAGAAAAAAGTGAAAAATACCTATCAATCTGCATTACTTACTGTGACTGTACAGGGCTAATGAAACAAATTAGATACTGACAAATATTACAAATGCAATGATGAGCTACTTGGCAGACTTCACACAGTAAAAAACATATCTTAATTAGTAATGTGGGTACACTAACTACACTTGATGAGTTTGACAGGCTTACATTTGCCTTCTATTAAAAGGAGGATTTGTCACTTACTACTAGTGACTTTATTGTGAGTGGAATTTTTTTTTCCTTCTTTAGCATGCTTTGGATCAGATAGCATGTTTCACATTGAAACTGCAAAAGGACTTTTGGTGATCTAAAGAACAAGAAAAATAGGCATAGGAACCAGAACCTCCGGTGGTTACAGTGCCACATTGCAATGGTCTATTGTGACTGTGGGACTACAGCTTGGCAGTAGGTTCTCATTTCACTGGAAATCTCTGATACCTGAGTTTCAAAACAAAATAACACCTACAGCATAACATTTCCACACAGCTTCACAAGAAAAGTAGTTTAACATTAATTCATTTGGATTTGCGATACTAAAGTAAAATAACTAACATAATGAAGTTCAGGTATATACTTCTGGGAAAAAAAAAAAGCAAGACAGTCTTGGGAACTGTTTTTTGGTTTTACGCACATATAATTTACAGCCATAATATGGTGTTAGTATAATACTGTATCTTACCTTGAGTCTTAATATTCATATTATGGAAAGAAGTATTTTGTTCTAGACTTGCAGAAACAATGACGACATGTAGAAGATGTTCTTTAATTAGGTCATAACTTTGTCAGTCTAACTTCCCAGGGGATCACCTCCCAGTTGCATAGAATATAGGTCTTTGTTTTTGTCTTGCACATTTCCATCTCCTAGCATGAGGAGGGTGGGCAGCTGTCATTCTTCACCACTCTAAAATCAATTTCAGTTCTTTACTTTGACCCCTACAGTCTTCCGATCTACAGACGTTAAGAGGAGATTAAAAAAAAGAGGTTATTATTTCATTTTCCTATGTGAAGAGGGAAGTGTTGCTGCATACTGTTATCTTTGTCTGAATATCAATGAGCTGTTAGAAAGAATTGTTGCTTTAATCCAAACTTACCTGTTTTAATACATGTAATTAAATAATGAATATAACCCATTAATAGGAATCAAACTACACTGCAAAAATGCAGAATTTTCATACTCAGAATAACTTAGAGATTCTGATTTCTGCTGCTCTCCATTACTTCCTTTGATGTTAGTAAAATTACCTTAGACAAGAGTGCCGATTAGAAAAGCTTTTTGCGTGATTTTTAATAGAGTTTAAGAATCAGAGCATTCAAGACAAAAAATTAGCCCTATAGATTTCTTCTTCTATGTATCTGCTCTTCAGGAAAATTCAATGCAAGCCAAAATGTCTAATCCTTGAGAAATGTAAAGGTCCAATTCCTTCTTAGATGAGACAGAAGGCAAACATCTGGTTTAGAGTTTGAAGAGGTTTTTCATTTTTCTTGCTGCAACCTATTAGAGTAAGTGATCTTCAAAAGGCTCATTGTTGGAATACAAGTAGGAAAAATATTTATGTGGCCATATACACTCTTGCCTTGAATTTTTTTGTTATTGCGAGTATTTCTATGCATGAAATGGAAATAAGGTGGGAATTGAGAAATATTTCTTTGTGGGAAAGAAGAAAAATAAATTTATTAATGCAGTTTGAACCTGGGGGGCAGAAGTCTTGAAAGTCTTTTGCAAACATGGAGATTGTTGATGATTGTATCTGGTTTTGATGGTGGTTGTGAGAAGTTGTGTCACTGACTCTTGTGTCTATGTTGCAAAGAAAAGTGGATTTGTATTAAAATATAATTTTAGTTTGACTGTTACATGCTTCTGTATAAACTGTGAGTTTTAGTAATGTCTCTTTTCTCCTTGAAGCATAGGAAAAAAATAAAATCGGACCAGTATCCACAACAAAATTCCTCATAAACTGAAGCCCAAACACAAAGATATGGAATATGTACAGACCGCCCTAGGACATATGGGTAGGCCAGCCAACATGCTTGCTGCAAAATATATTATTTCAGGCACATATATATTGATCATCTATGATGACCTTCACTGAGGCATGCTGAATCAAGAGATGCTCTCCTCTTGCATTGGCATTACAAAATCAGAGAATCATAGATCATAGAATGGTTTGGGTTGGAAGGGGCCTTAAAGATCATGTTGAAATTTAAGAGCTAGCCTGCTGTGTCCTTCTTGACTGTAGAGAAACAGAAGGAATTTTGCCACATCAGTTCCAAGGATAAATAATTTGTGGTAGCTCCTTTCTCCTATCTTCTCCAAAGAGGTAGAATGACGCATTTTGTTCCACACAGGGAGGAACCTGCATGCCTTACCCCTAATCTGTTCTAGATTTAAATAATAATTAATAAGAATAATAATAGTACAAAGAAGAAAAAGAAAGAAAAGAAGAAGTTAACAAAAAAGGGGCTTTCATTGAATTAGCTTTTTCTCAATACTTGCAGTGCTCCAGAAAGCTCAGAAGCAAAGAGAATCACAGAATCACAGAATCAGTAAGGTTGGAAAAGATCATAGAGATCATCAAGTCCAACCTATCACCTGTTACCTAATCTAATCTAGTCAAACCTGTTACCTAACCTGACCTGTTGCCATCCTACTACCAACACATCATCCTACCTATAACACACTACCTTAATATCTAGGTCATGCCACCAAGAACTTCATCCAACCTTTTCTTAAACACCTCTAGGGATGGTGACTCCACCACCTCCTTGGGCAGCCCATTCCACTGAGAGATCACCCTCTCTGTGAAAAAGTTCCTTCTAATGTCCAGTCTAAATCTCCCCTGACGCAGTTTAAGACTGAGAAATCCCCGTGTCTGTACTTACTGATTATATATCATAGGTAAGACTTAGCTATATCACTGCCTGCTGCCCTGGCAGAGCTCTTGGGGATTCTGCAACACGAAAAATAAGGCCACTGACAGTCTTTCAAGCTCTTTAAGGGCCTCTGTCCCAACATTTTCCATAGGCTATATTTCCCTGCTTGTTATTTACAAGAGGACAGTCTTTTATTATACACATGCTGCCTTCTTCTTACTGAACCTAGGGAGCTGATAGATTTTAAATAAGGGGTATTTCATCTGCGCAGCATAAGTAGAACTAGATATTAAATATCTGAAGCACAGTTTGAGATGCATGTCTTCTATGTGTTAGGATAGAGTTGATAATGCAAGTTAGGCCTGAGGCCCCAAAACCTTTGGAAGACCTTTTGAAATGTATTTTCTCTTTTGCAAAATGAAAAACAACAAAGAAAAGCTGTTAGCTTCTCTTTCTGAAGAAAAGAGTACACAAAAAAGCATGGCTCGTATATTCTCTTTCCTCAGTAATATCTGTTTTCCCATAATATCTTAGCCATGTCTGCGTCCCTCTTTCCTTTACTGTTCTTCCCCTGTTTTCTCATAATATTCCTCACCTTCTTGCTCCCTTTCTTACAGGAAATTCAACATTTTCTTCTTTATCCTTTTCTGATGCAATAGCACCCATTCCGTTTTACCTCCCTGCACATAAAGTGTAACTGCTGAAAACTGCCACTGTTCCAGGAAGCCATGTATTTTTCCAAGTGTAGTTCACAGGTTCATGGGTTCACAGGTTATGCTGAGTTGGAAGGGACCCACAGGATCATCTAGTCCAACTCCCAAGCGAATGCCCACCCAGGGATCAGGCCCACAAGTGTGGAACTATGGGCACCACGCTCCATCCATATGTTGAAAAGTGACTTTTCTTTATTATATTTTTTTTTTAAATAAATATCATGGGCCACAGGAACATCTAAACTAAACTTGTCATCTTGACATGAAAGTAGATTGGTCAGTGACCAACCTGTTTTATAGGGAATTTAATGGTATTTTCAGCATGGAAGAATATATAATACCTGTTGTTAAATTGACAAAACACCAGAACTTAAGAAAAGAGAGAATTTGGTTCTAAGGAACAGAAAGAAAAAGGCTTAAATATTTTCTCCAAACCTGTGATATAGATATTTTGATATTGTCAATGGGAAATAGTTTACAATCACAGAATCACAGAATTAGTAATGTTGGAAAAGAACATAGAGATCGTAGAGTCCAACATACCACCCACCACCTGTTACCTAACCTGTTGTCACCCTGCTACCAACACACTATCCTACCAATAACACAACCTAAATATCTAGGTCATGCTACTAAGTACATCATTCAACCTTTCCTTAAACACCTCTAAGAATGGTGACTCCACCACATTTTGCCTCTGTTTTTAACAGTAAGGCAGAATGCCTGCAGGACAACTGGACCAGCCGGCTCATGGAAGGAGTTGGGGTGCAGTATAACTCCCTTGTAATCCAAGAGGAGGTAGTCAGAGACTTGCTGAGTGGCTTGGATCCTCACAAGTCCATGGGAGCAGATGGGATCCATCCGAGGGTGATAAAAGAATTAGCAGATGAACTTGCCAAGACATTCTCCCTAATTTACCAACAGTCCTGGCTTACTGGTGATGTACCACAAGACTGGGAATTGGCTAATGTGACACCCATCCACAAGAAGGGCAGGAAAGATGATCCGAGCGATTACAGACCTGTCAGCCTGACCTCAGTCCCGGGCAAAGTCATGGAAAGGATGGTCTTGTGTGCTATTATCCAGCAACTACAAAATGACCATGACATTAGAACTAGTCAGCATGGATTTAGGAGAGGCAGGTCTTGCCTGACCAACCTGATCTCCTTTTATGATCTAGTGACTCGACTGGTTGACGACAAAAAGGCTGTGGATGTTGTTTATTTGGACCTTAGCAAAGCCTTTGACACAGTTTCCCACAATAAGCTTCAGGAGAAACTCGTAGAGAATGGACTGGATGGAAACAATTTATGCTGGATTTGGNTGACCTCATTGCTGTTTACAACTACCTGAGGGGATGTTGCCGCCAAGTGGGTGTAGGCCTCTGCTTTCAGGCTGATGACACCAGAACGAGAGGACATCGCCTCAAGCTACGCCAAGGGTGGTTTAGACTGAATGTAAGGAAGAGTTTTTTCACAGATAGAGTGATCTCTCAGTAGAATGGTCTGCCCTGGAGGTATTTAAGAGAAGACTGGATGAGGAGCTTAGTGACATGGTCTAGCTGGGGTGTGACAGGCTGGATGGTCCTGTGGGTCTCTCCTGGCTCGGAGTGGCCTGTGCGCCTGTGAGGGATCTAGAGTTATGTTCACCACTCTGGGGTGTGCCTTCAGTCTCTGTGCGGGCGTTAGCTGGTGAGTTGGGCTAGATGATCCTTGTGGGTCCCTTCCAACTCATAGTATTCTGTGATTCTGTGATTAAGTTCATTATGGGGTTTAGAGACTTTCCAGATTCACATTCAAATCCAGTTAAACACAATTCATGAAACAGCAACCATGCTAAAAATAATGTTGTTTTGTTTTTTCCAGGAGGAGCAGAAATGGAATTATCTTACCCTCTGGTCCCATTTTGCACAATAGAACAATTGAACTGGTAGTTCTTTTCTTCCCAAAAAAGATCTGATTTATCACTTGCTGCACATTAAGGATTGCTTAGGACTTTTGCTCCAGTCATATGTGAGTAATGTAATGCTTGTTCTTGTTACAAAGTTAAAGCCATTTGGAGGCTTGTTTACTGACCATTAGATTATGAGACACTGAATTGCACCAGTCAGAAACAAACGTTACTCAGCATTTTTGCAGTGATTTCAAAGAATAATGAAAGAGGTTTTATTACAAAAGCTTACTTTTTCTTCTTTGATTGAGGAAAAGGGAGAACAAAATATTTTTAGACAATGTCATTCAGACAGGAATTGAGTACCTTCTAGAAATTTCCTCTGTATATAAACTGATAAATATTTGAGCCTAAAATATGCTATACAAAACTACATATCCTCACACCAAATGACCTAGTACATTATCTCTGTAAACCAGTTATATTTCAAAAGAGCTATCATTTGGAAGAAAGACTGAATTAGCAGTTTACCCACAGAAGTGCCTACTTCATGTCTGTCAGTGAGGTGGAATCTGATACATTGCTATTATATGACTAACTGTATACATCCATAATGTGGTGTGGTAGCTTAAAATCTTGAGGTGGAGGTTTTCTAATATTTTCTGGAATTCCTTTGCATCATCTGAATAAGCATATTGTTTCAAAGGGAGCCTGTGTGTACAATGTTATTCTTAAAATCCTGTTTATGGGCAAAGAGGAAACACACCTACATATAAAGGAAAGAAACAAGTACATAAAATGAGTACAAATGAAATATCAGTAGACTAATTAAAGAATAATTATTAATCAAATTATTAGCCAATACTGTTTGCAATTATTAAAAAAATCTAAAAGGATAAACCAAATTAAAATTAAATTAAAATTATTATGTACCTTTATACCCTGCATCATGGTGTTATGCTTCTGATTCCCCTGCTGCTTTGGTCCTAAGGTTGCTGATCCTTCTCTTAAAAATATATATTGTGCTTGTATACCAGTTTCTTCTTTCTTATTCTAGGGTCCACTTGGCGCAATTTTAAATGTTTTCTGGTGGGTTTTAACACCGATGCTATTTCTTCACTGGTCTGCAGCTGCATGTTAGACGGGAATTTACTATTAATCACACTATGGTGCTATTTATGTATGTTAGTATTCTATTTGTTAATACTAAAACTGGTTTTGTCCAGCTCCAGGTATATATTTCTATTAACTGAACTTTAGGAGGTTGGTTATTAACATAAGTTCATGCCCCTGTCCTTATCACCTTATCTGCATTTCACTAGATAAATTGCAATGTAAATTACCCAACAGCTTAAGGCAATTTTTTATGTCAAGTAGGGTACAAAAAATGCTCTTTTGAAATTCTTGATACTCACAATTTTTAACCTAATTTTTACTAAATTTCAAAACAGTTGGCTAGGTTTGAAAGCATATCACTTTGAGTCATTTTTAACTGTTCAGCAGCATCAAGAATATTTTTGGGTTTTTTTACTATACTGAAATAGGAAAAGGAAGCAGTAAGTAAACTTTTCATTTTGACAGTTTCTCTATTCTTTCCACTGCTGCATAAAAAAAAACACTGTTGCAGAGTGAGAAGCGGCTTGGGCTTCTCTCTGGGGATGGCATGTTCAAGTTATTTTGTCCTGAATTCTTTAATTTCTGGAATATATGCACTCATCTGGGCTTACATGTCTGTGGAACTACCTATTCCTTTCATTCACCTCCTCTTTTCTGCAGCCATTTTTACATGGTTTAATTTTGAGATGTATGGATTACAAAAAATTATTAAAAAAACACCTTCATAACAATAAAAAATGTCTGTGATTTACAATTAGTTGCTTTTGCTTGATACCTAGTTACAAGAAAGTCTGAAATGAGGTTTGTCAATGACTAAGTGGGACCCTTCTTCCAAAACACAAGCAGTCGAATAACAGGAAAAAGTAAGAGATGAATAGGAAAGACAGGGATGGAAGAGGTCTTATTTTTCTGCCTGTGTAGAGGTGATCTTTAGTTCCTCTTCCTCTTTAGTTTAATCAGTGTACCTTTTGACTTAAAATAAAAGCAAATGTTTTGTCTCCTAAAACTTAGTTCCCTTTTTAAGTGAATGCCATCCAAAGTTCGCGGTTACTCTGACATATTTGGTTTGTTCCTTATAAAAAAAGTATGGCAATTTTGTTAATTATGAGAAGAGTCTGATAATTTGCACTGAGATACTTATCAGAAGAGTGTTTTGGTTTACTATCAAAATTCTAATCTCCTCAGTCCTAGAAAATCTTAAATCTCAATTCAGTTCTGAGCTCAGATAGCCCATAAAAATAATTTAGCTTACACCTTGGTGATTTAATACCGTAGTTATAAGTCAAAAATATTCTTGCTCTTTTGCTACAAGAAATCAAGCAATAACAGAGCAGCTTAGAGGGCCATCTCTCGTGGTAGGCCGTGGAAGAACACAGCTATTAATTCAATTATTTCTAGTCTGTTGGAAATTAAAAAAGCTCTTTCCCTGAAGACAGGCGGACCTCAGTCCAGCGGCAAAGTTTGAAAGAAATGGTCTCAGACAGTTGCCTTAAATGAGGCATTTTTTTTCCATTCTGCAGTGGTGGTGAAGTGAAATGAGAATTCTGTTAGATCCCACATCAGAAATGTATTTTCAGACAACACCCATATTCCTTGCTAGGCAAAATTTTCATCAAATGTGCTGCTTCTTTCAAAGCTAATCAATATAACGTTTTTTTCCCTGAGAATCATCTAGAGCTTCTAAAGAAAAAAAATTTTGTCCATGAGGGCATTCAGGAAGATAAAACCCCAGTAGTAATGACAGCCTGATTAATGGTCATTGCTCAATGAAAAACAAGTATCTATGAGGTATATAATCATGGGAGTTGCTACTGATGACCTGAGTGAAACAATGTGAAGATGGTACATGAAATCACTTGTCTGCATTTCACGTGGATTTATGAGCCATTCCTGATTTTTCTATTGTGTCAAGGTGAATAATTAGAAAAGATATTTTTGCTGTTGTTTTGTTTACACTCTAGGTTTAGGCTACGATTGACAGGAATACGACACTTACTATACGGCACTCCTGTAGAGTGGAATTTAGTAAAAATCATTTAAACCCATTAAATTAATATACAGCCAGAATGGATATCATTCATAATGATTTTATGGCACTGATTGAATACATTGGATTAGACATGGTAACTCCTGAACATAGTTTTGTTAACTCCTGATTACGAGTCATGTGGAAAAACATTCAAGCAGCTAATGATAAACTAATCTATTCAAGAGGACAGAATGTTTATAGCTAATTTATCAGTGACCTGCAACACAGTGTGAAAATAATTTATTAGTGAAGTGCAATGTTCAATACATGAGAACTGAACACAACTATTTTTAGATTCTTATTAATTTGCTGTGATTATAAATGTGTGCCTCTTCAGTAGCTACTGAAGACATATTTTATAATGTGATTGTGTGTTGTTTTTACACTCTCTCCTCTCTGGTTTTAATTATAGTACCATCATGTGAGTCTATCTGGAATTAGAGCCTATTGTTGTAGGCCAGCAATAGCTTAATTGCTCAAGATACTACAAAAACTAATTGTTGCTTGTGATGAGCTTTCTTTAGAAAAGATTGCATTCCCAGATTGAAGGAAGCAGGAAGTAGATGCAAGTATGCTAAAAATAATTATAATAAAAACCCAGAAGATTTCTAAATTTAGTTCTAGAATTTAAAATCACTCATATGCTTTCCCATTTAACACTGCCCTTCTCATGACTTCCATTTGACTACAGCATATATCTTATGATGCCTTAATATTTTCCATATTCAGGACAGACTTTGCAGGCTACTGATTTTTGTTCTGAAAATGAATATATATTTAAACTTTTGTAATTACATAGCACAATAAACTTAGTTCTTAAAATTACTGAAAACAGGAAAGTATTTATGAAAGCAATCAGTACAGAGTCAGCACATAAATGTAAAATTTAACAGAAAGATCTAAAATCCTTTTCAAAATATTTAATTGCTAAAAACAATAAAAATAGATAGCTGTTAAATGGCTGGAAAACTACATTTTGCATATCACAATAGAAATCAAAATAAGTATTTACAAAACAAATACCGTATTACACTTACTAAACATTTTGACACTTCAGGCAATACCTAGCATTACAAACTATTTATTAAGCACATTATATTTTTTCTTATGAAAAATAGATTAAAATCACGCTGAATAAACAGCAATAACAGGTTATAATATTTGGAGGAAATAAAAATATAATTCATTGCATACTGAACATGCAAATTCGGTTTTCGTAAGTGTGACTGAGAAATGTGTCAAGTGCATTCTTCTGAACAACAGTACTGAATGACGGTCTTTTTAAGCTCTTAAATTTAATATTTTCAGTCAAAAATATAATTTTTAATAACTTTTCATATTTGCTATGGACCTGTTATTATCATCGAAAAGTTAATATTATTTGATTAACATGACTAATTTTCGTAGCTTTGTGTGGGCCATGGATGTATGTGTCAAAGCACATGCCATAAGACATATTTTTGTTTCCACTCTTAATTAAGTATCCTGAAGTCCTTTCCTTCTTCTCTGAAAACTATGCATGAGCATGAGGGAATGCATCACACACCCTAACTAAATTCCACTAAAGGAGGACTCTATCATTTAGAGAATAGAATGATTACATACTGTTTACACAGAAGTGTTTTGGAAGACCAAGACAGTCGCTGTTTTGGGTTAGAGGTAGATTACTGACTACATATGTAATATTGGTTTTCCACTGTAGTGCTCAGGTTTCTCTGCATTAAACTCCAAACCGAGTAGGACATGAACCCGCACCCAAGAACTTGTAGTTAGAATGTAAATTAACAAGATAGAAGAAAAAACACAAAAGTGTGTTTAGTTTGAACACATTGCATAATTTTCTTAGTTTTGGTATGAAATGTAAGAAATTAGTGATTTTTTAAAAAACGATTTAGAAAAGAGAAGGAATTGAGTTTCATTTAATTTGTTATTTTTTATTATTATACCAGATAGAATAAATGGAGGGGAGGCATATACCAAGGAGAAGGTAAGCAAGAGGACTTTTTATTGCATAAACCTAACATTCAGCTCACAAGATTTCGTCTCATATCTTCTTGCTAAAACTCATGCAACAATTTGTGTTTGCACACTTGACTAAGCTAAAATTCAACATTGGTGAATTCCCTGTGTTTTTCACTCTGACCTATTAAACTTTCTCCTCTGAAATGCTTTGCTGGTGTCTCTAAGGGAATTAATTTATTACTGACACTTTCTCGACTGGCTACCAGTTTCTTCTTCATACAGAAGACATCTTCAATAATAGTTGTTCTTCAGGTGAATGCTGTACCCAGCTAGCTCAAGTGTAACTCACTGCCTCCTTTTCTACTCCATATTCTGCTTCACACAATTTTGAGTTAATTTTCCATACTTTCATTCTCTCAGCTGTGTTTGTCACTGAGTTTTCCCTCCCATCGCTACTTTCTGCAAGGTCAGGCTGACCCATTCAACTAAATACAGCGATCCCCCAGAATTCGCTGGGGGTTGAGTCTGGGCAAGTCCCGTGAGTTATGAAATCTCTTAAGATACTGAACCCATGAATATTCAACTACTCCCCGCCTGTAGCTATGCACCCTCCACTAATAAGGTTTGGAGGGGTGGTCCTGGGAGTGTGGCTCCCAATGTAGCACCTCATTAAAGTGAAGGAAGCGCCCTTTGGTTCTTCCCGGCCAGGAAATCCGGGTTCCGGGACATTCTGCACATGTGCACAGTCTCAAAACTCACTGAAAATCCAACAGCAATTAATTGAATATGTGGATATGCAAGCTGCGAATATGTGTGGATGACTATATAAGGATTTCTATTGTTTCTTTGGTTTTGTTGTTTGTTGTTTTTGTTGCTTTTTAAATTTTATTTTCCTTTACTTTTATCTCTAGCATATTTGATTGGGAATAAGTTTTTCTATTTATAATTCACATCACTGGAAAGGCCTGGCCAGAAGCTTTAGAGGATCCACACTGGAGATGTTCATGAAGTGCTGCAGCCTGTGGGAAGGACCCACACTGCAGCAGGCAAAAGGTGAGCAGGAAGGATTAGCAGAGAGGAGCTGTTGTGGACTGACCACAACCCCTATTTACCACCCAGGGTTAAGAATGAAGGAGTGAAATTGAGTCTGGGAAAAGGAGGGGGTGGAGAGAGTATTTAGTTTTTGTCTGTTTCCCACTTTCCAAGTCCAATTTAATGGGCAATAAAATAAATTAATTTTCCTAGCATCATCTGTTTTGCCTGTAATGAAGCTGTCCTTCCATTCTTGATCTTGACCCATGGGCTTTTTCATGTTTTTTTCTTCCTCTATCTTTTTGAAGTTGAAGGAACCTCAGATCAAGATCTTACTGAGGGACTTGGATATCACAAACATATGAACACTTGAGTAGACATTGTTAGTTATATATTAAAGTGACTTGAAAATAGTTTTAATACAGACTCGTGCTGGCTAGAACCTTATGATCATGGAAAACATCAGCACTTATCCTTTGAAATGACAAGAAAGGCCAGAAAATTCTAGGTGCCAAACATGCAGGTTACATATGACAAGCCCTTATGTGAAATCTTATTTTAAAACTGCAACGTTTTTCACATTGCTTACAAAGAATGTTTTTTGTTGCTCTCCTCTGAAGAATAGTTTTCCACATTATACAGCTGCAAGGTTTTGTGATTAACTTAAGCGTTATAAACTTGCAGCAGGACAAGCATTAATATAGCTAAATTTAGCTATCGTGTTGCTGTTTGTTGCTGATAAGACAAAATTACATCCTTTTGCTTTGTTTGCCATCAAAAAATATTTTAGAGGATTAGTAAGTTCATAATCAGAATTATCACTGTCTCTCCACACTGAGTTTAGGTCTTGTGGCTGAGGTATGATTTCATACTTGTCTATCTTTGTTTTTACAGACAATATGCTTCATAAATTTAAATCTTAATGGATTGACTTTAAAAAGTGACAAAATGCATCCTATTTTTTAAAATAGTAAAAGACTCTTCCATATATTATGTCATAATAGTGGAATAATAAGATGATTATTAAATGTCCAGCATTCCAAACCAGATGGAGAATAATAACAAGAGTTCATATAATATTTTCTGGATGGTTGCTTATTTTATCTCCATAAATTGAGTGTTTTTGATAGAGATGTGCAAAGAGTTTTCTTGAGCAGACAATTTCTGGAGTGTGAATCCTGTTTTTCACATCTCAAACAGTTTGCCAATGATGGATGCATCTCCTATTCATACACCCTCACTCCTAGACCTTTCAAACATTTTCATAAGTGTAGCTCTAATAAATCTTTACCAAATTATACATGTTTCCATTACTTACTGAGCTAAAATGAGTTGGCAGCAGATTACCTAAAGGTTAGCTATTTGGCTTCGTTTATGTGATCCACTTGTTTTATGCCTTTCAGACCACACTACAATGACATATGATGAACCTGTCAATTCCTTAAAGTTACTGGACAGATGTTGTAGTCCACTGTAGAATCTCTGGTATGCTGCAAGGTTGTCTACGATTTCTTTTTGTCTCAGTGAATAGCCTCGGTCTGAGAAACTTTTAAGGTGGAAATACCTAGGAAGACAAGACTTCTCAAATTCTTGTCCTCCTGCCACAAAGTATGCTGAAGAGGGATGGTAAAATAAAGGTTACAACTGCAGTGATACCTGACAATACACTCTTGCCTAAATTTCTGCCTGTTCAGCCCTGAATTAAATAAAGGCATGTTAATATTATAACATAGCTAAAGACAAAATGACTGTAATTTTTGCAGAATGTAAAGGAGAAGAGTAAGGTTTGTTTATATGAGAGACTTGCAGGCTATGTTTTCACAGCAGGCAGGATTTACTCACACCAGCTCTTTGCTGCCTTTCAAGTTGACGTAACAGAACCTGTGTTATCTGTCTTTTGGGAGATATGTTCATGTTTATGTTATTTCTAAAAGCACTTGTGATTCTGCCTAGCTGTGTTTTCAAGACCGTAAAATGACTTTTCAGTTTTAGAACCTCTCAAGGGTTTCTCTGGCATAGTTCCCTGATCTCTTCATCAGTTCAGATCCAGTTCTTAAAATTGTTAATAAAGCAGATCAAGACTACTCTCTTCACAAAGGCCAGCCTGCCTACCCACCAAAACATTGCGTTCTATAATAAGGAGACATCTTTATTACTTTAAGTTTTTTTCCCTTTCACCCAACATGTCTCATGGTAAAACATGATCCAGAGTTCTGAACAGGTCTGAATTAACAAGATGATATATTTAATATATTTATACTGTTAATAATCCTTGGTTATAAGAAGGTGGTAGATTAGGCTACCAACAATAGAAGTTCCAGGCTGAAATAGAAAAACTAATTTACTTCAAGTGAGGAAACAAATTCATATTTATCATTTGTTATCTCTGGAAAGTAAAACAGATTGCTATTTGTTATAGCTACTGTGGAATTTCTTGACCAGTTCAAGGAGATCAGTGTTAGGCCTGGTACTGTTTNCGTGAAAGGACTGGAAAATAAGCTATAATAAGCTCTGTGGGAAGTGACTAGGGGAACTTGGATTGTTCAGCCTGGAGAAGAGGAGGCTCAGAGGTGACCTCATTGCTGTTTACAACTACCTGAAGGAAGGCTGCAGTCAGGTGGATGTAAATCTCTTCTCTCAGGCTCCCAGCACCAGAACAAGAGGACATGACCACAAGCTATACCAGGGGAGGTTTAGACTGAATGTTAGTAAGAGATGTTTTTCACAGAGTGAGTGATCTCTCATTGGAATGGTCTGCCCAGGGAGGTGGTGGAGTCACCATCCCTGGAGGTGTTTAAGAAAATGGATGAGGAACTCAGTGACATGGTCTAGATAATGGGATGATGGGACAGGGAATTAGGTTATATCCGCAGCTCAGGTGTTGTGAGTTCGATTTCTGTATGGGCATTAGTTTGGGAGTTGGACTCAATGATCCTTGTGGGACCCTTCCAACTCAGAATATTTTGGGATTCTGTGACATAAAATAGTCTAGGACAAGAAGCACCTGACAGTACTCTGCTACCAGATCCCTGAATGTGGGTACAGATTACACTGGAAAACAATTCTCTCTTTTGTATTCAAGCAACATGTACAGAAAAATAAATAATATTTTGGCCTCATCTTCAATAAGTAAAATCATGTTGATACTGTCCCAGCAGGAGTTTGTTTCATATATGCTGATGTCTGACTGTAAACCTGAACAAAGAACTCCCTTTACCTGAAAAACAGTTGAAGGCTCAGAGGAAAGAATTTAGCTGAGTTTAAATAGTACAGCCATTTTCTTGAAACTTATTTTGTTGTGTTTGGTTTTTTGGTTTTTTGTTTGTTTGTTTGTTTGTGTTTTGGGTTTTTTTCTTATTGTTTTAATGCAACAGTTTGCTGTCCAGATCATTGTCTTAACACTAAAGCCATAACTTCTTAGATGAAAAAAGTATTTATAGTTGCATACTGTTAGTCTTTGAATAATAGGTGGAATAAAAATAAAATTAAAGTTAGAAACACTTATACATGTTTTAGGACTGAAACAGAAATTTACAATAGAGAGTTTTCTCTCATAATCACCAGGTTTATGCCATAAATTCTCTAATACAGACTTTAAAAGTTACAGAGTCATATGTTTTTAATATTCATTTTGAGGATTTTTGGTATGATCTGCAATAAATGCCTGCATTTTGTACAGTTTGGTCATCGCAGAGCAGTCTTATTTGAAGGCAAGTGGTATATATGATGATAACCAGCAAATATTACCTGGACACTGAAAAGAGTTTAATATATCATAATGATCTTTCCTCACTGTCTGTGCTTGGTTTGTGTTACAGTAAAATTTGGAAGTGTACATGGACTTTACAAGGAGAAATGTATATTTAAAATAAGTTCAACACCCACTGTTTGGTGCTGATTATTTTTATTGTCAAGCTGTCTTTTTCTGTCCTTAACTCAGCTGACTAGAGAAAGGTAAGCTCTGAATATTTCATAGCCGTATCATTTTAGAAAACATAATAAAGCTCGATGTTTATTCAACCATAATTTTTTTCAAGTTATCTATACCTGTACCTCATTTTGACCATCTATATTATTTTGCCACCCTAGAAATTAAGAACAATGTGTGCTTGTGGTTCCACACTTGTGGGCCTGATCCTTGGGTGGGCATTCGCTTGGGAGTTGGACTAGATGATCGTGTGGGTCCCTTCCAACTCATAATAACCTGTGAATCTGTGAAGAATGTATCTCAATAAGCTGGCAACTTCTTTCTTATTCTTGTAAAATCTTGAAAAATAAACATCCTTTTCCCTCTCATATGACATAATGCAACAGACCATAATTAGATGTGGTGAAGGACATTTGCCTCGTTTTGAAAGGGCACTCATCTCCTCTCTCAGGCTACCAGCACCAAAACAAGAGGACATGATTTTAAACCGCATCAGGGGAGGTTTAGACTGGATATTAACAAGAGTTTTTTCACAGAGAGAGTGATGCCCCAGTGAAATGGTCTGCCCAGGGAGGTGGTGGAGTCACTATCCCTGGAGGTGTTTAAGAGAAGACTCAATGAGGAATTCAGTGACATGGTCTATATAATGGGAGGTTCAGATGGACAGAGTGTGGTGCCCATGGCTCCAGGGTTGTGGAGCCCCTATGTGGGCATTTGCTTGGGAGTTGGACTAGATGATCCATGTGGGTCCCTTCCAACTTGGAATACCCTGTGATCCTGTGATCTTGTGATCATAGCTACTTCTTGTCATCCAAGAGGTAGTGGTCATCAGTGTAATCAACATGTTCAAAATATGAATCAATTATGGACCAAAATTTATCTTAAGTGTGCTAGCTCTGATTTGACCTCACATATATCAAAGCATTCAGGCCCTCTGGATTTGAAGCAAGACCTTCAATTGTTCTTCACTTCCTCACTAAAAGCATAAGGAGCATCAAGCCAACAGTGCAGTGGTTGGTGATTACCACGTAAGGCCCAGTTGCCACTCCTGATGCTGTGGTGATTATGTCCTGTCCAGAAAACTTTCAAAATGGATCTTTGATTGTCTTTATTGTTTTCTATGCATTTGGGAGAGGGAACTGAATAATGTAAAAAAAATTTGTTTTTTAATTAATTCTGCTAAATGATTGTTCTAGTTATTTCTGCTAAAAGTAATTTATATTTGGATTTCACAAGAATTCCATTACATCCATGAAGAAAAGAGTAGAAAGCATTTAATACATATTCTATACTAGCAAGTTCAATACGCCTAGGTATGTTCCTGAGCATTGAATAAAGTGAATGTCTTACCCATGGGACCAGATGGGATCCATCTGAGGGTGATGAAAGAACTAGCAGACAAACTCACCAAGTCACTCTCCATAATTTACCAACAGTTCTGGCTTAGTGGTGTTGTACCACAAGACTGGAAAATGGCTAATGTGACACCCATCCACAGGAAGGGCAGGAAAGATGATCCGAGCAATTACAGACCTGTCAGCCTGACCTCAGTCCTATGTAAAGTCATGGAACGGATAGTCTTGTGTGCGATTATGCAGCAACTACAGAACGACCATGACATTAGATCTAGTCAGCATGGATTTCGGAAAGGCAGGTCCTGCCTGACCAACCTGATCTCCTTTTATGATCCAGTGACTCGACTGGTTGACGACAAAAAGGATGTGGATGTTGTGTATTTGGACCTTAGCAAAGCCTTTGACACGGTTTCCCACAATAAGCTTCAGGAGAAACTCGTAGAGCATGGACTGGATGGAAACTCTTTATGCTGGGTTAAGAATTGGTTGGACGGACGAGCTCAGAGAGTGTTGGTGAATGGTGCCACATCCAGCTGGCAGCCAGTCACTAGTGGAGTCCGACAGGGGTCAGTGTTAGGCCTGGCACTGTTCAACATCTTTATTGACGATATGGATGAGGGAATCGAGTCCATCATCAGCGAGTTTACAGACGATACCATGCTGGGGGCAAATGTTGATCAGCCAGAGGGTAGGAGGGCCCTTCAGAGGGATCTTGACAGACTAGAGAAATGGGTAGACTCCAACGGTATGAGTTTTAACAAGACTATGTGCCGGGTTCTACACTTTGGACATAACAACCCCATGCACCGCTATCGGCTGGGGGAGGAGTGGCTTGAGATTAGTGAAGTGGAAAGGGATTTAGGTGCAATGATTGACATGAAACTCAATATGAGCCAGCAGTGTGCCCAGGTGGCTAAGAAGGCCAAAGGCATCCTGGCCTGTATTAGGAACAGTGTGGTCAGTCGGATCAGGGAGGTTTTCCTTCCCCTGTACTCGGCACTGGTCAGACCACATCTTGAGTACTGTGCGCAGTTCTGGGCTCCCAAGTTTAAGAAGGATGTTGAGCTGCTTGAGAGGGTCCAGAGAAGGGCGACCAGGATTGTGAAAGGACTGGAAAACAAGCCCTATGGGGAGCGACTATGGGAACTGGGGTTGTTCAGCCTGGAGAAGAGGAGGCTCAGAGGTGACCTCATTGCTGTTTACAACTACCTGAGGGGAGGTTGCTGCCGGGTGGGTGTGGACCTCTTCTTTCAGGCTGATGACACCAGAACATGAGGACATAGCCTCCAACTACGCCAGGGGAGATTTAGACTGAATGTTAGGAAGAGGTTTTTCACAGAGAGAGTGATCTCTCATTGGAATGGACTGCCCAGGGAGGTGGTGGAGTTGCCATCCCTGGAGGTGTTTAAGAGGAGACTGGATGAGGAACTTAGTGACATGGTCTAGCTGGGGGTTGTCAGGCTGGATGGTCCTGTGGGTCCCTTCTGGCTCGGAGTGCTCTGTGAGCCTGTGAGGGAACTAGGTTTATGTTCCCCACCCTGGGGTGTGCGTTCGGTCTCTGTACGGGTGTTAGCTGGTGAGTTGGACTGGATGATCCTTGTGGGTCCCTTCCAACTCATAGTATTCTGTGATTCTGTATACTGTATCAACCACCAAAATGGACAGGCTGTTCAAAAACCACTCATGTGCTGAACCATGACCATCTTCAATAGTGTGAATTGACCCAGGCCAAAAGTTTGCCAGAGGCTCTTGATTGGCAGTCAGTTTTTATCAGCCAGTGAAGAGCATGTGCAGGTGTTAGTGCTTCAACATGTTGTGTAGATGCAACTATACAGCGTCTGCTCTTGCATCTAACTCTCCCTCATGCCCTCCGAAGTATTCAGCTCACTCAGCTCCCTGAGGCAGACCTGTGGCAAATCTACCTCACTATGGCTATCTATCATCTACTTTGTCTGCTTACCATCTGCTCTCCCATTCTGATGCATTAAACTCAACAGCCATCATCTGTAATTTATATATCTTTGCTGTAACACTGGCTTCTCAACTCTAACATCTTCATTGTCCATACAAAAGTAATATGCACGTGCATTTTTCTAATGGTGAAACTCAGGTCAAACTCAGGGCAATGAACTGAACTCTCAGTGAAGTTTCGGAGACATCTGTAGTCCTTCTCCTCTGTACCTGGATTCAGAAATAGTTATTTTTGCCAGAGGTTTTTTTTTGTTGTTGTTGTTGTTGTTATTTTTTTATTATTTCAAAGAGTACAATAGGTTAGTCAGATAACACTATATTCACCATTGTAGGTCGTGTACGGTTACAGTAGAGTAAATCCCTACAGCTGATCTACAAATTGACCTCTGATGCCCTGAGCTTTGGATTGTTATTTTGTTCTCATGTATTCTCTACTGGCTACATTATCTACAGCTTCAATTCATTATTACATTTGACAAACAGTCTGACTGGTTTATGGCCAATTTTTGTAAATGAGGCCTTTTATTCCAACTGAAGGTTGTTCTTTTACCACTATTGATAATTCAAAGTTTTATTTCTCCACATTGAAACACCTGAGATTGACTATTTTCCTGCTGGACAAGAAAAGTTCAATCTCTGCTTCCTCCCTCCATCTGGGACTTTACCTTTCTTGTTCTTTAATTCCCTTTGATTTCTCTGCTTATCTTCTTAATTATTTGTGATTCAGGTGAATACAAACTGAAGATGCTTCCCCTCCAGAAGTGTTACTCTGTCACTGGATCAGGTGCAGATGGCAGAGCTCTTGTTAACTTAATTGATTATTAAAAAGCTGACATATGGACAGAATTTTTTTCTTTCACTTTACAGCTTGGGGAAATTGTCATGCTATATGAGTAAACAACTTAGGAAGTAACTGAAAGTCAGAATTGTCAATATATTAGAGCGATATTTTTGGTCTTCTCATGAGGTCTCAACTCTAAAAATGGGAAGCACTCATTGCTGTCATGTAGAGTTGCATATCTGATAAGTTATGTATGAAAGGAGTTTGCCTGTAGAATTAGAGTATTTCCAGCCCTCTTCAGGGTAGTTTGATCCTACGAAGAAAAAAAAAAAAGACAGGTGTAGAAATAGTCCAGGAAACACAGGAAAGAGGAGATATGTCATGTAGACAGAACATGTTTATTATGTCACTGGGTATATTCTCTGAAGTTTGTACTTCCATATTGCTATTAAAAAGTTCTGATTTTTCTCACTGTTTTTATAATCAAACTGACAAAAGGAAAGCACAATTATGCTTTTTATTTGAAGAGTGAGGGCACAAATCTTCCATTTTGAAGTCATGGAGAAAATCAGAGCTCTTTCTGGCTATGCACATCTTCTCACATTCCACGTATATAAAGTATTATCATAATTAAGACTCTTCATGACCTATCTTCATGCACACATCAGGGTAAGCTGCAGGCAGTATCTCTCTGATGTCAGCTTGAATCACTTGTATATTACATTTTCTCATAATTTCACACCTTTGGTCATGTTGACTCTCATACCTAAGATAAACTTTCTTTAATACTCAGGAACTCATCACTTTCTTCAAATTATTAGTGAAAATTTTCCAGTGGGGAATCTGATAGACATTAACTTCCTAGAGCACTAATGACATGGGCTATCATACTGAAATTTGTCTTGAATGTATCACAAATTTTATATTTGTGACATACAGACTGTAAACCCTTTGGGGTGGAAAATGATTTCTTTCATCTGTAGGTTTTACAGTAGTTACACGTACATTTGTACTATAGGAGGATCCTGGTTATATGGTATTGCAAGAGCTTACAGCTTCATCCCCTTGTGTCAACAAAGGAATAGGAAAATCTGCTCCCATTGTCGTTCTTTCTCATAATACCCAACAATTAAACAATGTCAAAATAATACTTCATTGTGTGCAATGACAACTCGCACCATGTGAAGGCTTGAAAATTGTTCAACATAAAATACAGACATTATGGTAAAAAAAAAAAATTGCTACATGGCATAAAGCGGAATCTAAACATAAATTGAAGACTGAATATCTGATTTGAAGTAGACATATTTGACAAAGTTAAAATCTAATCAAATGCAGAGTTAAGGATTTTATGGTATATAGGCCATTTCATTAGGAGTATCACGTCCAACTGAAGCTAAAATCTTCTGACACAAGCAGCTTCAGAATAGTTGTACACGTGACTCAACAACAATAGAAAATTTGTCCACAAAATAAGCTGTTCATAATTTTTTTAAGTTGTTTGTGAAGTACTGTTAGATGTTCAACTGTACAGCAAAATGCATTATTAAATGTAATAGGGTTGACATGGGACTACAGAGTTTCTTATTTTAATCTTGCTATGCATCCAGGAGTACTCAAAACCTGAGTGCTTTGTACAGTTTTTACTGTCCATTTTTTACTTTGCTGTTAAGGGCCAAAACCTGTGTATGATTGTGTAGTGATTTGAAATTGAGTTGATGATGGATGAATGAGTATCAAAACAGGTGGGGAGGGAAACTAGTTGGGCCATGTTTTCTTTATTTTGTCAGTCTCCTGAGCAATGTCATGGAAGTGAGAAAAGACCCAATATCGTCACATAAAACTCTCAAAGTGGAGAATTTGCACTTCTCACATTTGAAGGGGGAAGGATTTCTTTGCTTTAGAATGAAAAGATGGTAATTCAGCATCCCTATGGGACCATCTTCAGACTTAGTGTGGGAAAAATAGAGTGATTTCTGGTGCATAGAAACAAAGGAGAAGGAATGGGCTGGTATGGGCCACCTCTATGAACTGGAACTTTTATGGGGTTTTGCTCTCCTTTTATTGTTCCTCTCCTTTCTCTATGCTACAGTGGTTTCTGACACATTACATATGTAATGGCCTACTAAAGTCTCAAAAAGTGTACCAGTCTAATAAAATGCTTCCTCACCATTTACTTAATTACAGTGTGACAATAAAGCCATATGGTCTAAATGAGACTTTCTACAATTTGAACTAAAGCCAAGGTTTAAATGTAGAGGTGTCAGTGTAGAGAATTAATTCAGGTATTATCTGATTTAAGAGAAAGATATTTAGACTGTTTTTATATTTATGAATCTGCAGCTGTAGGGAAAAATACAGAAACATCAATTAAGCATAGCTATGACTTGTTGGTAGTAAAACTAGAAAGGTGATGAATGCTTTGATCAATAGCAAAGTGCTGTATATTGAATTGTTAGCAAACATGTTTTCCCTCTCGAATTATCTGAAGTTGTATACAAATCACTGTTTCTCTGTGACTGACTTAACATTCTTTTATTCAGTGACATTGAGATTTTGGAGTCAACATGCAAAACAACATGGAAAGGCATTTTTCTTCTCATCTAGAGAAAAATGAATTAAATTTTTATCAACTAAATGAAAGAAAACTCTGGAGGAAAACCTTTATTCTTTATTTTTCAGTAAGATCCAATGATATTGGTTACAGTGTCTTGATTTTGAATCAATAAACAGATTTAAGTTTGTATCTATCATATATTATTTTATTTCTCAGTACTGATATGAGAGAAAACCACACATACACATCTTATTTAGAACTGTACTATAAATACAGCGGCTTTATATAAAGGCAAAACTCCCAAACCTCAGTCTTGCCTATGTTTTGGTCTTGCAACTGGTCTTTTTTTAGTACCTTTGTGCTTGTGTTCACATCTCTGCCTGCAGAGAGCTTTGTGTTGGAAAAATTCTTCCAATTAATCCATTTCCCTAATGGTTATTAGCTATCTAAATAGAAAGTCCATTAAGTTAGTGTAATTTTTATGGAGTATATTCATGGGGTCGAATTTTTATATTTTATGTTTTATATAAAAAATATTTTATATTTTATGGGGTCGAATCATGCTGATATCCATGAAAAATTATACATCTCCATGTGAGACTTTTTTACCTATTATATCTTGAAAAGTTTTTGTTGTAGTAAGGGAAAGGGAAGGCAGTATTGATCGTACTGAAAGCTTAACTGTTAAAGTGTGACACTGCTCATAAAGAAAATTTGGGTAGAGAAAAGGTTTTGTGTTTCTGTCCCTTGATTGTTTTCATACCAAATATGTTCAGATTGAATATAAAAAGATTTTCCAGTTGTCAAGAAATATCTAAGCCAAACCACAGTTTTTCTGCAAGTGTTGTCATCTGTAATAGAGATAGTTGAGATGATAACACATACCTACTTTACAGTGTTTTCTGAGAGTTCATTAGTAAATTATCTCAAAATAGAATAGAATTATTGAATCACAGAATAATTAGGGTTGGAAGGTGCTCCCAAAGTTCACCTAGTTCAAACCCCTTTGCCATGGGCAGGGATGCCATTTGAGTACTATGTCCAGTCTTGGGCCGCTCACTTCAAGAGAGATATTGAGGTGCTGAGGTGTGAGATGTTGACCTATTGTTTTATAAAC
>WEKX01001308.1:0-26296 GCA_013390025.1 Pitta sordida
CTCCCCGAGAGTTCAAGGCTGGCTCATGTGATTCACGTGGCATTCCTCTGCAGCTGCCCGTCGGTCTGGGATGAAGGCCGTCTGGGGTGCTAGCACTTGGCCTGGGATGCGCCCTCCCTGACAGTTCAAGCCTGGCTCACACGACTCGCACGGCGTTCCTCTGCAGCCGCCTGTTGGTCCAAGACGATGGCCATCTGGGGTGTTATTTTGCTTTAGTTTGGGGGATTTTTTTGTGTCTTTCAATAGTGTGCCAACTCAATTACCTAGGCAGGTTTAAAACCAAAAAAGAAATGAAAGGATTAGTAAGGTCTTTCTCTGTTTGAAGAGGGCTGAGGGTGCAGACTGTATTATAAGAGAAATCGAGTGATGGTGGTTTTAGTAAGGGCTCCTAAATCTGGGCATACTATGACGGTGATTGAAAGAATAGGGTGATGACTTCAAGAATGGCTCTTGAAGAGGGTATTTCCCAGGTTGGAGTCTCAAGGCATTTAGCTCAAGTGTACCTTTAGAAGAAGCATCTAATCTGAGGCAGGAAAGTCTGGTCGGCCACATATAGAGCAGCAAAGCTTGTTCCAGGGCACAGGGTGTCTGGCAGAGGCACAGCACTCAGGACGGACTGTCTGTCAAAAAATGTCCAGTGGCCTGAAGTTGAGGCCTTGTGGGAAAATGCAAGGCAGCTTTGCTACAAACATTGCCAGTGGACCCTAGTTTTTCAGCTTTTCCTGCTCAGTATTTGTGAGAAATAAAAAAGAGGGAAATGTGTAGGCTCCACTTGAAAAGGGAATGTTTTGTGCCATTTGAGCCAGGAAATGTGTATGCTTCTAGGATCCCTGTTGGCTGAATGGACTGCGATTGGCATGACTGGGTAATGAAGGGTCAGCCATAGTCTCAAACTGCATAGCTACTGGACCCATGACCCTCCTCTTCCCCTGCAACATCCGCTTCGTTTACTTTCTTTTTTTAATCTACTGCCCAGTCAAATGTCTTGGTGGCTGTGAACTGAAATGGTCATAATTGTCAGGCCTCACACAGGCAAATCTTTCAAAGGTCCTATGGTAGATTGGTGTTGTTTTCCAGGTGAATTGTCAAGAGAACTGTCTGCCACTGCAGTTCTCTTTCTGTCCTCTCCCATCAGGCAAAAACATCTGCTGATCTGTGGGGTGAGGTGGATTGCTGGGCAAGATGCTGGGAGTCAGCAGAGATGCCTTCTAACTGAGCTCTGCTGTTGATCTGTTGTGATCCTGGGAAAGTTATATTGTAGCCTTCTGGCACAATTTTCCCACCATCCTTTCCCCCCCTCCCGCCCCCTCTCGCCAGCTCCCTTTTTCCTATTTAGGCAATGAGCTGTTTGGGGAAAAGAAATGCCTCTGATAATGTATATGCAACATCTTTCAGAGTGGGAAAGCTACCACAAAACTAGCAATCAAAAATGAAAAATCAGTGCATAGAGCTCTCTTTTTTTCTTTCTAGAAGGTACTTTCACTCTGTCCCTGGAAGAACAAGACTGATGATAACTGAATCTTTCTGTGTATTATTTCACACAATGCAGTACTATGTGTGAATAAATTATTGTTATTATTTTTGCATAGACAGTTACTGAGCCCGTGGATATCTAAAGAAGGATAGAGAGAGTATATTGTTTTCTGTTTTGCTTTCCAGGCACTTGATGTCTAGAGGTAGAGGGAAAACATAGAGCCCTGTCCTATCTTTGACTTAAATAGTGTGAGTCTTCAATAGCTTTGGTTGGTTTGGGTTTAGAAATCCTCTAACAGGGTGACTTTTGTCCTGCATTTCTGCAGTGATTTTCTGGGCTTTTGTACCAAGATTGTTTGCTGATTTTTATTCTAGAAGTAGTTTTCATGCCACATCAATATCATACATTTTTTACAAATTTATCTCCATCACTGGAGCCTACTTTTTCAGTAGGAACAACATTATTTTGATTAGAAATGCAGTCAGGTAGGCAGACTTTTTGCTTAAGAACACTTTATGTTTAATTATTTGGTTTTGAGTGGGTTGATTGCTTTCACTTTGTACTATTACTTTTGCTTGTCAAAATGCATTCTGTTTCATCCACAGGCACTACTCCCATTGCTTTTCACAGAGTAGACCTAATATTTTTTAGGAGTGAAAAGAAGCATCATGTAGAGTCCATGTTTTCACAATGCAAGGTTGCTTCATCTGCAACTTTCTTTGTGGGCAGGTGACAAAAATCTCATAGTAAATATGACTTGGAATAATAAGTTATCATTTATTGCACTGGTGTGTACAACCTAATAGAGTATTTCTTTATGGCCTATTGTCTCAGGCTGGTAGGATTTTAGAGTCAACTGAATGAGAAACAAATCAGAAAGTTAAGTTTGGCATGAGGACATTGTACAGAGCTCCTAAGAGGTGGTACTGTGACGAGTTTTCACTCACTATCATGTTTAAATCTGATCTGCTGCTTCTGTGTGCATTGTGACAGCTGAAATTGAATTAGTAGATTTTTTTTGTTTCAAATATATTTTTTTTCAAATCAATTGCTCTTCTTTCTAGATCTGTCAGCTTAGAAGAGTTTTCCAAGACTTAATTGTGTACAGTGCAAGTCATAGTCACATAAGCTGCTTTCCTTCCTTAATGTATGATGTTGCCCCATATTCAGCTTCCATGCCATTTAGCTGAGGACTAAGTTTCCAGGAACAGTCTCCCAAAGGCATGTTATTACACAGGACTGAAACTGTGTTAGTAGAATTGCATTAGTGTGAAATACATATCTTGGATTATTAGAGGGGGTAGGAAGTAAATGAGTCGATAGGATTTCATTTGCGTTAAGACACAAGTAAAAAAAAAAAAAAAAAGCACAATGAAAAACAGCACATAGCACCACTTGGCTTTGAACCTTTCCAGAACGAAATTTTTACAGTAATAATGTGTACAAAGGAAGAAAGAGGCAAGAAGTAGGTGTATTAACTGATTGGAAAGTGTGAGTAGGCTTGAAATTTATAATGTTCTGCAGATCTCGGCAGTTTGCCAAGGATTCCCCTTGTCCTCTCTGCTTTTCAACGTGCATAAAGCCCACTAAGATGAGAAATAAACAGCATATTGCTATCCGACATGACTAGGAATGTGTGTATGTAGTGGATTCAGTTTAACATCCAATTGAATGCTGCAGTGTTGCTGTGTTGATGAGAAGAGCTATAGCCCTGTGTAAATGAACTTTCTGTCATCTGCATGAAAAAAACAGGGCAAATTTGGGGTCAACAGTCTCAACTCCATTGATTTGCTTATCCTAACAGGCCATTTAAAAGTGCAGTGGTGCAAGTAGCAGTCTTAGAAATATTCTTATGCTTCATCCCTGGGAGGATAAATGAGTAGAACCATGAAATTAGGGACAGAAAGACGAGGAGAATGCCTAAGATACCACAAGTAGTTTGGAAATTTTGGTGAATAAAATCTTTACGTGGTCTAAATGAAGGGAATGTACTGGTGGGGTAATTTCCATGGGGATGAGTTTGCAGTGTTGATGTTTTCTTGTGGCTCCCACGCTGAACCCTGGTGAGAGGCACACTCACTCCCAGGATGATGTGACCTTTTCTAGCTGCTGCTACTACTATGCAGTGAAACTTCTGCAGCTTCCTCAGTCCTTTGACTCTGGAGTTAGTCAGTTTATGCTTAGAAAGATATATTCTGGTCATGTGAGATTTACCTTATGATCCCTAGCCTCTGATATTTGGCATCTAGCAGTACTATATTAAGAAACTGCCATTTTCAGTTAGCATGGGTTTTGCAGTCTTGCATAGTTTTTCAGATATCAAGATGGTAATTGATAACAATTTGCCTGCAGAAACAAAGCTGCAAGAACCTCTGCCATGCCATGGAGATGAGGCATCCTGGGATGCCCTGAGGGGCCATGAGGCCACACTGCACTAAAGCAGGAACCTCATTCCATATGAAAAACGTTGTCCCAGTGGAATGGTGTTGGCTGAGATATGGTGTCTGGATGAAGCCTTACTGGTTACAGCATTTGTGAAGTGTCCTGTGAGTCAGATTTGAATAAATTTTAATCCCAGGAGATTATGTTCAGAGGGCTTCTTCCATCTATGATTTCTGCAGTTCTTTCTTGGTGTTCAATCACTTTGCAATTTAATTATTACTCCTTTTACTACAAACAATTTTTTCCAAGGCAAAAGCTGGCTATGAAAGTCTGAAGATGAATTTCCAAAATGGGAATACTTAGTCATTTCATGTTATGAACAAAATTGTACCAGCATGTTAATAGTTTGACAAGTCTGTTCTTGAGTAGAGCTGTTAAGGAGATAAACAAACAAACAAAAACTCTGCTCATGCTTATGTGCTGTGCTTGTGACGTTTACTTTTACCCTCTCTCTGAAAATACTTCTAATGAAAAGAATGTGGCTTCAAAATGTCCTTTTACTTCTCTCATATAAATTAATGTCATGCAGGCCTCCACCCCCTCCCTGTATTGTAGATGCTTAGAATATGAGTGCTCCATACATTACATAAAGGGTATTTGGAGTAATTTTAAACAATATTCTGAAGTGACCAGGGTTTAAATTTGGCCTGGGATACTGAGCAGCCCACTCTTCCCACACTGCAGTTCCTTTATTCCAGTCCCTTAGGAGGGTTACGTAGAAGCTTTTCCCCTCCCAGAAGAAGCAAAGCGAAACACGAGCAGTCACTGTGCTCTGCTGTAGCTGGCCCAGGTTTTCATAGGAACATTTGTGGAGGCACCAGCAGGATCCCGTAAAGCTGCAGGGAAAGGATGGTTGGTCTGGTGCACATTAGTCATCTTGAGTGGGCCAGTCTCACAGGGAGGAACATTGACTTAAGAAAAGCTGTGAAGCTGAGCCCTGGGAAATTTCTCTGGAAATAGCAAGCCCATCAGTAGTTTGTAAGTTTAAAAAGACAAATGGAGCAAAAATGCCATAAAATATGTGGCGTCCTGTGGATGTCTTGCTACTTTGCTCTTCTGTGTGCCACATTTTCTGCTTGAGTAAATTCTACCATTTTATAGTATCTCCACTTTGCTGCACAATGAATGGCAGGATTTTTTTAAAAGTTTCTTTGCTCAGATGTCCTTAGTGTTGTGAGCTTTTTTCCCTCTGAGATGTTCTTGTTCCCCTCTTATCTTTAGCATATTCGTTTTGTACCTCAGATACTGCTTCCAACATCGCTGGGCCTTCAAGTTCCTTTGACAGAGCTGTGCAAAATAGGGGCAGAGCTGAGAGTAGATGTGTTTCCATCTCAGTGTAAACCATTTTCCCCTCCTTCCTTGTGGGATGGTACATCTTGAGGAGAAGGTCACAGGCTTCTTTCATTAGGCAGAAGTCCAGGGTGGGAAACTGGAGTTGGAAATCTCCTGGGGGTGCTGAAAGGCTTTGGTTCAAGAAGTAGCAAGGTCAAGGTAAGGTCAGTCTTGGCTACTGCACACATGTTGTGACCCTAACTTTGTTTTAAAATCGAATCCATCCCGAGACCAAGCTGTAAAAAACCAAAAAAAAACGGCAGTAAAGAGTTTATAGAGCAAGCAAAAGCCCCGCATACAGTAATGTATTTATAGAAAGCATGTGGATTGGTTAGTAAGGGGAGAGAGCAGCGCAATAAAAGTTGTGAAAAAAGCTGAGGCAGTGAATTCTGCAGCATTTCATCCTTTCACATGCAACAGCAGTGCCTGGCCATGACTTCCATGGAGGGCATCATAAGGTGTGAAGGCGTCAAGATTTTTCCGAAGAGACTAGTGGTCTGAGGTGCTTCAGTTCTGGGCTGTCTGTCTTGAGAGAATCTGTAAAAAAAATGTAATATTGATATCCATCAGCTGTAGCGGATGCTACGTAATAGGTTTCTGCCTAGGAAACTTAGAAATTCGTAAGGAGTAAAGGAACCATGACTTCAGTGAAATGTTTTATTGCATTTTTTTATCATTATGTCTGGTAAAAGGGAAGAAATGTAGTGGGCATACCCCTTACTGGATGGTGCTTGGGAAAGTTGTTGGGAGACTGGGCTGTTTGACTGGAAATCTGGAGGCGGACTGCTGGATGTTAAGTGTAGGCCTAGAAAATACCAGCATAGGGACCATTTCTAAATGCCTGTTTAGAAAAAAAGTACAAACCAGCTAATTTGTGTGTATCCACCTCATGTAAACATATAATAGCGAGAAAAAGGTTTTTGTTAAAAGTCAGCTGAAGCAAGTTACAGCCCACCAGTGCTGGAGGGGCCTTCTGTGCCAGCTGCCTCCCAGCCCTGCGATCTGCGTCCTGCCAGCTCTGTCTCTGTTCTGACTGCAGAACAAGCCAGTTTAATTTCCTGGACCGCAAGCCCCCACCCCACCCCGCAGTTTCCTTTTTCAATTTTAACTTTCTGCCATATTAGTGATCTCAATCAGCTTATCATATGATACAATGAGTGCTAGATGGAGCTCAGTGCTCTCGGGAGAAATATGTGACAGGAGGCAGAGGAAGGAAGAGTAGGAGCTCCCCTGCAGGAGCTGGGATCTATTAACTCAGCTCCAGCTGCACTGAGAAACTGTACCCTTACCATGGCGTAGCTGAGGAGAGACGATGTCTTGTTCTTGCCTAGCTATTGTGAGACAGGTGAAGAGAGCTCTTGCAGGTCTGATGCATCACTAGCAGAAACCTCCCTTTTTTTTTACTAGGGAAAACCACAAAGAGAAATGTCCTAAGCCCTAAGCATGAGCTAACCCGTTAAGCATGCTTGCATTTACATAATAATGTGTCACCCAGGTACCAGACACTGATGCATAGAAATAAAATATACAACACATGGGATTTATCTATTCAGACATGTTAATAAACTACCATTACTGACTATGTGCTTTGCTAAAGTAAACAGAAGAAAAGCTGCGAATATAATCTCTCTGTACTTTATAAAGTCGGGTCTCCTATAACGTGGACCCGCGGTCTTAATCGGGATTCGTGTAGCCCTACTTCCGTGTTGAGTGGCAGCTGCACCGCTGCCTGTGCCGCTGCTGCGGCCACCACCGTTGCTGCAGCGGCAGGTCGCGCATGTGCATTTGCAAAACAGGTCTCCTACATCACTAAAAAATCATGCCGCTAAGATCTGAAGCCGCAATATGGGGGGCGGGAAGTGCAAGAGGGCCAACTGTAATCATAATTCTAATGTGGAGAAATAGAAATGAGTTCTAGAATTTGTATATGTATATGTAAATGTTCCTAAGAACATGTTAAAAAGAAATAGAGTGAATCCTCTCTGTATCACGACTTCTCCTTCACGATCTCGCCCATTTGCGAAGCAATTCTTTCGCAGTCCGGCTCTGGGGATATGCGATATTTGATAGACAGCGCATGCGCTCTGCTGCTGCTGCTTTGCCAAGGGGCGAGGACGGCTCTCCCTGGGGACGGAGGGAGGGTTTGGGGTTTCTCTGGCTCAGCCTCGANAACTTCAATACTGAAGCCCCCGCCCCGCCATAAGCGCATGGGGTGTCTCAATGTTGCAAAGTTAAGGTTTTTCCAGGCTCGGACACCCCTTTCCCGCTGCAGTGGCAGCGCCTGCAACGCGGGACGGCGCGAGCACTGGGGCCGGGCCGGGCCGGGGTAGGGGGGGGAGCAGCGGCGCAGAGTTTGCGCTGGGAACACACACACGGTCACAGCAGCCGCTCAGAAACGGTTCCCTTTGCTCGCTTGTGCCAAGGGAGACAAGGGGAAGGAGCAGAGAATTGTCTGCAGAGCTCCGGAGTTCCGGGGGGTGGAGCAATGGGCGTGGCCTGCATGCATATTAATGACCTGCAGTTCTTTGCGAGAATAATGTTTTGCGATGCCTTTGGCCTGTCCCTTTCCTCGCGATGGAGGAGGTATAACTGTATTTTCCTTTAGCCATTTTAGCCATTTTTTCCTAGGAGATGTCAGAAGGGTTCAGCACATTTGGGGAAAATGCAGTGACTGGGACTCTTGGCCAAATGTTTTGCTCTGTGTATGCTGAAGGGATGAGTGAGATGCTGGTGCTGACAGTTCTCTCTCTCTCTCTCTTATTCAGGGTCGACATGTCAAAACGGGTCAACTGGCAGCCATCAAAGTTATGGACGTTACTGAGGTGAGTAGAGGAACCTTCTGCTTTAGTAGCAACATAGATAAAATTTAGTAATGAGAGGTGGTGTATGGCTTACCTCATATTTCTATTGAAAGGCATGGTCCTTTCATGTGAATGTTTGCTCTCTGCTTGCAGGACCTAGCCTCTTGAACCCATCTGCCTGTTATGAGATTTCTGTGTGTCAGGGCCTCTGGCCTTCACAAATTGCTTTGGCCAGTCCCATAGCACTCTGTTTCAGAAATTTCTTAGAAAGCAGAAAAAAATCAGATTCCTTCCTTTCCATATTTTTCTCTTAAATGTGTTTTGGTTTTAGTGAAAAAGAAGGTGAGGAGGCTGCTTGAGAGAGAGGACAGTGTTCTTCCTGTCATTTGTAGCATACAAAGGGTATGCATTTATTCAAAGGAATGGGTCCAATAAAGTTCTCAGAAGCCTTAAAGCAGAAACATCTGCAGGACTGATGAGTGGATTGCTAGAAGAATTCAGCAATGTAAAGTAGTAGTAGTAACTGACCCGCAGGGATTTACTGTGGAGCTTTAGATGGGAAAGAGGGGAAATTAACCCAGCCAAAGATATAAAAAAGATGCACCTATATTTGAATACTTAGGTGTCTTGCAGTTTATGATGTTCAGAAAGCAATCAGTTTAAATTAAGTCTAAAAACAGCTTAAGAAAAACATGGGTTTGTCTCTGTTGATTCCAGTTGTGTTGTATAGTTACATCTGCTAATTAACACAGCAGCTTCAGATTTAAAATCGAAGGAGATCCTCCCATGTGATATCTGCGATGCTTGACTGATATTGCTCTTCTGTAGAGATGTTGTGCCTTTTCAAACTAAGGGTTCTTTTGAATTCCTCAATCTTACATAGGTATTAGGGTCAAAATTATGTTAGTGTGTGTACATTGTACAGAGCAAGGGGTCTTTGGGAATGCTGGTAATATTAAGGGAAACTCTACAATGGTATTGCTGCAAAATATTTTATAGTTTAGTGTATGTATAGATGCAACAAGTAAAAATGGTCTTGGACACAAGGCCCTAAATGAGTGGTAGGGTGCAACAGGTAAATAGGCAGGTGAGGGGGGAAGAAAGATAAGGATAGGCCTTTCCAGGGAGGTGGTGGGAGTCACTGTCCCTGGAAGTGTTTAAAAGAGACTAGACGTGTCAGTGCCATGTTTTAGTTGATGAGGTGGTATTAGGTAATACCTTGGGGTTGATGATCTCAAAGGTCTTTTTCAACCTAGTAAATTCTGTGATTCTGTGACTTCAGTCCTGTCTCTGAGTCTTGTAGTGATTGATGGGCAGTGTGACTGCTGCTTGCTAACTTAAGCCATTGCGTCTGCCAAGAGCTAGATATTCTTGCTTTGTAAGATGGCCTGATAAAGATCAATTTTCAGCTGAAGTTTTTCAAAGGCTACCTTCATGAGGAGGTAGTGCTTTTTTGCTGCAGTTAACAAGCAGAGAAACCAAAGGCAAATGAAGGAGCATTGACACACAGTGAATGTTGTTTGCACAGCAAATGTTTCTGTTTGTGCAGTGGTTTTGTGTAGGGCAGCTTGCTGGCTTGTGCATGACAAAGGGTTCTTCCATAATATTAAGAGTGGCTCTACTGCACACTCCATTTTTAATAGCATATATTAATCACAAACGGTTGTAATGGAGAGGTTGCACAGAAAAACAATTGAAAAACGCTGTCTATAGTATGGCTAAGCTCAAGTTGCAGGAGATGGCTTAAGTTTTGAAACTTTCTGTAATTTTTCTCTGGTTTTGAAAAGTGAGTTATATGTTGGCACTCTCTCTCATGAGCACAATGCTTTTTTAAGGGATGAAGGGCAGTCAGAGGGAAAAGTTTGGAGATGTTAGCCCCATGCAGCTTAAAAAGCATTGTTGTTCTAACCAGTGAAGCTCACGTGTTTTGCTTCAAAGTACTGAGCCTGCAAAGGCAAAAAATGTGTAAATTCTTCCAAGTTGTGCTAAGTCATCTCCACTTTTTAATGCCAGGCATGGGTGATATCGTTGCATGTACTGTTTTCTCAGTGGCAGGTGTGCCTGTAGGATGTTCCTGTCCAGTCTTGCTTGCTGGTTCCTTGCCTATTTCTCAAAGCTTGTGCCAACATGACTGCCCTTGGCACTAGATAGTGACCTGGATCAGGGAACAGGTCCTGGTTGCGGTTTAAAAATACCCTCACTCCATTTGTTCCCCTGGTTATTTATATTCTGGATTGGTTCATTGATCTAGGTTAGCACATGATGTTACAAACTGTTCTCCAACTGCTATGAAGAATCACAGAATCACAGAATCACCGAATCAGTAAGGTTGGAAAAGACCACAGAGATCATCAAGTCCAACCTATCACCTATTACCTAANGTCCCTTTCCACCTGATCCTCCTGCAGCCACTCCAACCCCAGCCTATAGTTTTGCATGGGGTTATTGTAACCGAAGTGTAGGACCCGACACTTAGACTGGTTAAACCCCATGCCATTGGATTCAGCCCATCTATCCAGTCTGTCAAGGTCTCTTTGCAGAGCCCTCCTACCTTCCTCCAGATCGACATTTATCCCCAGCTTGGTGTCATCCGCAAACTTGCTAATAATAGACTCCATCCCTTCGTCCAGATCATCAATAAAGATATTGAACAGGACAGGTCCCAACACTGAACCCTGAGGCACCCCACTAGTGACCGGCCTCCAACTGGACACAGCACCATTAACCACTCTCTGAGCTCTGATAAGATCAGAAAAGAGCCACTTCTGGGCATCAGGGAGAAGGGGAAGTAGCTCAAATTGACATTTTGGCCAGAGACTACCATATCCATCAAGCCATGACTTCAGTTCCTCAGGAGCTGATTTCATGGCAAACAATGCTGCTCCATCCTGGTTCTAGCTCACCACAACTGGCAGAGACAGTGGGAGGAGAGAATGTAGGGTCAGAGAGGGCAGTGATTTCCACCCTTAACACTGTCCCAAAAGAAATGCTGAAGGAACCATAGTCTCAAATTCACCTTCTCTGCCTACTGCAAGAGCTACAGTTGGATGAACTGCTAATGGTAATACAGTTATACCTCCTGATTTGCGAGGAACGGGTCTCCTGAGTGTCTCGCGAAATGTCTAGTTTGCAAACATGAGTAGGTCATTAATATATGCATATGCCACGCCCATCACCCCACCCCACCCCCTGCCATTCCGGAGCGCTGGGGAAGTCTCACAGCGCAAGGGAACAAAGGGAAGTGTTTCTGAGCCCTCTCTGCCTGGGGAGACCCTTGGGGAATCCCTGGGCTTCTCTTTGGACATGCTGTTACCTCTGCAGCCGCCGCCAGGCTGCTGCCACTACACATACTTGCACTGCCTCTGCAGTGGACCCAGCTGAACAGCGCTTCCCCCTGCTGCAGCGGGGGGAGGGCATGGGGAACAGAAGCCTCCTCCTGGTGCAGCAGCTGCAGTAGTGGCATGGCCTGGCCCTGTGGTACCTCCCACTCTCTGTGGTGTTTATTGTAGTCCTGCGGGTCTATAAACGGAACCTTTGCAGCATTCTTAAGAGGGTAAGCCTTCTATGGTAGGGACTGGCCACACAGACATACAGGCGCAGGGCTGTAAACACTATGGCGAGCGAGAGGCACCATGCACCCTCCTCACGGGGCCGGGCTAGTCCCGCCCCACAAGGAGCACCAGCGCCGCCCCTCAGTGAAGCAGAGGCACTGCACATGCATCTTCTGGGAAGCTCCGTGAATCACTGAGGCAGATTCACAGGGAAAATTTCTCGTGAACCAGCAAGGCCGCAAAGGAGAAGTCACAGTGCAACGAGGCATGACTGTACTACTGTGTCCATGCCCGTGGAGAAAGAAGCTTCAGTGGAGACTTCAACAAAACTTAAATTGTGATTTTCCAATGGCTGCTTGAACCTGTTGATGAATTGTGCCTATGTGCATATTTTATTGGCAGTGTTGCACCTTTCTGCTTAAGTTCAAGAGGTGCTATGAGGGATATCTCATTATTTTGACTAACCTGAGTTGAGAACAGACACAAAACTTTATTTCTTCTGAGATACCTCTGATCCAGTGATATCTTTGCCAAATGCTTAACAAATTAGAAAACCTAAGCACGTTCTGTGGGCACACACCAATTTTTCAGTTTTCAAGGCCACGATTCTACAATCCACACATTACTCAGGATTGATGAAGTTACGTGAGTTCTGGGCTGTAAAGTTTTGACCACCCAAACAGGAGGGATGTGAAAGTCAGAGTAAAGGCTTTCTTTTTGAAGTTGTGGTTGGCATGAAGAAAATGAGGTAGTATAACCTCTGACTAGGACTGACACTGGAAGAAACATTACAGCTCTGTAGTGTACATGGCACTGTGGAAATGCTTTTCGTCCTTCTCATCTTTTCTTGTGGTTTTCTCTCCAGATTTTAATTTTGAAAAGAATGGTAGCAAGGATGAGAAAAGAGGAGGTGGGCTGAAGCTATCAGCTTGATCTTTGAATATATTATGACTAGTTAGTACTGCTGTCTTAAATGTTGGGGGGGGGTTGATGTTCATAAAACTTTCCTGCCTCTTCTACGTATTTTCCTCTTTTCTAAACAAATTAAGAAAAGACTTAAAAGACTGTATGGATCTTTACAGGTCTTGAGATCTACAGCACTAAAGAAAGCACTAAGGGATTTGTAAGACCTGAAGAGCTATAGACTTTAGTACAGAATGGTGCATATGTAGGTCCTATTTTCACTTTCTGAGGAAGCTGCAGTGCATGTAGGCTGAAAAAAAATCACTGGAGTTTAGAATAAATAAAACCAAAAAAACCCACCAGTTTTCCTCAATGGAAAGCTATTCCTTGTTGGAATGAGGCCAATAACCGTAAAAGTGGAACAATATCAACTATCAGTGTATATGCACTTTAAATACTGTTTTACAAAATATGCTTATGTAGGATGAATCTCATGCTACATGTGTGTTGTGGAGCAGGCATTATTTGAAAGTTTCCTGTAGTCTGTTATTAACCTTTTTATTGTAGGGATTCTGTTCCTTTTGTCATATTGTTTTGGGGAAAGTGGTGATGTTGACCCCTTCCACTCACTAACTATGCCGTTATGTTTCTATGATTGTAAGATTTCCATGACTCCTAAGATTTGATAGTCACTGTTCAGTTAGAAGAATCTGTTTTCTTGTGAAGTAAATAGTATTTAAACCTTAGCAAGGCTTTCTTGGCAAATCTGCCAGCATTCAAGCTGTTAACTTGCATTACACCCTAAGGCTTAATTCTTCTTAACTCTTTCGGAATCTTTCCTTGAAGCTGCATGGTTGTTTCCAGTGTCACTCCTGTGTTCCTCTTCCAGCGATGCTTTTTTCTTTGAAAGGTTTAGTAACTGATTTTGAGGGAAGAACACAATTGCTTCTCTTCCGTTTGTTATAACCCCTGATGCTGCTGCTTCTTCCTCCTACCTCTTCCCACACACACACTTGGCATCCCTTGGGAAAGTTTTCTGTATGCCTTTTTTAATGGCAGCATTTCTCAGCTCTTGTGCCCAGTGTTTCATGACTTGTCCAGTCTAGTCGGTGTAAAATTATGCTAAGTAAACAACTGGATACTGTATCCTGCTGATTTATGAAAGAAGCTGGAGTGCTTTTAGTACTTGCCTGTCTTGCTGTTTCTGTATGTCCTCTGCAGAAAAATTAACAACCTCAGACCAAAACCTCCAGGCCTCCAGAGTAACATGGCATATCTCCCATACCTAGAACAGGAAAGGTTACCTGAATTACTCATTACAAGCTTCCTGACTCTGCTGACTACTTTTTTCTGTTGCAATAGGCCAGTTACATTGATTCTTGTGAGTATGTATCTTCTGGCCTACATGTTGTTATATACTGCATGTGGATGATCTATTCGTTGCCCATAAAATATCCCAAAAGCAGTCTGCAGAAAAACTGCATGTGTGTGTTCCCTTACAAACTGGCAGACAAAATGAGAGGAAAATGAAATAATGAACTCTAAAAGTTTGCCATAACTGTTATGTATATTCTTTTATTCCCCATGAAAACCCAAAGACAATCCATGGATTTTGGTCTGTTCAGAGTGGAAAAAAATTGAAAAATTGATGGCTCACTCTAGAAGATTGGGAAATGCATATCCTTGCGGCCCTGTGCAACCAAACTGGGTCAAGCCAGTCTAGATAAGCTGAATATGGGCTGTACTTTTCGTGTAGAGATATGAATGCTCTGCTTTACCTGACTTAGTGCAGCTGCCTGATAAAGTACTCATATAGCAGTCCATGTTGGGTTGCTGTGAAGTTAGCCAAAGCAAACCTGAAGTCAGTAGTTACCAAAAGCCTTTCCTGTGCCACTTATTCTTATAAGTCACTTAATATGAATTGGAGAAAATGGATAAGGATCTAAAAATCCTGATAGTTCTGTGGGGAGTACTGGCACCCTGCTTACTTGTCCCTCCAATATGAGGTTGCTTACTACTACTCTGTACAATATTTTGTAGTCTTTGGTTAAACAGTTATCTGGCAAAACAAAGAATCATTGTGTGGAAAAGGAAAAAAATACGGAAGGTATTTACAAGGTGGATAGCCCTGCTGTCCAGTCTGCCCTGAAGCTGATTAACCTCTGATCTCTTCTAGGGATTAGGTAAAAAAAAAGAAAAAAAGAAAAAAAAGAAAAAGGCTACTGGGAACTATCTGCGTATTATGGTTCAGAGGAAAACAGAGCTGGACAGATTGGTCCCTTGAGCTATAACATAGTTTGAGAGGAAGTCAAAAAGAGCTACTATAGTCTTGCAGCCAGTAGGGCAGCCTTTTTTGAGCTGCAGAGCATTTGTGTAATTGACAATTTCCCTCCTTAATTGAGATCCCTCACCTGCCTGGGCTGCATACCCTCACCTAGAAGACTGACACAGTTCTTCCCCCTGCTTTACCACGGACCTGATGCTGGGAGGTTCAGCCCTTGGTGCTATCAGGGACTGCAGTGCTGGCTGACATCTGTGTGGGACCAGGCTCTCCTGCAGCTCTGTGCTGTCAGTTTTTCCATTTGGGTCAGGCAGGGGTGATCCTGTCAGTCCTTCAGGGTGGTGCAAAGGGCCTTGCAGGGGGTGCCAGACACGTCAACAACCCTGTCCTTGGGTGGCTGGGCAGTGCTTAGCTTGCCAGCTCATAGTCCTAACAGAAGAGAACAACATTTTACCCTGAAGAGCCTTTTGTTCTTACAAGGAACTATGACTTTATCTCCCAGCACAGCAAATACGTACATTTAACACCTGGCTTGAGTCAGATTGCAATTTTTGGATACCATCCAAGAAATTTCCTGGAGCAGTGCTGGCACAAGTTTGGATTAAGGGCAAACTTCCACTCCCTTCATCTGAGTACTTAGGTGGTTAGCAAGACTGTCAGGCTGGAGAGGCTTATTTGGAAAGGAGAAGGAGTCGAGTTTGATTCATTTGTAAGGAGAAGGTTGAATAGGAGCTTAGCAGGTGGTTTGGGGTCAGGGCAGAAAGCTATGGCTGTAACCAAGCAGCTTTGGAAATTATACTGCTGGAGAGAGCTGGCATTGAGCATGAAGGCTCTGCCTTGCTGTGTCCCAGCTAAGTGCAACTGTGTGATTGGGGGAAAAATGGACAAAGGCGAGAGAAGAAAACAGATCTAAAACATTCATACATGCTTGTTTCTCTGTCTGCTTTTTTTCAATGTATATTTTCTCCTTATGCAAGATTTCCACCTGAATAGAAGAGCATTTGCGTGCATGGCCTGTCATCAATTGTCTTTGTGGATACACCACTCTATATATTTTAACATGCATATTTTGTAACCTGACTATTTCAAGGCTGGAAGAAACAGATGTTTTCTTTTTGCCATGAAGATCCTTAAGGGCACCATTCCTGCCTCACCAGCGTCTACAGTGATCCTCCGCATAGTTGTGATCCGTTATTTGCGAGATCCAATAGTTGCGCGTGATTTTTCAGTGAGCTGTGCGACCTCGGCGTGTGCGCAGAACGTGCCGTGAACCCATCAGCTCATGAATGTATAATGAAGTTATGAATATATAATTGGCCCCCCCCGCCGTAACTGCCCACCAGACTTGCCCTACATGCTTCATTCTCACCGTTTAGAAGAAAGGGGAGCCAGTCCCATCTCTGTGAAGCTGGGAGCGCTGCTGCGCTGCCAGCAGAAAGGGACTGGGGCAATGCCGGCACTTCCGGCACGGAGCACGGCGCGGCTGCAAATCGGCGGATGGCGGGGTACGGTTGCCGCTGCCACTGCCAACCTCAGAGTGGCGGTGGATGGGAGATTTAAACCCAGGTGGACAGGAGCGGAGCCACTGACTTGGCACCGCGTTTCAGCTTTGCCGCCACAGTTGGAACATGGAGAGCATAGTCCGGCGTGTCCCGATGCCAGCGACGCGGACTCCTGACGTCAGAGTGCTGGCACCGAAACCCCCCCTCACTGCCCAAAATAAAATAAAAAGTTCCCTTATAGGATGTGTGAGGCGGAGGGAGGGTAGGAGAGGGAAGGGGAGAGCTGTAGTTGGGCAGCAGATACAGGGAGAAATGGGGCTGTGCTCACTTACTAGGACAGGATTGTGTGAAGATTTCTCTGCAAGTCTTGAGCTCTTTGGGCAAGTCTGGACGTTTTCTTTTAAAATGTCTTTCCTTCGGTCTGATGGTGCAACTGCATTGACACACTCAGAAGGAAAGGATAAGTCATCTAGGTGGACTCATTGACATCTGTTACCACCCTTGGGCACTGTTTATCAGTCCAGGTGGTCAATACTCATGCATTTAGCTCTAATCCTGTGCCTGTTTTTCTTCAGTCTTTAGGTCTGATACCTGCAGTTATCTGAAGACCTGCTGTTAGCATTGACAAAGAAGTCACTAATGACAATGGGATTTCATATGTATATGAATGATTGCTAGCTTCTGTCTGTGTTAGGGAAGTCTGGATCCTAATACTAACAGTGATAAAGGCTCAGTATGGGTAGCGTGCAGATGCTTTCACAGTTGTGATATTTAACTTTCTGGCCATACCTGCACTGATGTGCATTGAGCAATAGNCTGAATGGGGTCGCTATCCTCGTGGATTCCATGACTCATGTGAGGAGGACGAGACCCAACAGCCCGCAAGTAACAGGGGATCACTGTATTATCTGTCCACAGCAAAAGGCTTTGGCTGTGAAGACTTCATGGTGCTCACTTACTAAGACAGGATTGTGTGAAGATTTCTCTGCAAGTCTTGAGCTCTTTGGGCAAGTCTGGACATTTTCTTTTAAAATGTCTTTCCTTTGGTCTGATGGTGCAACTGCATTGACACACTCAGAAGGAAAGGATAAGNCGTAACCGCCCACCAGACTTGCCCTACATGCTTCATTCTCACTGTTTAGAAGAAAGGGGAGCCGGTCCCATCTCTGTGAAGCTGGGAGCGCTGCTGCGCTGCCAGCAGAAAGGGACTGGGGCAATGCCGGCACATCCGGCACGGAGCACGGCGCGGCTGCAAATCGGCGGATGGCGGGGTACGGTTGCCGCTGCCAATGCCGACCTCGGGGTGGCGGTGGATGGGAGATTTAAACCCAGGTGGACAGGAGCGGAGCCACTGACTTGGCACCGCGTTTCAGCTTTGCCGCCACAGTTGGAACATGGAGAGCATAGTCCGGCGTGTCCCGATGCCAGCGACGCGGACTCCTGACGTCAGAGTGCTGGCACCGAAACCCCCCCTCACTGCCCAAAATAAAATAAAAAGTTCCCTTATAGGATGTGTGAGGCGGAGGGAGGGTAGGAGAGGGAAGGGGAGAGCTGTAGTTGGGCAGCAGATACAGGGAGAAATGGGGCTGTGCTCACTTACTAGGACAGGATTGTGTGAAGATTTCTCTGCAAGTCTTGAGCTCTTTGGGCAAGTCTGGACGTTTTCTTTTAAAATGTCTTTCCTTCGGTCTGATGGTGCAACTGCATTGACACACTCAGAAGGAAAGGATAAGTCATCTAGGTGGACTCATTGACATCTGTTACCACCCTTGGGCACTGTTTATCAGTCCAGGTGGTCAATACTCATGCATTTAGCTCTAATCCTGTGCCTGTTTTTCTTCAGTCTTTAGGTCTGATACCTGCAGTTATCTGAAGACCTGCTGTTAGCATTGACAAAGAAGTCACTAATGACAATGGGATTTCATATGTATATGAATGATTGCTAGCTTCTGTCTGTGTTAGGGAAGTCTGGATCCTAATACTAACAGTGATAAAGGCTCAGTATGGGTAGCGTGCAGATGCTTTCACAGTTGTGATATTTAACTTTCTGGCCATACCTGCACTGATGTGCATTGAGCAATAGTAGCCTGTGCAAATTCTAGTGATGGAGCATTTTTTCTGAGCTGAAGAGAATGTTTGTGCAGGTGGCCTTGGTCTGGACGATTTGCTGCTGCCTTCCCCAGTGCTGAGTTTTGTTTGTCTGAGCTGTTTTAGGAGATTTGGATTCTGATTGGAAACAGAAATGTTTTGTGTGCAGGGGTTGGTCTTTTCTCCTTGGTCTCTGGGGACAGGACGAGAGGTCATAGTCNCCGGTTTTTCGGGGGCAGGGAGGGGGGTGTGTGGTGCTGGCTTCCCAGCTACAGGCCGTGCCGATTTCTGTGCTTGGAAAAGCTCCCTTCCTGGAGCTGGGAGGTGGCAAAAGGCGTTTCCTCCACTTTAATGAGGCATTACAGAGGGAGCCGTGCCCTCAGAACCGTCCTCCAGATGTTATTAGGGGAGGGGGCGTGGCTACGGGCACGGCGTACTTGACTACTGAATGGGGTCGCTATCCTCGTGGATTCCATGACTCATGTGAGGAGGACNTAGCCAAACGTATGTGGCTACATTTTATATTACATTCATCCCTTGGCTTTCCTGCTGCCACGGGTCTTATTCCCCCTCCGCAAAACCCTCACTCCTTGAAGAAGCTAATGAATATTCAATTAAGCTCATCACCCCACCCACTAAAGGGAATTATCGTGGTGTACTCCCCTGTGATGGGGTGAACCTGCAAAGCGCAAAACCACATAGTGGGTCCACTGTATTTCTGTCAGACACACAGAACAGATCATTTTACCCCCAATGAATCAGGCATATTGTCTACTCAAGGAAAGTGAGACAACCGTGTCAATACAGTGTTAAAGCATGTGCGTTCTTGCCAGTTTGGGCAAAGTAAAGCCAACAAGGATTATGATAGAGTGTTGTGCTTTCATTTTAAGGAGCTTCTAGGCTGAACTTGGGTTTTCAGTGTATTCCTCCTGCCTGCACAAGTGAGCAAAAGATCCTAGGTCCAGTATGAACTGCTGTCTTTCAGAGGTGCACTTTGAAATCTTGCTTGGGCATTAGGATCAAAGTCAGGGAAATTAATTATCTGTTTATGTTAAAGGGGATATATCTACTTGAAATGTAATCTGTCTTGACTGTGTTTGATTGTAGTTTCATAAACCACACCTGCTTGTGGCTCCTTCTGTTTTTGCTTCAACATTCCATATTTTTATCTTGGTTTCCTAAGGAAACAGGGCTTCTTGGTGATACTGGGTATGTCTTGCTTTCTTTTCCATCAAATACCTTTTGAATCTGCTGGTCAACTGCAGCCAAATTTAATGAGGAGGAGAAATTCCAAAGATAAAAAATTCCTGACAAGTTATGTGAAAACTGGCAGGCTACAAGGAGAAGGGAGAGGATGAAATTTTGCTTTGAAAGTGGTAGGCAGACCTTAGCCGCCTTACATTATCAGTCAGCTTGCCACTGTTTTGTAGTAAATCAGGAAGAGAAACTAGATTACTTCTTTCTTATTTAAGAAAAATGTTCTGACGCTTGACTTCTCAAGTCATGAATAAAGGAATATATTTATATATTTATGCAGATAAAGGGATGTGTGCAGGGTAGCATATACAAACTACTTTCAAGCATTTAAAAATCTCACTCTGGTTTGTTAGTTTATGGGTCCATAAATCTAGTACTGTACATTTGAGATTACCCTGTGTGATCTCTCTCCTTTTTTAACATGTGTATGTATATAAAAACATAAAATAACAATGTTATTCTCCAACATTTAATGAGATAAAAATATTTTCTTGAAGTCCCTTGACAGTACTCCTTTTGCAAGATGCTGTTTAAATGATTGTGCATGGGTTTGGTGGCTAAAATAGCCTTAAAGCCCAGCTCCTAAATCTAGAGATTATGGTAGCAAGTGCTAATGCTCAAGGACCTGGGAATTTGCACTCTAAGCTGACTTGTAACCAGGAGAAATGCTGTCCTTGTGCCTAACAGGAAAGTGTTCTCCTACTGTGCCCAATCTCTTAAATCTGCAATGGGAAGCACACAGCTAAGCTAGTGTTAGAGTCCTGAAGGTGCTGTGCAAACCAGTTCACTTGATCATTGTAGGAGAAGATGCTGTTTGTCTCCAGAGTTTAGGAGTTTCTCAAGTTCTATCCACCAAGGGTCCTGTGTACAAACCTTTAGATGGATAGTAATCTCTCTGTCAGAGAGCACTAAATAAAGTGCAGAGAACACTCTTAAGTGGAAGTGCGAATGTGTTGCCATTAAATTGTGAAGATTGGTGCTTCATAATAAGCACATAGTTTAGTTTTGTTCTCCTGTGCTTGCCATCTCTCTTAGCATCATTACAGCAATGGGATTCTGGACACAGAGACACCTTTTTGTTCTAATGTTTCCCTGTTGATTTTTTTAATGTCAGGCATTTTTTTTCTGAGTGTTTTGTTCTGAAGGTGTGTCTGTGAGAAGTGAGCAAGTTAGCAGCAGAAGCACTCCTGTTCCTGAGTGGACAGCAAGCACATGGGTGTTGTGTTTTGCCTCACATCCACCAGGTAAAATGGTAGTTTCTTTACCCATCACATCACTGGTGCAGAAGCTGTGGTGAGAGTTCAACAGCCTGCTTTTTTTTTTTTTTGCACCTTGTTTTGTAGGAAGATGTGAGCCTTCACAAGTGGCTCTCTCTGCCTAGTGGAGGAGCCTGTTCCAGAAGTGAGCTCAGCTTTTTATGTGTTAGTTGGTGTATGGCATCCTGGCCTGTATCAGGAGTAGTGTGGCCAGTAGGACTAGGGATGTTATTCTTCCCCTATTCTCGGTGCTGGTCANTAAGGTGTTTCTGCAGTGTTTCACTTCAGCAGCGATATTTTCCACTATAGCATCTTCTTCCTGAACTGGGGTTTGGTTCTGGAGCTGGTAAGAACTAAGTGGAAATCCTAGTGTAAATGCAGCAGCCCATGGACCTTTGGATAACTATCACGAGGCTGGCAAAGCACCTTGGCTCAGCATGCAAGAGCAAGAAACAGGAGTGTCCATGATCTCTGAAAATAATTTTCTTATGTGGAATATTTTACCGAATGGAAATGTAACTGGGCAGAGAGACCACAGGCAGCAGGGAGAGAGAGAATTCCCGTGGCTGGCAGCTAGCTGCTTGACTCCCCCTGTGCTAACCTGTCCTCCTGGCCAGGGCTGCAGGCGGACACACAGGCCTGAGTCACTGCTGTGGAAACAGTGATGCAAAGGCAGCATTATTAAGGAGGGTTTTATTTGTCTCTTGCATATTTTACTCAGCCTTTTTACTAGCATTTATTGGCATTGCCTCTCTGAGCCCGTGGGACAAAACTGTTTTTATAAATGAATTTGTTGTTTTTCATTCTGAATGTTTCTTTTTCTTCACTTACTACACCCTTTTGTCACAATTTTGTAAATGTAAAGCTTTGCCTCAATTACAAAATGAGAGAGTTGCACTAATTTATAGATTGGAGGGGGCTGCATGATCAAACAAGTCTCCACTCAGATTGAGCCCCAGAGAGAGATGTCTATTCCTACTTCAGAATTGCTGCTGCTCCCCAATTCTGATTAAAATGTTTGGGAAATGTACCTAGACTAGTCTTGATTTGCAATACAAATTCTTACAGTTTGCACTGTTCATATAAAAGTGGATGGATCAGCATGTAAATGCAAACTCATTTTCCTGCCTACAAATGTAAACAAACAAACTGCCTGTAAATTCAGGAAAGGAGTTCCGCCACTGGTGGGAAAGAAAGGAGTAGTACTGGCATTTTCTATTTGTAAATGTTCAGATGGCATCCTGTTGTGATAGCAGTGCTTCCTCCTGACACAGATGTCTATGGATTTTCCCAATTTTCTGGTCACTTCTCTCTTGATACGAGGTTTTACAATACAGCAAATTTGATGTCTGATCGAAAATCCACTTTAGTACAGTGGTGAGTGTCCCCGCCTGCCATGGGGGACACCAGGGTTCGATTCCCACCGGGTGGGCAGTGGTGTGGTTTAAGAGTTGGACTCGATGATCCTTGTGGGTCCCTTCCAACTCGCAATAATCTGTGAATTGCTACTGCAGGGACAGCCCCGCCTCTCTTTCACAGAATCAGTATGGTTGGAAAAGACCATAGAGATCATCAAGTCCAACCTTCCTTTCCAAATTTCCCTTTTACCAGCATCTGATCCAACCCTTCAGAGCTCCAATGGCAAACAAGTCGGGGTCTTTTTTGTGTGGTTTTTTCCCTTTTTTTTCTCCCCCACCCCCATCCACCAACAGATTAGCTTTCTACTGTTATCGGCCTCCTGAAGCTGTCTAGGATGTGAGTGAGAAGGGCCAGACAGGTCAGAGAGTGGGAAAGGCAGTATCTGGGAGCTGGCCTGCTGCAGCAGCTCCGCAGGGATGCAAACCGCAGTCATGCAAACCCAGGATCAAAACTGGCTGCAGTGCCTTTCCAGCATCCTGGCTGCATCTTTCTTGGCCATCTGTGGTGGCTGACGAGGGACAGTTTGTAGTGCTCCACACCTGCAGATTTAGGAACAAAGAATGGAGTGTTAAGGTCTTCTACAGAGATTCCCCCACCCTCTTGAGTTTTTCCACTGTGCAACAGGCTATTTTTAGTCTGTTTGCTTGCCTCAAAAATGACTTCACTTTCTTCTTTGGGCAATTTCCATAACTTCAATTGTGATTCTGAATTCCAGTGTTCAAGATAATGTCAGAGCAAAGAATCACAGGGTGGCAAACAGTTCCAATGCTAGAGCCAGAAAACTTGTGCTGAGGATGTGTGATGCCTCCACTGTGGTGACCTGTGGGAAACTGGTTTAGCTAAACCACATTTTGGACGATGCCCCATGTATACAGGCAAAGAGCCTTGTTAACCCTGAGTTTAATGGTGCTTTAGTTTGTGAATAGTAAAAGAAAACAACCCTTTAGTGAGCTAATCTAGGTAGCCAAAGTAGGTCTTCCTCTGAAAGACATCTGTTTGCTTTAAGTGAAGTCTGGAATCAAAAGCCCAGCCTGCCATTGCTGTGTATGCTTGGGTGGTACCATTGCTAATTCATTGGATGTCACTCATTTTTCCTCCTGATAGTAGTTAGATATGATTTAAATTAGCACTTTCTTTGGCAATAAAGTTGTCATAAGATGTGGTCTAAGGTGTTAGAGCAGACCTGCTGTGTGAAACAACGCTCATTTTAACATTGTTGCATATGATGCATATGATTTGCCACTTTGACATATAAAAATATATCATATGTGGTGGTTTGACCCTGGCTGAATGCCAGAGATTCACCCACAGTCACTCTCTCACTTCATTTCCCCCCTTTCCCCCCTCATAGAAACAGGGGAGAGAGGAAAAGGAAAAAAAGCTTGAAGGGCAGGAATGAGGACTATTAGAAAATCTTTTACTGTCACAGGCAAAACAAACTCCAAAGTGGGGATGTAAAGAATTTATTTCTAACAAGATCAGAGCTTAACGTGAGAAGTATCATCTTAAAGGCAACCTTCTCCCCCACCCCTCCATCTCTTACAACAGATACCACATTCCGCCTTCCTCCAGGAGGCAGGAGGGGACAGGATTAGGGGAAAACCAGGCATGGGCTGCAGGGGGACAGCCTGCTTCACCATGGTCATCATCACGGGCTGCAGGGAGACGCCTGGAACACCTCTTCCCCCTCCATCGGCCCTGGCCTTGGTGCTTACATTTGCTTTTAGAACTTCTCACACTCGCCTCTGGCAGCCATGTCTTCTCCTTACTGTTCTACTTTTTTTTTCCTCTTAAATATGTTATCACAGAGGCGTCTCTCTCTCTCTTCTAATTAGCCTGGCCTTGGCCAGTAGTGGTTCCAGCCAGGAGCTGGCTGGCATTACCTCTGCCAGCTATGAGGGAGGCTTCCAGCAACTTGTTGAAGAAAGGCCTCCCCCATAGCCCCCCCGCTAACCAAAAACTCAGCCACAGGAAAACCCAATACATCATAGAATCATCAAGATTGGAAGAGATCTATAAGATCATCCAGTCCAACCACCCACCCAGCACTCCCACTGTATCCTCTAAACCGTCATCCAAGTGTCAGATCCAGATGCCTCTTGTACATGTACAGGGTTGGTGACTCCACCACCTCCCTGGGCAAGCTATTACAATGGCTGACCACCCCAAGAGTGAAAAACATTTTTCTAATATCAAATCTGAATCTCCCTTTTCTCAGTTTAAGGCCATTTCTTCTGGTCTTCTCACTGTAGGCATGGCCCCCACCTCACTGCAGCCTCCTTTCAGGTCATTGTAAAGAGTGATGAGGTCACCCCTGAGCCTCCTCTTCTCTAGATAAAACAACCCCAGCTACCTCAGCCATTCCTCATAAGACCTGTTTTCTAGACCCTTCATGAGCCTTGTCCTTCTCTGGACATGTTTCAGTACCACAATATCCTTTGTATATCCATATTTTATGTCACTAGTTCTGTAATAGGTGAATTTCATACAGCTGGTTGGTAAAGCAGAAGAATGCAATTCAGTGGATTTAGGCAGCATGTTGCAGTTTTGTAGGAGAGACCTCCAGAGACAGCATCCTTCGGGCAGTGCTGGATCTGGAGGGAAATGAAGACTGACTGGCAGTTAAAAGGAAATATTTGTAGGACAAAATGAAGGTGTTTCTTCTACTGGTCTTCTCTGCTGCTTAATAAGGCACAAGATGAATATACTTATGGAAACTCAAGTATTCAGAAGCTGTTTATTCAGTGGAGAGCAGAAAATGTGCCTATTGCTAAGGGTCAATATAGATGATCAGCCCATTGGAATTCAGTGTGTGAAGTTAAGGAGAAAAAAAGACCATTAGTATCAACACTATATTCTTATGACTTTTCCACTTTTTTTTTTTTTTAGTCTTGATTAAGAAGCACTCAGGATTGCTTGATTCCTGTTTTGAATTAGAGATCTAATCCATAATTGTTCACAAAATACCCATATTCATTGACCTGTGGAGCACAAATGGCTACTTAGAGTGTGGATAAACTGTCACAAACACTCTGCGTAGTGTGACTCCATGAAACATGGCCATCTTGACTTGATGTGGTTAATGAGCAGTGTTTTCTTTTGCAGGTTTTACATTTTTCATCCTGATTACACTTAAAGCAATTACTTGTGTAATTGCTCTGCTTTTGGCCATCACTACAGGGCTTCAGAAGGAGAAACCTACTTGCCTTCCACATGATGTCAAGAGCCAAAAGTGTCTTTTGAAACCTGATACACAGCATTGTAACAGAGACCTTTGAGTTATGCTTGTAGGCACTTACTGGTGTTCAGCAGGTTTTTGCATCTTCTATTCAGGAAACTTCTTTCATATTTTTTTTCCTTTTTAACCTTCTCTTTTAATCATCTTTACACTAAAAATGGTAAAATGGGGCATTACCTGGCCCTACAGGTGTAAGGTGAGTAGGGCTGGTGGGCAGCTAACAGCACTTAAAGGGTTTTTCACAGAATCACAGAATTAACAAGGTTGGAAAAGACCTTTGGGATCATCAAGTCCAACCTATTACCTATCACCATCCCATTATCTAAACCATGTCACTCAGTGCATCATTGAGCCTACTCTTAAACATCTCCAGGGACAGTGACTCCACCACCTCCCTTGGCAGACCATTCCAATGATGGATCACTCTTTCAGTGGAGATGTTTTTCCTAATATCCAGCCTAAACCTCCCCTGACAGAGCTTGAGACTGTGTCCTCTTGTTCTATCTCCAGTAGCCTGACAGAAAAGACTGTCCCCTGCCTGACTACAACCCCCTTTCAGGTATCACAGTATCACAGTATAGATAGGGCTGGAAAGGACCTTGAAGATCATCTAGTCCAACCTGTAGCCCAACTAACCTAGCATCTACATCTAGATCATATCACTCAGCACCTCATCCAGTCTCCCCTTAAACACCTCCAGATTTGGCGACTCAACCACCTCTGCAGGCAACCCATTCCACATCCAGATCACC
>WEKX01001308.1:26341-63863 GCA_013390025.1 Pitta sordida
GGCTCCAAGCTTGGTGTCATCCGTGAATTTACTCACGATGGCCTCAATCCCGTCATCTATATCATCAATGAAAATGTTGAACAGGACCAGACCCAACACCGACCCTTGGGGGACACCCTTCTCTGAACACATTCCAGTATCTCAACATCTTCCTTAAACTGAGGGGCCCAGAACTGGACACAGTACTCAAGGTGTGGTCTAACCAGTGCTGAGTACAAGGGAAGGATAACTTCCCTTGTTCTGCTGGCCACACCATTCCTGATGCAGGCCAGGATGCCATTGGCCTTCTTGGCAGCCTGGGCACACTGCTGACTCACGTTGAGTTTCCTATCCACCAACACTCCCAAATCTCTTTCTGCCTGCCCACTCTCCAGCCACTCCATCCCCAGCCTATAGCTCTGCATGGGGTTTTGGTGACCAAAGTGTAGAACCCAGCATTTGGACTCGTTGAAACTCATCCCATTGGAATCTGCCCGTCTCTCCAGTCTGTCCAGGTTGCTCTGCAGGGCCTTGCTATCCTCCAACAGATCAACACCTGCTCTGAGCTTGGTATCATCTGCAAACTTGCTTATGACAGACTCAATCCCAATGTCAACATCATCACCATATCCTTTGTGGTGCGAAGGTGAAGTGACTGGAACCTGCAGATTGTCAATGTTCATGGGCAGATGCCTACTCTCCAGGCCAGCACTGCAGTGTTGGCACTGGGGAGAGGTGGCCAAAACTGGTTTGTAGCTGTTGCATGGCTGTACATGCTGTGGTTCCTGGGTAAAAGCGTCTGCTCACTAACCAAAGGCGTGAGGGAATAAGGGATAAATTGTACGGAAAGACAACCATAGCTGGATGTCTTGCTTTGAAGAGTTTTGCCAGCAAGTTGGGAGAGCTGCCCTCAGCCAAGCCGGCTTTCAGTTAGGAAGTTTTATAGGTCATGAAAAGCAGCAATGTCCTTTTTTTAACATCATACTTTGCCTTTATATGCAGCAGAGCACATGCATTGCCACCATCCCTTGTGCTTTGGATCAGTGGCTCAGAGTTAGCCCAGGGACACTTGTGAGTGCCTCCAATTTCTCTCTGTGGTGTGGGAATGCTGAAGCACAGAATGGCTGTGATTCAAAGACAAATGCTAGCTCTTTGCTACTGATCACTTTGGCAGAAAAACCCAGATGCACTGAGACTACAGATGGAGCTGTTCTGGGGAGAGTTTTTTTGTTTAAAAAAAAAATCGCACCCACAACCTTAGAATTTCCTGTTATTAGTGGTAGTAGTACTAATACTGTTGTATTTTTCTGTCTTTATAATAGCCTACCTATTCCTCCTTTTCCTATTCTACATTGCCCACCCCTCACTTTTTAATTCGTGGCAGCCAGAGTGCATTTAAAAGCTTTTCCTAGTGATGCATCATTTGTTAGTAAACCAGCAAAGACAAGCTTAACCAATTTAACTAACAATTTCTGTGAGGCTTTTCTTTTTCAGTAGGCTTTGGGATTTCTACATGTGCCTGTGGCGGGACCAGTCTTGCAGGAAACTGCAGGAGAGAAGCCTCCAGCCATGACTGGCTTTGTTCAGATGGCTGTAGTCTGGCAGAAGCTGACCTCTGCAACACATGGTCTTTCACTTAGCTGCCTTTCTCCAGCTATTGGAAAGGTCTGATTTTCTGTGTGTGGGATTTCTTCTGCTTCCGTGCTGCTTAGTAATGTTTCCAAACCGAACGGCAGATCCTTGTCTTGGTGGTGGGGCTGGAGCTGGCAGGGTTGCTGCAGCCTGTCCCTTTGTCGTTTTCTTTAGTGTCCCACAGCTCTGCTCTGAACAAATCTGGTGCCTTGAACCATAACCCCCTGAGTTTTGAAACTCTCCAATGCATCTAGGTTTCATCCTTTGAATATAAATGTTTCCCCCCCCTCATCTTCCCCACAGCTTTGGGTGGGCTAATTGCTCTTTGTTTAGTTTCAAATCAAGTGTGATTAAGAGAAGCTTTTTACAGACTACCACTTCATCATGTTGCCAGACTAGCATAGTAAAAAGTTGTAGTATGTATCTGTTGGGGTGAATACCCCAGCACAGAATTACAGGCCCTTTTCTGCACATGAGTCATCTTCCCCTGAGACCCTGAAGTGATAGCATTACTTTTATTTTGACAGAAAATAGTCCCTGAGAAGGTGGCCAGTTATTTATCTGAACAAGAGAGGGTGATGTTTGTTGGTTTTTTGTTTGTTCGTTTTCTTTGTTTGTTTTGTGTGGTGGTTTTTTTGTTTCTTTTTTAAACAACAAACTTTGGTGTATATCCTTAAGGAAGGGACTGCTCCAGGCATAGTTCCCATGCAGATGCTGGCTGGTGGGCCTGGCTGAGCAGGCTGGGGCCATGTGTGGCATGGGAGAAGTGGTAGCTGCTGGAGGCTGGGGAAACCAATACTTTTTCTGAGGGAGATCAGATTATATTATGTATTGGAGGATTTCAGTAAAACACGTTACGTCTCTATTTTACAGGCAAGTTGCTAAGTTTCACTTTTTAACGGGACTGTGCTACAGGAGTGGGCTATGCCTGCCTGAACTACCCGTCTGAGAAAAGAGCCCCCAGAGCAGCTCCCAGCAGGCTCACAACACACACCCACAACACTCTCTTTATGTCACCTTTATCTTTGAATGTGTATAATGCCCAGCAAATGGAATAAACAAATAACGAAGCCCCTTGCCTGAAGATGTGCTGCCCATCTCTGCCCCAGGGTGGGCTGCAGCCTGGTTGAGGTGGTGGAAGTGCTTCCACCTCTTCTCTTACTGGTTCAGGGCTTTTTCTTCTGAGTATAGTGGACTGGCCCCTCCATTTTCTCTTACAGACTTTGTAGTTGATATAAGGCCTGTCACAGGAGGATTTTGGACTGAATAAACCTAATTTTCTTCTTATCAGCTGGGTGTCTATGCCTGACTCCCTTGTTCTTGTTGGAACTTCTTTCTGCCTGCTGTGCATACATATCTGCGGTTTTAAGCATCTGTCTGACAATTTAGTATTTGGGCTCCTTTAGCCCCGTAGATCCCCTCTGCTGTTCATGTGCCGTCGTGGCAGACAGGGCAAGGCTGGCAGGTTGGAGTCTGGCAGGAGCCCCTGCTTTGGGCATGGGGGCAGCAGGGCAAAGAGCCCTATCGGGACTTGGGAAGTGGGCTTCTGTCCCCAAACTCGTGCCAGTGCTCTCAGGGTTTCAGCTGTCAGAGTGAGAAACTTGTGCTGGGATCTGAGCTGTTTGTTTTTAAACTGGAGAGTGAGATGCCAGAGCAGCTCTGATTTTGAGGTGAAATACCTTTTAATAAATGCTTGCCTGTTCACAGCCCAGCAGCAGAAACAAAAGTGTACTGTAGTATTAGGACTATTTTATATTTTCTCCAGTCCTATTTTCTTGGCTGTTAATTATGGTCTCTATGTCAATTGCCCAGCTAAGGGTAAATGCAGCTGGGATGTAATGTATTACTTGCAAGCATTTGTTGCTTTTATTGATCCTGTTGGAGGCAGAAGGGCTTTTCTTCTCAGGCAGGTAAATAATTAGCTGGCTATCTACAGCTTCCTTGCTCAGAGAACAGGAGGAAGGTAGAGAGGGGACCGTGACACCCTGTTTAATAGATGGACATGTGCTTCTTGTGGCTCTGTTCATTGTTAATTCACTCCTACAGCACCACTCAGCTGTGAGGTTTCCAGGCGTGCTTGGCAGCACCGACAACAAAAACATCTGGTCCAAGAATATAGCTCCCTTCTGCTGGCAGCTGCGTGAAAATGATTCTGTATGTTGTGGCATAATGCCAAATACACTTAACTTGTACAGTAAAGTGCACAGCCTTTATAGAGCTTTGGCAGTGCAGGGCAATTTTAAATGCTGTGCATAAGTCAGCATTAATCTACCAAAGAAAATCAAAACCTCAGCAACTGATTTTATAAAGAACTTGCTTATCACACGTGCCCAGACGTGGCTTTACCTTTTTACCTGACAGCTGTTCCTGTCTGAACAGAAAGAAAAAGCCTTTCGGATGCAGCCCTGACTGTCATGTGCCCTCTGTGAAGGTTTGGCACAAATAAGAAGGGAAATTTGCCCCTCTCAGACATCCCTGAATTCCTCTTGTCAGCAGCTGCATTTGTCTGTTACTGATAGAGGCTGTCTGTCTTCCCTCTCGTTTAGAAAGGACCTGATGTGTGCTGAAGAAAATGTTAACTGTGAATCAAGCAGTTTGTGTGTCTGCTGGTAAATTGTAATTTGAGTGATTGGACCTGATAATTACAGACATCATCATCTTGTCAGTGAGTTGTAAATCATTCTGTAATAGATTCCTCTTTTTAAAAAGAGCTGTATTTCTGAGCACATGTGTATTTTAGAAGTAAGATGTAATATCCATATTCCTTCTTGCTTTGAAAACCCTTAGGGTTATAAGCATGGATCTCATTTGTACATAAACAAACAAGCTGGAGAGGTCTTTACTCCAGGAAAACTGCTCTCAGGCTATATAAGTATTTTCAGTTAGTTATTTTCTGTTTATTTCCACAGAGTAGCTGAGCTTGGTGTTGCTTTTCATCCTTAAAGCTGCTGCTAGGTCGTAAGTCTCGGGAATGCTGTGGAAGAGCAAGGAGGAGCCAAAACTCTGGGTCTGGTCTGGAGTCAGTCATGGGCCTAGGTTTACGCTCTGCAGAAGGAGCTCATCCCTACCGAAGAAGTAGCAGGTGGTTTGAAAGCCTGGACAGGGTGTTTCAGAGAGTATGTGCAGGGCTGTTGGTGTGACCTGAAGTTAGTTCTCTGCTCTGCCACTGTTTTGAGGAGCAATTCTCACCAAACCAAAGAGAGAAGGAAGAGAAGGAGGACATGGTGACAAAGGGAGAAGGAGCAAGCCCTCCTGTTGGCTTTTGAAGCTGTCTTTGCTTGCAATATTGCTGGAAGAAACCAAAGGTATTTTCTGGAGTATTTTTAGAATTGAGAATGGAATTTGACAAGCCTGTAGGGCTTGGTCTGTTTTCCTCCCACTTCCTCATCCCAGCCACCCACAATCTGCAGGGACGGTATTCACCTATTTTTCAAATATGTGACAGTGGGCTGGTGCTGCAGCTTTCTTTGTGATGCCTTCTGTCCCTCATCTGGTGAGAGGAACAGGCCTTTGAACCTCTTAGGTCCTCCCTGTTTGCACCTGGCTTTTTGCATTTGCAGTACTTTCTCTCCGTAAGGCAGGGGAGAAGGCTGCAGGTTACTGACAGAGGCTGAGCTGTGACTAATATTGGACCAGAGGAGCTGAAGTGTTTAACCTTTAGGCAAAGATTACCTGAAATTAAAACTTGTAAGGACTTGTGCACTCACACTGTGTCATTCAGTCGTTTTTGTAAGACACATGTACAGATCGGATGATTCCTTTTATTCCTGGGTAATTTACATATTTTGGCTGCTTCACAAAAGAAACCTTGTGTTGAATAAGTCAGATCATGATCTCACACTAGTCCTTGCTTACAAGAAACTTTTTGGAAGCTGTAGTGTAGTTCTGAGTTGGTTTTTTTTTTTTTTTTGTGGCTGTAAAGTAGGGCATAGGTTGCTGGCAGCACTAAAAATGGGCATTAAGCTGGGTATTACCTTTGATGTTTGGGGATGTGATGGCTGGCTGTTAGATGTCATTTCATCTGGCAGATGTACACCACTTTAGAAAAGAAGTGTTAAATCTACTTCTTCATTGTAGTGGGTTAAGTGAAGTATGCCACTTTGTAGAAGCAGATTGATGACCTGCAGAGAAAATGCAGTAATTTTGTTTTCAAGGCTTTTTGTGGTACTCATTTTCTGACAAAATGCAGGGTTTTGTTAGTGTTGCAGACAATTTTAAGTACAGTGAACCCCCGTTACTCACGGGCTGTTGGGTCTGGTCCGCCTCCTGCGAGTTGTGAAATCCGCAAAGATAACAAACCCACTACGTAGTCATGTACACCACACCTGTAGCCATGCCCCCTCCCCTAATAACGTCTGGAGGAGGGTCCTGAGACCGGGGCTTGTTTAAGATATCCGTGTGTGCTCCGCCAGGGACTCCGCACGGCGCGGGGTGGGGTGGGAGTGGGGTGGGGGGAGTGGCGGCGCAAGTGACCGTGACAGAGATGGGGACCGAGACTGGGGCGGGGGGGAGGAGGGCTGGCGCGGGATGCCGCAGCAAGCGGCTGGGACGGGGACGGGATCNGAGTGGGGACGGGGCTGGGGCTGGCTGTGCGGGCAGGGAGGGGGCGGAGCCGGCACCGTGAGCGGCAAAGCTGGGAGCTGATCAGACTGAGGTCATGGTAGGATCTGCGCAGGCGCCGAGGTTGCACAGCTTGTGGAAAAATCACCTGCAAATACTGAAGCTCGCAAAATAGCGGGTCGCGAATACGCGGGGGCTCACTGTATTTGGAAGGAAAAATTGCAGCACTCGCACCATTTTAATGAGTAGAATTTCCTTAATTGAACCATAGAAGATTTTGGAAATATGGACAGTTGAGAGATTAGCAATATGCTACAAAGTTCTTCCATGTACCAGTTGATTTGGGTTCAGAAGTCCAAGTCCATAATTAAACTTGTAGCCTTCCAGCAGCTGTTTGCTGCCTTTAACCATCAATGCTACTAGTGACCAAAGCCTGCATTCATTCTGTTGAATATTAGGCACACAGTGGTTGTATTGAAGCCTAGAATGTAGGTGACCTGGGCATCTGCAATTTAACATGAGGGAAAAGGTGCCTGTGAGGGTCTGTCCACCTGAGATGATATTTATCCTACAGAAGGGTAAACATCACTGGTGGGGCTCTGTCTCCTGGAAGTGCGAAGTACTTACTTTGTGTCTGCCGGGTACTTGCTGCTAGCAATCGTGGAGATGCTTGTATGTCCTCCCCCATGTTTTTTGATGCTTAAAAAAAAATAAATATAAATTTTTCAATGTATGATTGATTTTAGAGTACCATTGCCAGTCTGACCCCTCTGCTTTGCAAATCTTTCTGTTTGCTTTTGGCCTACATAATATCATGTACTAAGCAGAGGCAAGCCCTTCATCATTAATGGGCAAAGAAATGGTGGCATGTGGTGGAGTTGCTGAATTTCTCTTGTAAGCTAATTCTCCAGACCTCCCTCATTTTAATAAAGGATCCTATGTGAAGCAGCCCCAAAGAAATCTGAAGAGGAGTTACTTTGTTCTGTTCCTTTTCGGGTGTGCATAGTGGTAGCTCTCATGTTTGTTATCCTGAACTGTTGTGATATTTTATTTGTCTTTTAGCATTTGGGTTTCATTCCACGTATGAAATGAAAGAGGAGTTGTAAATAAATTCCTCTTCCCTGTTCATCTTCAGTACTTGTTGGTCAGTGCAGGTGTGAGGCTGTATACTGAACAAATCTGTCCTGTGAGGGAATTAGTGCCTTCATGTAATTGTAGTTTTTCATGACCTGTGTACTAGAAAACCAGTAGTGTTATGCTAGAACTGCTATTTTTAATGTATTTTTACCTTCTCAGCTTACATTTCTGCTAATACAGCATCTGTGTGACATTTGGTGCATAGGAAATCTGCTTTCAGTCATTTCAACCTTTTGTTTCTCTCCTCTCTCAGATGTTGTCTTTCTGCCCCCCTCTAAGTTTAAAGCTTAGTCTCAAACCAGAACTTGAGTTCCTCATTGAATCTGTCCAGCTGCATGAAACATACAGGACTTTTCCATCTCCCAGGTCCAAACTGTGGCCCAGCAGTGTCTGGACTACACATGCAGGGAGGGACCCATGTGTTGATCTTCTTTGGGAAGGAGACCTGCCCTCCAGGTGGGAGCAATGGAGCTTCATGTTGCCCAGGGACCAGGCAGTGGGCAAATGCCTACCCTGGCTCTGTCACCCCTAGAGATGCTGCTTTCCTTGATATCAAATGCATGCTGAGATTGAAAGTAGAAAAGTTGTGAAACTTTTCGGCATTGTGCATTAGTCTGTTTTCTCTCCAGCATCTACATCTCCTCTTATTGCCTGAGCCTGGAACTTTGCATAAAGGAGATTGCTATAATTTCTTTTCCTTCATACACATGCTTACTTTTCATATCTAATAGCAAGGACTTGTTCTTATCACAAGAAACACGAGACTGGACGTAGAATTGTACAGCAACAGGCATTTTTAGTGTGAATAACAGTAATGAAAGTAGGGTGCTGAACCTTCCTTCTTTAATGAGAGCTCTGAAGATGTCAGTGTAAGACTGGTTTGTTGCATAACTTGTAAGTAATTTAGGCTTGATGAGGACAGACAATTGAATTGTGTAGCTGGGACAAACATGCAATCTGAGCAGGAAACTCTTTTAAGTAATGATATCTAGAATTGAGGGAATAGCCTTGGAAAGGGTTGAAGAGATTTGCCCTTAGGAGGTTTCTCTCCTGATTGCCTTTGGAAAAGCCTGTGACATCCTGGGGTTTTATGGAGGGAGGTCCGCAGCGGTGCAGTTTCTGTGCCTTCAGAGCAGCTCATTGAGTGACCAGCAAAGGCACCGAAGGCACATCAGGCAAGAAAGAAAATATTGTTGTCAGAGTGACTGGCAGAGGAGGTGGTTTGCTGGGAGACAACAGACAAGTATTGTCTTCACGCGGTTTCTGGCTCCTAACTGCCTGCACGTGATTTCATCTCCTGTGCTTGCACAATGCTGCTACACAGGCTCCTTCAGGCAGTGCTGGGACCCTGCTGAAGAGCTATCCCTCCCTCATGCCTTTTTGTCCAGTTAATTTAACTGTTGCTTTATGGCTGCAGCCTCAGCGATAGCACTGTTGAGAACAACTTGGCTCATTTTCTCTCGTTTCAAAGGGTGCCTTTAGCATGCAGTAGAGAGGGTGTTGTGCCAAGGGGAGACAAAGCAGCTTCTGTTTTGTGTGTGTTTGGAAGTGTGTTTCTCACCTGTTTGATGAAATATTCCCACTGAAGGTAACCGAATGTGGTCATAAGGACAGTGCTCTTCTGCCAGCCAGTCTGTGCAAAACAAAGGGATTTTTTGATCCTTGAAAAAGCTTCACAGCCATCTTCTGCAATTACTCTGCCCGAGCTGTGTTGCTGGTTTGCTGTTTCTGGCAGCATGGCTCTGTGCCGGCGGCAGCAGCAGCTCAGAGGCTGGTGGGCAGCTCACAGTGACAGGATGGGTTTCCAGACACAAATGGTAAAGCTTGTGAGGAGCTTTCTCTGCATGGGCTGTGTATGTGTGCGAGGAGAAAAGTCTGAGAGACACCCTTAGAGGGATGGTGGGGGGGATGTTCACCACCCGTGCCACTGCTTGCTGGATGTCTCTTGCTCCTTCAGTGTCACTGAGTGTGTGGCATGATAGATGCCTTTTCTTAAGAATGAGCAGTCTGCATGCCTTTGGAAAAGCCTGTGTTAGGGAACGACTTGAAAGACAATGCAGAGAAATTAACATGATGATGCCAAGATGGGAAGTCTGTGGGTAAAGAATCTGTGAAAAAGAGACCTTGCAGATGAAGTGAAACAAGTACAGGGAGTGCTGGTTGTGAGAAGGCAGCAGAGGAAAGAGATAGAAGGAAAATAAACTTGCATGAGGTCTTTAGCTTGAGGGTGACAATGCTCAAAGGCTTGTAAAAGACTCTAACGAAAGATGGCATGTAATGAGAAAGTTGGAGGTTCTTGTATGTTAAGATTTAGGAGGAATTGTATACGCACTTGTTAAATGTCTACTGCTTGATTTAGGTGTTTTCTTTTGAACAGTTTAGACTTTCCATGCTCCCAAATACTGATATTTTCTCTTAAGAGCTACTTTGTCATATTCCCGTTTTCAATACTTGGTTGTGGTTTAGGAGAGGATCATGTTTTTTCCACATTGTACTCTTCACACTGCAAGCTGCTCTACCCTATACAAACTTTCTACCTTGATAGTCACTAGCAGGAAACTTACCTGGTGCTCTTGTGGTTTGGTTCCTCCCAAAATTACAATCTCTATCCCAGCTTGAAGGCAGCGCCATAGCTCCCAGTTCAAATATCATGCTGTGTTTTTTCACAGAGAGAGTGATCCCTCAGTGGAATGGTCTGCCCAGGGAGGTGGTGGAGTCGCCATCCCTGGAAATGTTGACTCAATGAGGAGCTCAGTGACATGGTCTAGATGGTGGGAGGCTTGGATGGATGGAGCGTGGTGCCCATGGTTCCACACTTGTGCGCCTGATCCCTGGGTGGGCGTTCACTTGGGAGTTGGACTAGATGATCCTATGGGTCCCTTCCAACGCAGAATAACCTGTGAACCTCTGTATGCAATAATACCCCAACTTCCCTTGCCAAAACATTTCCCTCATGTGTGAGAACTTTATTAACAACTGTATATATTATGGATTCCAGCAGCAGAAAAGGTCACATATTGTACTAGGTGCTATTTGGACTTTTCCTGTCCTGGACAGATTGTGCTCCAAATGGATGCTGACCAGGTCTGGTGTGCGAGGAATAGGGAGGTTATGACACTCAGGTAGCATGGTGGTTTGCAAAAGTTGATATTACTATTTATCAAGGAAGACTTTTCTCTATGTTTTTGATGTCTTTTAGGAGTGCATGTGGGTTGGTTTGTTTGTTTGTTTTAATATGGGTGGAGGGCAGAAATAAAAAGTGAGAGGAAACAGAAAAGAAAATAAACTGGATTTCTTGTAGGCTTTGTTTTTCTTCAGCTTTCATGTCAGGGGCAGATGGTGAAAGAAGGGGCAAGTCGTCAGCATTTTGGTGCCTCTGAAGGCAAATTGGTTCTCTCTGGAAGTCTGTGGGTTAGCAGTCCCTTTTTGCTCCCAGTGCTGAACTGAGGCTGCTGCCTGCCCCTCCATGCAGATCCCAACTCTCTAGTGATCTAAAGATTTCCAGATTCCACAATTTACCATAGAGTTTGTGATCCTCAGCAGCTCAGTTTACTCTCAAAATCCAGGCAGAGCATTGTCAGCTGCCATCCTCCAGGCAGGGCACCTCCCTGGGTATATATAGGCAGGCAGAGCTTCAGCAGCAGCATTGGGAAAGCAAAGGAAAAGAGAACTGAAGCTTTACTTTCTCCATCCCCCTTTGCTGGTGTGTATGGCTTTCCACTGTTTGGTAGTTAAAACCCTTGGTGGTAGCTTAAAACGACAGGATGCAGGGAGAGCTGAGATTTGTCACTGCCTCATTTCTTAAATCAAAAAGCAAAATTATTGAAGGGATCAAATTGTATTCCACTTCATACTGATTTAGAGCAGCATATAAATCATCTGGCAGGACAGGTAAACTTGCTCTTGCCTTTATCACAGAACATTGTCTCGCTTTATCCTTTCTGGACTGGGTTTCCTTGTTCACATTTTCCCTCATTGTATTACTATGGTAAATAANTGCAATAATACCCCAACTTCCCTTGCCAAAACATTTCCCTCATGTGTGAGAACTTTATTAACAACTGTATATATTATGGATTCCAGCAGCAGAAAAGGTCACATATTGTACTAGGTGCTATTTGGACTTTTCCTGTCCTGGACAGATTGTGCTCCAAATGGATGCTGACCAGGTCTGGTGTGCGAGGAATAGGGAGGTTATGACACTCAGGTAGCATGGTGGTTTGCAAAAGTTGATGTTACTATTTATCAAGGAAGATTTTTCTCTATGTTTTTGATGTCTTTTAGGAGTGCATGTGGGTTGGTTTGTTTGTTTGTTTTAATATGGGTGGAGGGCAGAAATAAAAAGTGAGAGGAAACAGAAAAGAAAATAAACTGGATTTCTTGTAGGCTTTGTTTTTCTTCAGCTTTCATGTCAGGGGCAGATGGTGAAAGAAGGGGCAAGTCGTCAGCATTTTGGTGCCTCTGAAGGCAAATTGGTTCTCTCTGGAAGTCTGTGGGTTAGCAGTCCCTTTTTGCTCCCAGTACTGAACTGAGGCTGCTGCCTGTCCCTCCATGCAGATCCCAACTCTCTAGTGATCTAAAGATTTCCAGATTCCACAATTTACCATAGAGTTTGTGATCCTCAGCAGCTCAGTTTACTCTCAAAATGCAGGCAGAGCATTGTCAGCTGCCATCCTCCAGGCAGGGCACCTCCCTGGGTATATATAGGCAGGCAGAGCTTCAGCAGCAGCATTGGGAAAGCAAAGGAAAAGAGAACTGAAGCTTTACTTTCTCCATCCCCCTTTGCTGGTGTGTATGGCTTTCCACTGTTTGGTAGTTAAAACCCTTGGTGGTAGCTTAAAACGACAGGATGCAGGGAGAGCTGAGATTTGTCACTGCCTCATTTCTTAAATCAAAAAGCAAAATTATTGAAGGGATCAAATTGTATTCCACTTCATACTGATTTAGAGCAGCATATAAATCATCTGGCAGGACAGGTAAACTTGCTCTTGCCTTTATCACAGAACATTGTCTCGCTTTATCCTTTCTGGACTGGGTTTCCTTGTTCACATTTTCCCTCATTGTATTACTATGGTAAATAAAAATCTCCTGAAATAGTCCTGAGTTTCTTCTCCTCGAGCAGTCCATCCCTTAAGAGGACAGTCAACAAGTGGCAAAGAGCAGTGGTCAAATACATCTTCCACCTAGGGGATTTTGGATGGAAAGCCACCACTTACTTGCTCCCAGACACGTCTTTGCTCTGCCTTTAGGTGGCTTGGTTTTTCTTTAATTTTAAAATTCATCTCCTGAAATAATTTCGTTGTGCTATAGAGCTTGGGAAGCACCGCTATTTCCCTCTTATTCCCCAAGGCGTGTTTCTCAGATACAGATTCTCATAAGGGTCTCATACCAGTTTTAATATTGGAACAAGTCAGGACTGTTGTGCCACAGTCTCCTGTGGCATCTAGACAGTGATGTTTAGGGGAGAATATAGAAACAGACAAGAAGTGATGTTTCTTTTAATTTGATTTTGTCCTCCCTGCTTCTGACACTTCTAGAGCCTAATTCTCTTCTTTTCTATCCCTACACGAGGTCCAGCAAAGTGTTTCTGCATTTGTCATCTTTTAAAAATTTGTGTAAATAAGCAGAATTTTCTTTCAATACTGATGTGGGGGGTGAGGTGTTACCTTTGGAAAACGTGCTGAAATGGAATTATTGAGCTGTCCAGATTATTCTTCTGTATATGGGTCTGCTCTTGTAGCTTTTATTTGACTGGGAGTTGCAACCCTGGTCTGATACTTAAATTATTAGCTACTTAAATCATCACAATTTTGTAAATGCTGTTGTAATGAAAATATCAAGCCATTGATTTGCCATCTGCGTGCAGAAAAACCCGTACTGCAGAAAAACCCGGGTGCACGTGTTGCATATAGCGATGAGTGGAAGAACAAGTGGTGTTGAGATTTTTGTGCTACAGCCGTAAACAAGCTGATCTGGTGCTGCTGGGTGGCATACTGAAGTAACATCACTGGTTTGATTTTTAATGTGCTAATTCAAATGATTAGAAATTACCTCAGTGTACATAGGTAGATTTCTCTGTGGACATTGTATGTGGGTTTTAATATTACAAGCAAAATTACTATCAAAGAGCATTGTGGTTAGAAATCCCTGGAAATGCTGACATGTCCATTTAATTTATGAAGGGAAGCACATGGAAAGGGACAGGAAAGCTGCTCCGAGCTTGATCTAACCACACAAGTAGTGAAAAAGTATAGCTTACTGCAAAAATTACTGATAGTCAGACATGCTGTCACAAACAGACAGTAAATGTATAAGTTATAAAACACACCAGCCCAATCACAGGGAAGACAAAGAAGGTCTCAATGGCAGTTTGTATCCCCAGATAATGGTTTAAAATAGTAATTGGTGCCAGCTGCATGAAATGACTAGGAAGGGATCACCAGCTGCATGAAATGACTAGGAAGGGATCACCAGCTGTCTCTCTCCTCCAAGAAAAAAGGATATACTTTTGTATTACTTCATGAAAATGACAGTCTCTCGCCTCAACCAGTTTTAATTTTCTCCTTTTGTGATACTGGTGCCTCTGCAAATGAATGGACTGTTAGTGGTGATGGTGTGGTGCGGTGCGGTGCACGTGTTGTCAGGAGAAGGTGAGGGACCTTCTGTCTCTTAAGCTACCTCACACGTCCAAATCCCCAGACGGGTGCTGAAACACCTTGCTCTGCACAGGAGGATCCCTGCTGCGGGCTGCAGCGTACCCTCCCTGAGGCATGTGTGTCCATAAGGAGATGTTTGTGGAAATGGTCTTATCCAGTGACATTTTCGGGGGGGATTCATCTCACCCTGATGTGAGACATCTGCAAGATTGGTGTCTGCATCTTGGCTAATGACCTCATCCTTCTTTTGTACTTAGAAGGAGAGGTAAACACTGCTAGGGCGCACTTTGGCTTCTTTCGGATGTCCAACTAGAATTACATGAGCTCTGTCCTGGAAAAAAAAATGCTCCTGAGTCTGGAACAGAACAATTTTGGCTTGGCCAACTTTTGTTTTCAGTTTTCTTTTTTTGAAATCTTCCATGAATTGCTGTACCGCAGTGGTGCTGCAGCCTTCTCTGTGCTGATTAATCCTCATGATAGTTCCTGTCGCCACCAAGTCTTCAGAATTCATTGCCAGGGAGTTATCGATCCACACTAAATGGAGTCCTTCAAAGCCCGGCAAGAATTACTGAATCCATTTATTTTTGTAGACTGGGTTTTGGGCTGGATTTATCTGTAGGTGAGATGCTATTTGTGTTGTGGACAAATGCTCAAAGGTGGCAGAAATAGAAGGGGAGGGTAGGACCATTATTAGCCTTAGTTAAGGGAGATACTTGGGGTTGCTGCAGGCTATTGAGCAAGTGCTGTGACATGGCCTCAGTGAAGAGCTGGAAGAGCTGTAACTGCCTTCAGTCTGCTGTGTATCTTTGTGCCTTTTTTGTTGTTTGTTCTTCAGGTTTTTAGGTTGGAGGGGGTTGTTTGTTCGTTGGGGGGGTTAGGGTTGGTGGGATTTTTATTGTTTTATTTTTTAGAAATAGATCCTGTCTAAATATTACCATTTTTGCTGCTGTTACAGTGGGTGAACATGAACAACCTTGTGGACAAAATAGCAGATTAATCCAATTACAGTCATCCCTCTTCCACTTTGTGCCCCCCATATGGTGGCTTTGCATCTTAGTGGCATGATTTGTCAGTGATGAGGGAGGCCCCTTTTAGCAACTGCACGTGCGTGACCTGGCACGCATGATTATTCAATTAGGCAGCGTGAATATTCAAATCAACCTGCACGCCGTGCCGCACGGACCACGGGTGCACTGCTTTGCTTGTGGCGAGCTGCGCCAGCCCTGCTCTGCCTCTCCCTTCCAGGCTGCACCGCCTCCCTGCTCCCTCCCCTTGGGGCTGCTCCGGGCTGCTCCTTCCCCCTTCCCCTAACTTCCCCCCCCTCCCCTTGGGACTGCTCTGGGCCACGCTGGCTCCTCCCCCTCCCTTTGGGCCTTGCCGTCTCTTCCCGCTCCACTCGTGGCCACTTGGGGCCGCTGGGACAGTGGTGCGGGTGGTTCCCCCACACCAGTGTCCCCGGCCAAGCAGAAAAGGGATTTTTCCTGGCGTGGGGTGGCTGCAGGCATTGGAAAGTGCTGACACAAACACCAATACACAGCAGGGCAGTGCCAAAACAGTGCCGGAGCCCCAGGGGGGCTGTGTGAGGATGCAGGGCAAATTTGCATATTAATGAGCTGCCATTCAAAGCGGAAGTAGGGCTTCACGGGACCCGAATGGGACCCGAATAAGACCACAGTTCTGTGGCATAGGAGACCCGACTGTATATGTATTAGCCTATGTGCAATTAAATCTAAACTCCTAGGTTTAACAAAGTTTCTATTACAGTTTGGGGGTTTTTGCCTATGCACAGTTCAGAGGTCCAGTGTAGTAGTTCCTAGAATAAACGTGCGTTTTTCTTGTCTTCTTTTTGCATACGGTCTAAATACATAAAAAATCATGCAGCTGCAATGACAACAGAAGCAACTGAGGAAGCACCAAGTTAGCTTTTGGCTCAAAAAGCTGTTCTGACAGATTTCTCCCAAGGCTGCTATTCACTGGGAACTTTGATTTACAAGGTTCTTTTATTATTTTGTTCAGTGTTCTAGAAATACACAGTATTTTACTTCAAAGATGCATCAGGAGAAGATATAAGAATAGTTTATACATAGTACATTTTGGGAATTCGGTCACAATAATTCATGACTAAGCATTGCATTCCACTATGTTTTAGAGTATTTGAAATACATGTGTAACAGTTCGCCTTGTAGCATAGAGTAGCTTCTTTTGCTCAAGACGTGTATACCAGTGTGTATAAACAGTTAACATGTAATCAGTATTAACATCTGCATATCTCATGAATATGATATTTGATTGCTAGCATTGCAAGCAATTGCAAGAAAGTTTAAGGCTTAAAATTTATCATGTAATCAGCTTTGACATCACAGAATAATCAATATATGTGCTACCGTTCCCATCAGCCAGCAACCCTAGGGACAAGAAGTTTTAGGTACTTCCTGGAATTAATTAAAGGTAGACATCTTCTGCCTGGATATCCAAGAGTAAAAATTTGTGGGGCAAATAAAGGTTGTGCCTAAGGTTCTGTCTGCCTTTTCATTTGTTGCCTTAAGAGGTGCTTGAAGAAGACTACCACTGTCTTATGTATGGGAAGGGATGGTGTCTGCTCCTTCTTCTGTATCTGCTTGCCGCCTGCTCAGAAACCACCTCAAGGCATGTGTGGATCCTTCCATGCAACACATCCTACTATCACTTCAGAAACAGATTGTGGGTGTTTTTAAGGAGGGGTTCCAAAGTGATAGGCATTTCAGCTCTTTGAGGGGATGGCCTCCCTTCACCTGAGCTGCTCTCTGCTTGGTATCTTTCTGAAGCAAGGGGAGCTGGGGGAAATCCTTCCTCTCCCTTTGTGTCCCAGCTTCCTGTTTACTGCCTGGGCTCTTGGCCCGTTCTTCCTGATGCACTTGTTCTTCCTTTACGAAGGCAGATGGAGGAGGAGAAAACACCAGGCAAATAGCTCGGCCTTGCAATGAGGGGAATTCCTGGTCTCCACCTCTTCTTTCCTGTGCCAGACCCATCCTGGCACTGAGATGGGAACCTGCTTCAGCAGCTGGCTGCATGGAGCCACTGCCTGGTGTTTAAATAGAACTGGTTGCAATTTCCAAAACTAAAAGAGAAAAAATGGGAAAGATGCAAATAATACTCCTCTATCATAAATTGACAGATTTTTTCCCAGTTTTCTAGTTCTCTGCAAGCTATATATTTTTTTATAGTATTATAGCATAGGGGGTTGGGAACAGATTATGTCCCACTCCGTAACTGGGCCAAGTCCAATGCATCCTTCATATGCTTTTCTACTCTGCTGAAAACTTGAGAAGGTAAAGACCTGTTTTAGATCATCTCAATAAACAGGATTCTGATGACATGAACATAGGATGGGTTTCCTAAGCATAATGCTGGTAGAAATTGATTTTTAAAAAAAAATCTACTTGTGTGAAAGTGAAGAATAAATAAATAGTGCATGTGGTATATTAAACGTATGGGGTTTGTTTTGTCTTTTTTTTTTCTAAAGGATGAAGAAGAAGAAATCAAACTGGAGATTAATATGCTAAAGAAATATTCTCATCATAGAAATATTGCAACTTATTATGGTGCTTTCATTAAGAAAAGTCCCCCAGGACATGATGATCAACTGTGGGTAAGCAGTTTTTTTCAAACATGTCCGTAAGTCTTTCTCTATTGGATATGGTTTGAGGATGATAGAAATACCACATTGTGGAAAGACAAAGTAATAGAATTTGGTGCTTGCCTGAACATACAGATAAGTGAATCAAATAGGCTAATGACACATGCTTAAGAGGATGGCTGAACCGTAATTTGCTATAAACAGTGGATTTGTTCTTTGAGTAACTTTTTTTCCCACTTCCCAGATGGATAGTAGCATGTTTTTTGGGAACAAGACGGCTGAGCTGAGCAGTAAGAATATGTGACTGTTAAGTAAAGCAACATTTGAGAATTGTACCCATTACATTTCCCATCCCACCTCATCTACACCCTCTAGAGGACTGAAGTTAGGGTTTGAAATGGCAGGGTATAGTCATCAGTGCATGTTCTTCCATAAATAAATGGGAGTTAAAGGATAAGGTGTATTGCAATGTTGTGATCAGTTTGATTCCTTCAGCACAGGATGTGTTCTTAATGCTAATGCATTTTGCATAGCTGAGCAAATCCAGATTCCCAGCATTAAATTACAGTGATTAAATCAGTCCTTGAAAATGTGGTAACTAATGTGAGACATATTCCATATATATCTGACACACATTGGAGACATTTGCTTGAATCCATTTTCCAGGCAGAGATGTGAAATAAGTTATATTCTCTGCTTCACAAGGGTTTCCCAAATCAGTGCTGCAAACTGATTATTTTGTTTTGCATCTGAAATCTGTGTTTAATGTTGGTTGTACACTGATATTTGTTTTGCAGCTTGTTATGGAGTTTTGTGGAGCAGGCTCTATCACAGACCTTGTGAAAAACACGAAAGGGAATACTCTGAAAGAAGACTGGATAGCATATATTTCCAGAGAGATTCTGCGGGTAAGGAAAATAGACTGTTCCACACAGAAACAGTCTTAAAGGATGTAGCCTTGCTTGAGGTTCTGCAAGAAGCTGCTTCTGATCAATCGCATTAGTCATGTCATCACTTGGAGTGTGTGTAGGAGCAGATACGTGTCTGCTCCACATCATTTGGCTGGGTGTTGTACTGTATTGTAACAACAGCCTTGCAGAAAACAGTGATTTTTAGCTGTGAGAAGCCATCAGAAGACCCAATGACCTTACGTATTGTAGAAGCTGTGAAACCGTGTCCATAAGACCTAGAGGTTGAAACCTAGAGGTTGTGACAGTCAGCATGGATTTCGGAAGGGCAGGTCCTGCCTGACTAACTTGATCTCCTTTTATGATCCAGTGATTCGACTGGTTGATGACAAAAAGGCTGTGGATGTTGTGTACTTGGACCTTAGCAAAGCCTTTGACACGGTTTCACACAGTAAGCTTCAGGAGAAACTTGTGAAACTTGGGCTGGAAAGGAGCATTTTATGCTGGGTTACAAACTGGTTGGAGGGGCGAGCTCAGAGGGTGGTGGTGAATGGTGCAACATCTGACTGGCGGCCAGTCACCAGTGGAGTCCCACAGGGGTCAATGTTGGGCCCAGTACTGTTCAACATCTTTATCGACGACATGGACGAGGGAATTGAATCCATCATCAGCAAGTTTGCGGATGATACTAAGCTGGGGGCAAATGTTGAACGGCCGGAGGGTAGGAAGGCCCTCCAGAGGGACCTTGACAGGCTGGAGACGTGGGCAGGCTCCAACAGTATGAGGTTTAACAAGNGGATGACCCTGGGCCCCTTCCGGCTCGGAGTGGCCTGCTAGACTGTGAGGGATCTAGGCTGGTGTTATGCCCTGCGATGTGCTCTCGGTCTCTGTACGGGTGTTAGGTGGTGAGTTGGACTAGATGATCCTTGTGGGTCCCTTCCAGCTCATAATATTCTGTGATTCTGTGATTCTGTGACACAGTAGGGTATGGAAAAGGCTTTCCCAAATGTGCTTGCAGCTGTCTTTTTGTGCTTCTAAACTAGTTTATGCAGGAAGGAAGTCGTTGGGTCAGGCCAGCAGTCAGGACTTATGCTCTCATACTGTATATTCCTGCAGTCTGTCTAGAGCAAGCAACTAAGTTGTGTGTGGCTGCGCAGTGCTAGCAGATGCCAGAGCAAAAGTTTTTCAGGAAGAAGGTTGCAATTTACCATTTTTTCTAAAATGGAAACTTTTAACTAATTACTCTTAATATTTAATTTGCAGTTGGTATAGTTTAAGTACTTTTTGAATTGGCATTTTTTTTCTGCGCTGGGTAGCTCTGGTATGGTTTTCCTTGTGTTTCTTTGTAAAACTAATTGCCTCCTACCCATACCACTACACAGTATGTTTGTTCAATTGGCTAATTATGAATTAAGTTTTGAAGGGCTTTATGTTAAAGGAAACCAACACTGGCTCTTGCATGAATCAATGCTGCTGTTGTCTGCATTACACATTTGGTTGGCCTTGGCAATTTTTAAGATGAGGATGGAGGTTGACATATGATTCTGATCGCTTGCTCTAATTCCAAGTGCTAGAGAAGAGTCCAGCTGCTGGCATTTGGGCTGGCACATTTTAAGTTGTTTAAAAGGGAGAAGTTGTCTTTCAAACAAATGGAGAACACGCTTTAATATGAGGAAAGCTAACTTCTGCAGGACTGATCTTATGCTTGATTTGAGAGCTGTGTGTCCCTGGAGGTATTCCATGCTATGTTGCTTTCATCCTAGGTTCTCCTAAGATAAAGCATTTAAATGCTTGCTAAGCAGAGGAAAAAAATCATTTACCTCAGAAGAGAATTAGGGAAAGCAATTTTCTCATTCCAGGGAATGATTTGCTGAAGGAGCCTTATTTACTGGCCAGCATGACCTGGAATATCTGGGAAAAAAAAGGAATGCTAAACTCACATTGGTGTGAGACGTTGCAAAATCTGATTTGACACAGAGTTTGTCAGAGTTGAAGGAAAGAGGTTGTGTAACACAAAGTTAAAATGAGCTAAAGTGCCAAAGATTGGTTTAGGTGGAGACATAGATTGACCCAGTGGATCCTTGTGTGGTTGGAGGGGTCTGGGGAAATTAGATGTGCTCCTCTGTCTCTTCCCAGCCCTTGACAAACCCAAATGAGTTTTTTCAGTAAGGTTAGATGGTACTCTGGAGAGAACAGACAATTATCTGGTTGGGTCAGAGAAGCAGAAGGCTTTAAAAAATACCCTGTGTGGAGCTGTGGAAAAGCCTTTATTCCTGTGCAAAATAAGACCACACTTAGCATTAGCAGTCAGTGAAGGGTCTTGGGGACATCAGCCATTCACATGATTTTCTTGTGACATGGAGAGAGAAGTTGTGAACGGTGGATTTTGTCACATTCGTGAACTGTTTTAAAAAAGGAAAATGGCCCACTGGTTATGTAGGCAAACTGGTAAATGATCATTTAATGAAAAACATGTGTTAGGAAATATTTCTCTACAGCAACCACTACTCTCTTAACCTCTTGCAGCTGTAAAGGTTCTATTTCTTCATTTTTCATAAAACATTAAAAGCCCATGAGGGCAACACAAACAGGCAAGATGATCCCACTGGAGACTACAATTTTCCAAGCAGAAAACTGAGGAGAAGCCAAAATACAGGCAGTTGCTAAGAGGATGGCCTGTTGTTCTCCCAATTACATTAGAGAGTAAAATGCAACATATGTCTTTCTCAGCCCTCCCTCCACATGGCTAACGCTTTAGGGCATGCATCCAGGTGCTGTCTCAACAAAAAGCACCGTATGCCAGGAGGTTTTGTTTCCTTTGGAAAATGTAATGCTTAGACTTTTTAGAATTTTTTTCAATCTTTTTTCTTTCGCATTTTTTTCCTGGGGAACAATTATCTGGCTTCATATTTATGGAGGCTAGAGAAGAGAACTGCAGCTTTGCAGCAAAGCATTTCTTTATCATCTGTCATCCCTTGTCTTCAAATATGACTGCCAGTTGGTCATCCTCCCTCCCCCTTCTCAGGGGTGCATGTATGCATGTTGATGCTGTCTCCTTCTCCTTCCACCTCCCTTCCCCAGACTAAATTCTGTGTGACCTGTACATGTCAGCTGTCAGTGATGTACACAGATGCTGTTGTTACTTCCAGTGTAATTGCATGGAGACTCTCTGAGAGCTGAACTTTCTTCACATGACAGCTGAGAGGTGTTTGCACAGTGCAGATGTTGGGCTGTATGTAGGTACAGTGTGTGCATGGCCTGGGGCCTGTATCTCTGGTGCATTACAAAAAGCCGTGTAGGTGGTGTGCTGCTACAGGGCTGCTGCAAGTCCCATTGCACCCAGTTGCTGAGCTACAGCCCAATAACCAGTGCTGTGACCTCTGGGGTTGCTGGGTATGGGTAGCCTGTTGCTAAACTAAGAGCCTAACTCTGAACATCCTCTCCTTCTTACCTTCTCCATAATGCAGGGCTTGGCGCATCTTCATGCCCATCATGTGATTCACAGGGATATCAAAGGGCAAAATGTGCTGTTAACAGAGAATGCAGAAGTGAAGCTCGGTAAGTAGTCGTACATGTCCACTTTCTCATTTGTTCAGCCTTTGGTTTTATGATATTCCCAAATTAATTTCATCCTTTAAGAGCCCCACAACGTGTATTATAGCATGAGTACTCTGTCACTGCTTCCATGTGGATTGACAGCCTGCATGTATTTCCTTCTGCTTTGTGAGGATGGAGTGCAGGTTGTTGTTGAATTTTGTTAGAAGATGTTGGATTTCATGCCAGAGAATCAGTGAGGGGATGATTTTGTTTACCCCATTGAGCTGTGCGTGACTTGAATTTGCTCTGATCAGCTTTATTCTGGACTCAGGAAGTGACAGGAGTCTCTCTTGTATTTGGCTTTAATTAAAATAGCACCTGCTGTTCAGGTTCTGGACACAAAATTATGATCTGGACAGCATTCTCTAGGGAGCTGTGGCATCGAGCTCAAAACACAGTCCCATCTCTGGCACGTCTGCTGAAAACCGTTCTCATCCCTGGCCTTTTCTGTCCGTGCCAAGTGGACATACTCTTTTTTTCTCCCTTTTTAATTTAGCTCTTTCAGTTACTGCATGTTAACCTTCTATGTTTGTATCTTACTACACTTGCCACCTTTTTTTCGTTAAATATAGAGCTCTGCTGAAACCCTCCCACCCAGCCCACATCCCTTCTGTTTTGCATTATACCTTCCTGCAGCATGAGGCATGGGAAGATGTCCCAGCTGCTGGAGGAGGAAGCTCTCAGGAGAGCTTTCCTTTGTTTGATCCAAAATGGAGCACAGTAGCTTCCAAACCATTGCTCTCACTGAGCTTGTCTACACCAGTTTGTCAGTGCCATTCAGATGATGGATGCAATGAAGCTGACATAGCCCTCCTAGAGCAGATGCACCTACTGATGTAGAAAGACATGCAACACTGGTTGTGAGCAGGGAGAACTGAAGGGCAGGAAACACCCTTGTAACGTAATTGCCTTGTAATAAAATGGGCGTCTCTTTTGCAACCTACGTGCATGTGTGATCAAAGTTAGCTCCTCTTGAAAAATCCTCGTCTTTTGCTCTCATTGATGTTTCTACTCTCTGTGTTAAAGCAGAGACCAATTTCCTGAATAACAGATTATGTTTGTTGTCGGATTTTAGAGCAGAAAATGTGGTGAGACGAAAGGGAGATATATTCATGCATGCAGTTTTCCCACAGCACGAGAGGTACCTTGGGGAAGTGGCTCTTTCTGTGTAGGCAAAAGTGCTTGGCTTCACCACGTGGGAAGGGAAGAGCCCTTTCTCAGCCTGCCAGACAGTGTTTTTGCAGCTGTGCTCTCCCTTCTGTCCAGACAGGCTGGTGAGAGATACAGGGAATGGGGTTATATGCAGCTATGTCCCTTGACACTTGTTGCCCAAGTGCATTGCATGTGAACCACCAGGGCTCAGTTGCCTTAGGAGTAATCATTGTATTTCTCCTCAGTGTGGTCCTCTCACGTGGAACATCTATGGGGTTTTATTTCCAAATCACTTTATGAAAGTAATCTCTGTATTATTTTTCCCCACTTTTATTTTATTTTACTCTTTTCCCATCCACAGTGGATTTCGGTGTGAGTGCTCAGCTGGACAGGACAGTTGGCAGGAGAAACACTTTCATTGGGACTCCATACTGGATGGCTCCAGAAGTTATTGCCTGTGATGAAAATCCAGATGCTACGTATGATTACAGAGTAAGGGAGTTTTGTTCAAAGAAAAAACCTGAAACATACATTTTCAGTACCTATAAATGACCATGAATGATGGCAGTTTTTGAGACTTCTTATGCTTTGTAGTAGTAATAACTATTTTGTGTGGTTATATTCTGATTACAGGAGTACGAGGTATGGATACTGTCCAATTGTGACCTTTAACCATTGCTGTTGTTGTTATTAATATAGCTTTGAGACATAAGGAGTATAGGATTTCAGGGTGCTGTAGGTACTTAGAGAAGGCAAAAAAGAGTTTAACTGGCATTGCTTGTGCTCTCCATTTGTATGATGGTTGTTCTTTAAATTGTGTTAGACTATGTCCCAGTTATTGTAATAACCCAGAACAATGCATTTTAGGTATTGCCTTAAATAAAGCTACCATCTGGAGAGCCAGTGAAGTACAGAAGGATCTTTTAAAACTGTTCCTGATTTCAGGACACTTATACAAGTTGATGAAAACTTATCTATCACAATGTTTTCTTAACAAAGATCATTGTTTACATAGTTTGGTACAAGCCAAACATGTAATTAATGCAAAACCGTAATTGTATTGATGATATTTGCACTACCCTTAAGAATATTAGGTATATATATTTAAAGTGAAATTTATCTTGTGAAAGCATTCTGTACTCTTAAAAGTTCTTATCGACTGACTTGCATGAAAGCACAAGGAACGAAAAAATGTGAAAGCATTTTTTTAGAAATCTTTACTTAGACTAATGCAGTGTTCCAACTTTTAATGAAGGGCAACAAGGGTATCAGAAAGTCAGGGATTAAGGCCTTAGAGCTGAATATCATTTATATATAATTAATTGATATAAATGACAATACAATTGTTGACACTGATAGTCTCAAGATAGTAGTGATAGTGGGATTAGCTATCATATGTTTGTGTATGTCTAAATCTGTTTTAAAACCCCAGATTATTTGAACTGGTGTTTTTGTACCTTTCGACTAAGGTTGATCAGATTGATCCTATTTCTCTTTATTTAATTGCTTTTTATGTCCATCATCGCATTGTACTAAAGATAATGCTTTATGTCTTTACAGAGGGAGATATTAGTAAAGAAGATTTGCTATTAAATGATCTAGTAAAATAGAAAAACTCCCTGCAATATCTGTTAATGCAGTAGTAATGTGAAAAATAACTCATCCTGCTTCTGAAAACACATTGTTACTGATGGAACCTATAGTGCTCTCTGTCCCAAGAAACTCACATTTGAAAGATTTTGTAGCATTTTCAGGCTGTGCAGTTTAGCTTAAAATGGCTGAACCGGACTATGATTAAAGGTTGCCTTGCTGTGTCTGAAAATATGATTATTAGAAATGCTTTTCTGCTTGTGTACGTGAAGAACTTATTTGCTTATTAGTTTTAAGTAATTTTTAAAAGCAACTATTCCAGCCAGAAATGAAGACTACTTTGCTCAAGAGCAGCTCTCTGTCACAGCAGTCTTCTCTGGTGCTTTTCCCGTTAAGCTGCGTCAGTATCTGGAGTTGTTTCCCTGCCAGAACTCTTCCATCTCTTGCCTATGTTTGACCTTCCTGGCTCTTGTTCAGGGTCTCCCTAGTCAGGGGCACTGGCCAGAAGTGGTACCTTGAAAAGCTTCCCCTAAAGGACTCTGTTATGTAGCATTTCAAGCAAAGCTGAGATGTTAGGGAATGTTGGCTTTGGTGCAAACAATATCTGTGGTAAAGATGGAGGTGAAGTAAATGTTGAGAACTTCTGTCTTTTCAATGGCGTTGGTGACTAATTCGCCTCTCCTTTTTAACAGTGGGCCAATATTTTCCTTCTGTTCCTGCTTATTGTTTATGTACCTGAAAAAACCTTTCTTGTAGTTGTTGTGATCTCTGGCCACTTCAAATTTGAGCGGAGGTTTTTTCTTTTATGACTGCATTTCTACACATCCTGGCAATGCCCTTTTCCAGCTTTTTTTAAGATAAGGGGATATTGGAAACTCTGTTGTTTCACAGGCTTAGATTTCAGGCAAATGTATTTTCCTTTGTCATAATGTGGATATATTTTTATGTGTTATTAGAAAAGATTGTTTGCTCACTCTGTAAGAATGTGTGCAAGTGTTTTGGCATATACATATCTATTATGTGAAAAGTAAGATTTTCCGCTACTGTTACAAGAAAGAAGTAGCTTATATTATTAAAATAGCCTTGGTATCTGGTTTCAGCCTCACCTACAGGGCCTCTCTAAATAGTACTGCCCTGCTGTCTGAATAGGCAAATCTACCTACTAACATATGGTGTCTCTCTTTTTTGTGCAGAGTGACCTTTGGTCATGCGGCATTACGGCCATAGAGATGGCAGAAGGAGCTCCCCGTAAGTGATACATGTGCTTCTGCAGTGGGCTGATTAACGCTGAAACATATACTTGAGATATGCTGGTAGTAATCTAAGCCTAGTTTTGAGGTTTCTGAAAGTATCCTTGTGTTATTTCTGTTCTCTTTGGTTTTGCCTGCTCTATAAATATAAAATCCCATAAATAGCAATGCTTTTGATAAAGATAGGATTGTGCTTAAGCACTACAGTACAAACAGCAGTAATTTAATTTCTATGGTAGGAATATTTGGAAGCTAATCAAGTCTCTGACTTCCTTCCTATGGGTAGTATATTGTGTTTTGGAGTTGTGTCCTAGTTTGTCTATGGCCTGGCCTTGAATACTGAAACCTCATATGGGGAGAGGGTCAGTGGGGCCTTGGAGAAACAGATCTCAATGAAAAAAGCATCTGTAGCAGTTGTTTCTGTATTGTTTCTGTTGATCTGGATAATGCAAACTCTGCTTTTCTTTTTGTTTCCACTTGTCAGTGGGTGGTGTTGGTCTTCCTTAGCAGTGATACGACTTAAATTATAAATCCATCTTCAGCACAAAGTATTGAACTTAAATATTCTCAAGCAGGGATCATTGTCGGTTCATATGGATTTTTTTGAGAGAGGGAAATCTGGAAACAAAAAATGCATAACTTTTGAATAGCTTCTTTTCCTTTCACATAGTTCTTTAGAAATATCAAGTCAGACAGCAGATATATGTGAGGACAGATACATTTGAAAAGAAAAAAAGTTAGGCATGGTGTTTTGGCTTATAATTTTAATGACAATTTTTATTGAACTTGCAAACATACTTCCTCTCATGCTCATCTGGAGCTCTGTATTTAAGAAAATAACAGCCTAAGATACCTAGGAGTCAGTTAATTTTTTTTTTTTTTACACATGAACAACTACCAGCACACTACAGCCTAGCTTGAAATGTCTGTCTTTGAAATAATCATCTTAAAATAAAATATTGATATTTCCTGGCTAGAAAATGGTCATTACATCATAGCTGCTGCCTGATTTTTGGTGGTTGTTTTTGACTTTAATGTAAGATTTATAAATCAAATCACAATGCCCTTGTGTTGATTCATGTTTTAAGAAGTCTGATGGTTTGGTTTTGGTTTCTTTTTCCCTTCCTAATTGCACATTTGCATGAATGCCCGTGTGAGACCTGCTCCCAGGACACCTCAGCCAGGACTATCAAGCGTTTCAGCTACCCCTAGACATCCTTTTTGCCAGACCTTTTTGTTCATTGCATTGGGTTGCCTGGATGGCTTTCAATTAAAACCTGTGTCTATGGACTCTGTAATTGGACAAATTGTGGAGGATTTTTTAGGACAAATTTGCCTAGAATTGGACAATAATTCTTTTTTTCATTTCCAAACCAAAGCAGGGCTCAACACCTCTTTGTGTAAAACCACAAGAGGGACATTCGAGAAGTAAGCAAAGATCCAATGTAAATGTCAAATACTTCTTGTCCTCTGACATATGGGCTCTACCACCTCCTCTAGTGGCAGCTGAAGAGTCCATCTTTAAATTTCGTGGTCTGCTGGGATCCACAGGCATCCAAGGGGCTTCTTGGCCAAAATTGTGGCCCCTTATTTTTGAATCTGGAATTCACTTCACATCGGTCTGTTTCTCCTGAATTTCTGTTGTGTGGAAAATGTCACCTCTGCCTTCCGTGATCACCCAGGCTGAGACTGATGGTGCAAGAGGTTAAACATAGGAAGATGGTTAAACCAGAAGGTTTTCTCTGACTGTTCTTGGGCAGCCTCTCTCCCTGCGTCCTTGTTTCCTTGTGTTACCTCTGCTGTGTTGCTTTTCTATAGAACAGGAGGAAAGGCTGGCCAATAGAGTTCCTGGATTCCTACTAAATGTCCACTGAAACCAACAACTTCTTTTGACAAAAGTTATGGGTTTGCGTTTCAGTTCTGCAGGGAATCTAATTTAGTGATACAGACCCTCCCATACTTCAGGACTGTCATGCCTTGAAGTAAAGAAAATATCCATGTCTGGAGAGTAAAAATGAAGCATCCTCCATAATGGGAGAGAAGGGCAGGTGGAGGGAGGATTTTATGAAACGTAACTGTCATTCTTCCTTTCTGCTGTCATCATCTCCCAATGTTCTACTGACCAGAAAGTTAGATGACTTAAGGCTGGAGGAGGGCCATGCTCGGATATTCCCATCATGGTTAATTCTGGAAGTTAATTCATACTTCTGTCTCTTTCTCTTTTTGGGCCACCCTTGGCACATTGAACTATGGAACAGTTGTAATTTTGGGCTAATTCAATTTAGCTGTGTTGCTTGTCTGCCCCTTCTGCATGTTCGTTTGGGATGGTGGGAATGATTGTGGAAACTGAAGTCTCATAGTATTGACAGAGAGAAACTAAACCAGTGTCTGTATGTCTCTGGTTTTGTTTTCTTCCATTCAGCGCTTTGTGACATGCATCCAATGAGGGCACTCTTTCTGATACCCAGGAACCCTCCCCCACGGTTAAAATCCAAGAAATGGTATGTATTAGTTATATCTTGCTTATAGAATTTTGTAGCATGATGTTTTCTTGTGTCACACACAGTTTTGTTATCGCTTCCACAAAACTGTAAAACAATTTAGGATAGCAAAAATCCCTCTGTTACCTTTTGTGCTGCTGAATCAAAGCATGAATTAAAATGCATGTGTTATTTTGTTCTTTTTGTCTCAGAGAAATTTTATCTTGAATTATGTGAAAGTTGCTCCTTGACAGAGCAGCATCTATATTAAGGTGACAAATTGATCCATATTTTAAACAATAAATTCCTGCAGCACTCTTAATATGCAGTATGTTTCCTCAGATGTATCATAACACAGCAACAGAACAGTACTATATTGTTCTAGTTGGTAAATAGACAGGAGCTATTAAGACTAATGAAGACTTTTGCTGTAATTATTGTGAACGGTTGGAATTGAGTACACACTCCTTGCCAGCCAAGAACCCAGAACATCAGAGGATTTCTTCCTAGTTACTGGTTACAACTGGCACAAATGAAAAAAATCCACCTTCCTAGGAAGAGTTTTCTTATAGATTGAATGTGACCACATGATGCTGTGATCCTGTCAAAATAATGAAGTAATTTGACTGCCTATTCAATATCAACATAATATAAACTTGGCTTGCTTGCTGAGCTTGGTCTTTACCTGGATTGACTTGTGCACTTGTACTGCGAAGGCATCGCTCTCTCATACTTGCCTTCTGCATATATTAAAGGAATAGAGATGCATATACTGTATTTGCTTAAGCCTTTCTTCAACCTTTTTATGTAAAATAATGTGGCATGAGGAATAAAAAATACCTGAACAACCAAGTTGCCTTGAATTCAGCCTTTTTGATTACAGCAGGAAAGTGAACTGATAGATGGAAACTGTTGCTTTCACACTTAACCATGTAGCAGGAAGGTTTGCTCTCCAAGTACAGCAGCAGGTTGAGAGCACCTACCAGTTGAAAAGTGACCCTGATCAAAGGCAGTGCTGCTGTGACTCAATTGTTTTGGTAGTGTGCTCAGTAGCAGGGTATGAGAAAACAGGCCAAGTAATGAAAAAATGGTAGAATATTCATAGTATCTCTTGGGTTGGAAGTGACCCTAAAGATTATCCAGTTCCAAACCCTGCCATGGACAAGGATGCCACTCACTAGTTCTGGTAGCTCAGGACCCCATCCAACCTAGCCTTGACCACTTCCAGGAATGGGACATCCACAACTTCTCTGGGCAATCTGTTCCAGTGCCTTGCTGCAGTCTTGAATATTTCCAGTATTGGCGTTTTGCAAGGCAGCTTCTTTGGTTACTTCCTTCTGGAGAGATTCTTTTTCAAGAGATCAAATGAAGTGCAAGTTTAGGAAGGTTGTGCTGCAGCTTAGGTAACTCCCATACCTTGTCACTATGCTGCGTGCAAGAGGAGCTCAGTTCAGTTCACAGGTCCTTGAATTGTGTCAGGAAGAATTTCACCTCAGGTGCCTATGTTGAACAGAAGACACTGATCAACACCCACCTGTTGTTCTAGAAGAATTATTTTCTGTGTGGCTCTTCATATAAAAATACAATAGTCTTGAATTCTAGCAGATCAAGCTATGTGAGCCCAGGTGCATACAAAAGCAGTGCAGTGCTGCTTGTGTCAAGAGTGGTGAATGCAGTTCTGACTTTTCACATGGCTGTCTGTAGCCACATAGACATGCCCTTAGATAGCACAGGCAGGTGGTGGCACACTGGAGCTGCCCTGCCTCTGCTCCAGGCAAGCTGGATTCTATCCAGCTGTGATCCAGAAGTAGCAAAGCTGGTTTTGCATGAATTTCCTTCTCTAATAAATCCTGATTTTCGGGGCAATTATGGCTGTGAAAGAGGGCACATTACTGTGAGGCTGTGCCAAAGCACTGTAGGTATGTTCTTGTCAGCCTGTGTCCCCCCAGCCCCGTGTCCATCCAGCCCTGTGCTCAGCTGGAATATACTCAGCCCTGTTTAGGAGGTACGCTTGCAGGCAGCACTCGTACCATTCTCTGGGATGTGATACTCTTTAAGGAAAGGAGTCAGACTTTGAGGAAGAGCAGAAAAAATGTTTCAGCTGAGTTTTATCTATTACCTTGTTTTGTTTTGTTTTTCCTTTCCTGCTCTCTCAGGTCAAAAAAGTTTTTCAGCTTTATAGAAGGTTGTCTAGTGAAGAATTACATGCAACGACCTTCTACAGAACAACTGTTGAAACATCCCTTTATACGTGACCAGCCAAATGAAAGGCAAGTCCGAATCCAGCTTAAGGACCATATAGACAGGACCAGGAAGAAGAGAGGAGAGAAAGGTATGCAACTTATAAAAATCAAGTATTTCAACTTGTCAAAAATACTAATTTTTGTTCTGCTTTGCGTTTAAATCCCTACCCCTAGAAAAGCTTCAAACAACTCAAATCCTTAAAAAGGTTGTTTTCTAATTCATTGTTTGATTATCCACAGGCTTCTATGTTTTTTCTGTCTTTTATGGTGAAAGTATCAATTTCATGTGCCGTATTTTCCAGTATGTTAAAATTACTGATTTCTGGGCCAGTGCCTTTTCTATACAAGCAATAAATGGTATTTAGGAGGATATTGGCATATATGCCTTTCCCTTTTTTGGTCTCTGGTAGTTTCCTTTGATGGAACAGTGCCGTAAATCAAACTCACAGGAAATAACCCATCACAAGAGCTATGAAGCGAATGTTTTGAGCAACCTCTTCTCTTTATTCAGCTGGTGCTGAGGTTCTCCAGGTGCCTTGTCTTGCTCACAAAACCTGATGTCACTCAGGGAGCTTGCTGGAAGTCTTCCACAAAGCGCTGTGCTGGTTTACAAGTCTGGGAAGATGGACTTGTATACACTGAATGATTTCTAGGGCTGGTGAGATTTTCTCACTGAAGGGGACAGGAACTAGTTCACTGAGGTGCTACTGCACTCCCTGCTGTCCTAAAATTAAAGGATAAGTACTATCTAGGCCTTTTTTCTTTCCTGTTAGATGAGACGGAGTATGAATATAGTGGAAGTGAGGAAGAAGAGGAGGAAGTGCCTGAACAAGAAGGAGAGCCAAGGTAATAATTGCTTTTGGGATGACTCTGGGCAGTTGATGCCAAATAAGTCTAAAGGTCTATGATTATAAATCAGGAGAGTGCTAAATCTCTGTCTCTTATTAAGTGAATGCACAAGCCACACAAACCACCCAGAGGGTTTGAATACCTATGCTGTGACTACTGAAGGCTTTAAAGCTCCCTTGCCTTTGGCTTACAGCCAACAAACTCTGAATGGAAGGAGACTTATGACAAATACAATTGATCAGAGTCTCCGCAATGTCAGTGTTGATCTCAATTTTGCTTGGCCTCATTTCCCACCTTCCACCGAGAGTGTGTATTTGACATGCACTCAGTGTCTTTGCTCTGAAAGAAATGAGATTAACATCATGATACATTTGATTAATGTTCCCTTGCTTTGGAAAAGGTATGTAGTGGCCCGTTAGGCTTTATTATACAGGAGGCTTTTACTTCCTCTTGTTGCAGTTCTATTGTCAATGTGCCTGGAGAATCAACCCTCCGACGTGATTTCCTGAGACTGCAGCAGGAAAACAAGGAACGGTCTGAGGCCCTTCGGAGACAGCAGCTGCTTCAGGAGCAGCAGCTTCGTGAGCAGGAGGAGTACAAGAGGCAGCTGCTGGCAGAGAGACAGAAGCGCATCGAGCAGCAGAAGGAGCAAAGGAGGCGACTAGAAGAGGTAGAAACAGTAGACTGGATTTTGGGGAGCGGAAACCACTCTTCCGCTTCCATTCTTGCGCCCATTTAAAAAGAGTTCCCTGTAACCCCAGCACATCTCAGGAAAGAAAACAGCATGTGAAAATCTACCTACAAACTTAGAGCAAAGCACTTAAATCTATTCCTGGCTAGTTGTATATAAGCTGTCTACCCAAGCATTTGAATATCCAGCAGCTCCAGTGGAGGCAACAGGAGCCAGAGCTGGGTTGTTTGAAGGTTGTTTTTTAGAAGGGGAGGCTGTGTCTTGGTCTCTGTCTAACGTTTAGGTAGCTGTAGACAACAGGAGACATTAATTATTCCCAGATGGATTTCTTTTTTCAAGAGTATTTTTGGTGAGGGCCTGTCACGGTCTTCCAGGCATTTGTGTGTGGCACTTATTCATGGTAGGTAGAAGCCCATTTTATAATGTTACTCTCATGCATAGTAGCTTAATGACTAAAAGCCACCTAGATCATAGAACTGTTGGATTGGAAGGGGCATTTAAAGGAGATCCATAAGTATGTTTATATATCAGTGTTAAAATTATAATTTTGAAAGAACTACAAATATGTAAATCATACTTTTGTGATATGGTAAGGAGGCAATTTCTATACACTACTGGCAGATAAAGGAAGGTGAATGTGCATGTTCAATATTGTTCTGTCATACTCTTCACCTCTTGAGATCTTGTGTGCATTTATATATACTGTATATGTAGATAGAATATTTAGGGTGAGCATCAGAGGTAGGAGGATTTCAAAACAACTCTTCAGGCCAGAGCTGGGTATGACACAGCTGAAGTGAAACCAATCTTCTGGCTCTTCAGGAAGTGCAGGGCCAGTCATCCTTAAATGACCTCGTGTTTGAGTCTCTATTTCAACTGTTCACATAGCAATGATGGAAAAACTACACCCAGTCTGGATTTCCAAATTCTGGTAATATTTAATGAGGAAGCAGTCAGGACCAAATGTTGATTTGCATCCCATCATGTGTTTGCATAACAAATAATACAAAGTTCCAAATAGTTTTCTCAGTCATATTATGCTCCTTATCCTTCTTTTTCACTGTGCAAATGAGTTTAGTTCTGCTACAAGGCAGGATTAGTAGCTAACGTTCAGCCACATGTGAATCCAGGAGGACAAGGGGGAGGCGTATAAACTCCATTTATCTTGTGTTTCTTCCCTACCCTTCTGAGAGTACCAGGATAAACATCATAGCACTGGCAAGTGTTTTTAGACTGTAGCAATTTTGGAGGGGGAGCAAGTAATAAAATAAAATCCTGATATTGTTGAGATACAGTTTAGACTCCAAAATGTTTCATAGTTTGGTTGACAATGATTTCTTTTAATGCCCCTTTAATCCCTACAGGCAGTATTTGTTTGTTGAGGAAGAGGGTTACAATTAAATTATTTAGGTCATTTAATTGTAGTAATCTATGCAACTCTTAAAATCTAGATTTTCTTTTAAAATAAAGGAGGTGATGCTGCTAGTAGTGGAAACAAAGCAGTACACTGTTTTCTCTGCCTTGGCTGAACTTTCTGGGAATGTTGCAAATATCATAATTTAATGAGCAACTAAAAAAAAAAAAGGCATTTACCTAAGTGTTATGTTTAATCAATCCTGCTTTTTAAAATACAAAACAAAACTACCAGCTTCCACAACAACAAGGCAGCATGTAATGTAGATTGTTGTATTACTGGTTAAGTTTGCACAGAAAATCATGTAAAATTTCTAAGATAGAAGCTTGTTACCCTCTATTGGTCTGTAACCTCTGCCTGGTTCACCTGGAGGCATAAACATGAATGAGGAGTTACAAAAGTTTCCTTTTGCAGGTGATGGTGTGGACATATAGTTCTTAAAGTGTATTTTAGAAAAGGCTTGCATTTAGCTTTCAAAAGAACCCCATTTAGTTAATTGGATCTTGTGTCGGAAAAATGTATGATCCCAAGTGATTTTCAGCAAAATAGCAGCCAAAACAAGCTCTTTCAGTTGGGGGAAGGGTGGTAAACACATATTTAGATAAACATCAGTGTTGTGACACAATTGAAGGCCAAAATACTGGAATGTTGTCACTTTGTCCTTAACTCACCCCCCACCCCGTTTTGATTAAGCCAGTAAACAATGAAGAGCTTGGTAATGGGAGTTAAGATTAGTGTCAGACCTTGAATCTCAGGGCTTTCATGGCTTTGTTAATATTTTTACCAAGACTTGCTGTCTTATAATTTTTCCTTGTGTAAAGTATGTTTGCATATATCTATTTAATATTCTTTGGTAGATTTTTATGCATTAAATAATAATCTTCCTGGACAAGTTGCATATACTTCCCCCCCCTCCCCACTTCCTAAATTAAAATTGAGGACTTGTTCTTACAATGCTGGCACAGAGCCTAGACAGTTTTGACTGAGACTGTAACAGGAATGGTGTTTAGGATATCTGCCAAAAACTGTAATTCTCTGCTGTATTAGGGCAAAGATTACTTTTTTAAAGGTGTATAGGTGACTTCTAAAACTTGCTCTTGCAGGAACCTTAAAATTTTTATGTTACTGAGGAGGTGAAAATGATATGTGGTCAAAGTACAGAAAATTACTGGAGACATTTTGGGAAGGGTATTATTTGTCCTACCCTTGACCCTCCTTTAAAAGTCATATAAAAACTATCAACTGAAATGTTTCTACACCAGTGCAAACAACATGAGAAATAAACAAGAGGAGCTTGAAGCTTTGGCCCAGTCTCAGAGATTTGACATCCATGGCATAAGTGAAACTTGGTGGGATGAGACCTGTGACTGGAGCACCCTGTTGGGTGATTGATTACAGGCTCTTTAGGAGGGATAGACAGGGCAGAAGAGATTGAGGGGTGACACTGTATGTAGTAGAAAAGCTCCATAGAGCTCACAGTGGCAATGTCATTGTCACTCTCAACTGACATTGTCACTCTCAATGTGAGAGTTGAGGGCCACTGAGTGAGAATGAAGGGGCAAACAAATAACGCAGATGTCATTTTGGGAGTCTGCTGTAGACCTCCCAGCGAGGATGATAATGCCAATGAATTATTCTTTGAGGAACTAAGGGACACATCCAAGTCAACTGCCCTTGCCCTTATGGGCGACTTCAGCTTGCCAGAAATTAATTGGGAGCATCATACAGCTGATACAACTTGGGCTGTTGCTAAAAAACCTGGATGACAACTTTATGGAACAGGTCCAAAGGGAGCTGACTTGGAAAGGTGTTGCTCCTCTTTGTCTGCTGCTTGTCAACAGACTGGTCTTGGTGAGTGGAGTTTGGTGACCATCATGACCATCTTGACTTCAGCGACCACAGAGTGATGGAGTTTAAAGTCTCCGTTGACAGGAGGAAAAGTGCCAGCAGAACCTCATCTCTGGACATGAGGAGAGCAGACTTGAGGCTGCTTAGGGAATTTGTAAGGTAGGTGTCCATGGAAAATGTTTTTGCAGGTGCTGGAGTCCATCAGTGACAGTCACTTTTTAAACATTACTTCCTAAGGGCAGAGGAGTAGGCAATTCCCAAATGTCGAAGTCAAGCAGGGAAGGCAGAATGCCTGCTTGGTTGAACAGGAATCTTCTCTTGGAAATAAGGTGAAAAAGGAAGGTGTATGCCTAGTGGAAGCAAGGTTAAGTGACATGGGAAAAATACAGAGATGCTGCGGTCGGGAGAAAATTCGTGAAGCCAAAGCTCAACTGGAGTTGAAGCTGGCCAGAAATCTGGTGCACAATAAAGAAGAATTTTTTTCAAATACATTAATGGTACTAGGCAGTATATAAATATCATTGGCCCATTACAATATGAGGATCGTCTCTTCACAAACAGGGGCAGAGACAAGGCAGAGGTGTTTAATGCTCTCTTTGCCTCTGCCTTCAACATGGATTATGGACCGAGGGGGTCTCAGTGCCCTCAGCTAGAGGACCATGACTGTGAGAATGATCAACTCCCACTCAACCCTGAAGTTGTGCAGGATCTGCTGCTCAAGCTGGATCCCTACAAATCTATGGGCCCTGATTGGACTCACCCAAGAATTCTCAGCGAGCTGCTGATATCATTGCAAACCCTCTCTCAATGATTTCAGAGTGGTCTTGGGAATTTGGAGAGGTCCCAGCTGATGGAAGTGAGTGAACATTCTTCTGATTTGCAAGAAGGGCAGGAAGGAGGACCCCAGAAAGTACAGGCCTGTCAGTTTCACTTCAGTGCTTCCTAAAGTTATGGAGAAGATTATTCTGGGAAGTATTGAAAACCACCTGGAAGACAACACAGCCATTGGTCACAGCCAGCATGGCTTCATGAGAGGAAAGTACTGCGTACCAAACCTGATTTCCTTTTATGACAAGGTGTGTGGACCTCAGGGAACCTTCCAGCAACTTCTTGAAGAAGGTCCCCTCCACCCCTGCTGCCAAAACCTGGCCACAAAAATCCCAATACACAAAGTAACCCACCTAGTTGATCAAGTGAGTCCAGTTGATGTAATCTTTTTGGATTTCAGTAAAGCTTTTGGTACTGTCCCACACAGTATCCTTCTGGACAAAATGTCCAGCACACAGCTGGATAAACATATCATGTGGTGGGTGAGCAATTGGCTTACAGGTCAAGCACAGAGGGTAATAGTGAATGAGGTGACATCAAACTGGCAACCTGGCACTAGTCCATCTTAGGCCCAGTGCTCTTCAACATCTTCATAAATGACTTTGACACAGGATTGGAAGGGATACTGAGGAAGTTTGCAGATTGTACAAAACTGGGAGGATCTGTTGACTCCCTTGAAGGCAGGGAGGCCTTGCGGAGAGACCTTGACAAATGAGAGGACTGGGTAATCACCAGAATGTAAGAAAAGACATTAAGCTATTTGAGAATGTCCAAAGGAGGGCAACAAAGATGGTGAAGGGTTTTGAGGGGAAGCTGCATGAGGAGTGTCTGAGGTTACTTAGTGTGTTCAGCCTGGAGAAGAAGAGATTGAGGGGAGACCTCATTGCAGTCTACAATTTCCTCGTGAGAGAAAGAGGAGGGTCAGACACTGATCTCACCTCTGTGGTGACCCAAGGAAATGGCCTGAATTTTTGTCAGGGGAGGTTAAAATTGAATGTTAGGAAAAGGTTCTTCCCCCAGAGGGTGGTTGGGCATTGGAAGAGGCTCTCCAGGCAANCTCCAGGCAAGTGATCACAGCACCAAGCCTGCCAG
>WEKX01001310.1:7848-34297 GCA_013390025.1 Pitta sordida
AAGTCGCGATACAGAGAGGATTCACTGTATTGCTGCCTTTCAATGAACTGGTAGTGACTGACGGCTCCAAGCACACTTCCTAGACTGTTACAAATGTAAAACAAAATGGGTTCATAAGAAGTCACACATGAAGATTGGAGAAGCTGCCTGTTTGCAATGGGCTAGGACCATGTGCGCAGCCAGTCACTGTCATTTGACTGACAGGTAATAAAGATGTGCTAACTTGCACTTGCGGGAACATAACATTAAAACGCCTTATCCAATACTTCACCACACTGGAATACATATTTGATTTTATTAATTATTATTAATTCATTTATTATTTATATATTTATTTATTATTTTATTGATACTATATGTAAGTTTAAAAATATAGCAAGGTACTATTCAAAATTTTACATCTTCTATCCATGTTTTACTCATCTTTTTTATGATCAAGCTTTCCATATCTTCTTTTCAGTACCAAATATATATACCCAGAGAAAAAGACACTAGCTAAGATCACATTTTTTTAGGGTTTTTACAGCATTCAGAGGATCTCAGGACCACACAAGGGGAGCCTTTGGCAAATCATAGAATATTCTGAGCTGGAAGGAATCCACAAGTATAATTAAGTCCAACCTTTAAGTGAATGGCTCCCAGATGGATCAAACCCACAACCTTGGTGCTATTACGAGCAACAGGCTCTAACCAACTGAGCTAATCTCAAATGTTGAATACAGTTTTCAATGCTGTATTTACAAGTACACACAATGCTGTGTGCCTGCCTTTTTGAGAATCTTTAGCTTCAGTTGTGATCCACTTTTCACAGAATCACAGAATAATCTGAGTTGGAAGAAACCCACAAGGATCATTGAGTCCAACTCCCAAGTGAATGCCCATACAGGGATTGAACCCATAACCATGGTGCCATGAGCACCATGTTTTATCTATCTGAGCTAATGTCAGGGTCATGTCGTCTTCTTTTTTTTTTTTTTTAACCTAACTCCCCATCCCATCATCTAGGCCATGTCACTGAGTTCCTCATCCAGTCTTTTCTTAAACACCTTCAGGGATGGCGACTCCACCATCTCCCTGGGCAGACCATTCCACTGAGAGATCACTCTCTCAGTGAAAAAGCTCTTTCTAACATCCAGTCAAAACCTCCCCTGGCATAGCTTAAGGCCATGTCCTCTTGTTCTGGTGCTGGCAGCCTGAGAGAAGAGATTTACATCAATCTGACTGCAACCTCCCTTCACGTAGTTGTAAACAGCAATGAGGTCACCTCTGAGCCTCCTCTTCTCCAGAAGAGTCTCCAGCTCTCGCAGTCACTCCCCATAGGGCTTTCACTCCAGTCCTTTCACCATCCTTGTCATCCTTCTCTGGACCCTCTCAAGCAACTCAACATCTTTCTTAAACTGGGGAGCCCAGAACTGGACACAGTACTCAAGATGTGCTTTGATACATAAGAACTGAAGTGCTGTGCTTTTGTGTCTCAACAAGATATTACATAATTTGTTTTTAGCTGATATTCTACATCTAGATAAGAGCTCCACTCCTAACATGCACATACCTCTCCCTGCCTGAATTCCTTCCAACAGAGAACTAGGTATAAATTCATCACTGTGGGTGTGACAGCAATCTGCAGATTCAGTAACAGATAAGAAGAGAAGGAGTAATTTCTTTCTGAAAATTTGGTGCCCAAGTGATTTTACTGCTTGTATAATATATACATATAAAAAAAAGAGTTCAAGAAACCAATAGCTTTTATTTTCTCTTTTTGCTTACTTGAGATAACTGAGGGATACAAGCCTTAATTTTGCATTTAAATTATATCAACATTTTGGACTGATTAGGTTTAATGATCTAAATGTGGTCTATAAAATACAAATACATATTAGATGTAAAGTCAGTACAAACTCTGAAGAAGTGAATACGTAATTAACTTGAATTACTCTGACTCTCTGAAACTCAGGTGTGTAGTCTACCATTAGGAGAAAGTGGGAAAGAGAGGAATGAGCTGGTATACAGTTATACCTCCTCCATCGCGAGGAAAGGGACAGGCCAAAGGCATCGCAAAACAGGTCATTAATATGCATGCAGGCCACGCCCATTGCTCCACCNACTGTAATTCACAGAATATGCTGAGTTGGAAGGGACTCACAAAGATCGTTGAGTCCAATCCTTAATCATGCACAGGGCAATCCTAAAGAGTCACACCATGTACCTGAGAGTATTATCCAAATGCCTCTTGAACTGTCAGGCTTGGTGCTGTGATCACTTCCTTGGAGACCCTGTTCCAGGGCCCAACCACTTTTTTTCTAATATCCAACCTAAACCTCCCCTGACACAACTTCAGACCATTCTCTCAGGTCCTGACACTGGACACCACAGAGAAGAGATCAGTGTCTGCCCCTGTTCTTCCTCTCACGAGGAATTTGTAACTGCAACGAGGTCTTCCCTCAGTCTCCTCTTCTTCAGGCTGAACAGACTAAGTGACCTCAGCTGCTGCTCATACAGCTTCCCCTCAAGGCCCTTCACCATCTTCATTGCCCGCCTTTGGATGCTCTCCAATAGCTTAATATCTTTCTTATATTTCAGTGCCCCAGACCACCACAATATTCAGTGCAGAGCAGGGTGGGACAATCCCCTCCCTCAACTCGCTGGTGATGCTTTGCCTGATGCGCCCCAGGACATGATTGGCCCTCCTGGCTGCCAGGGCACTGCTGGCTCATATTCAACTTGTTGTTGACCAGAATCCTCAAGTCCCTTTTCACAGCACTGCTTTCCATCATCTCATTCCCCAATCTGTACATAAATCTTGGATTGCCCTTGTGCCAGGTAGAGAATCCAACACTTTCCCTTTTTGAACTTCATATCGTTGGGGATTGATTGTTCAGCTCTCTGATTTGTCAAGGTCTCTCTGCAGGACCTCCCTGCCTTCAAAGAAGACAACAGTTCCTCCCAGTTTTGTGTAATCTGCAAGCTTGCTCAGTATCCCTTCCAGTCCTGCATCCATGTCACTTCTGATGTTGAAGAGCACAGGTGCTGAGGTGGAGCCCTGCAGAACCCCACCAGTGACAGGTCACCAGTCTGATATTACCTCATTCACTGTTACCCTCTGTGCTCAACTTGTGAGCCAATTACTCCTTGACCTCATGATGTCTTTATCCAGATGTGTGCTGGACATTTTGTCCAGAAGGATTCTGTGAGACACTTTACCAAAATCCAAAAAGATGACATCTGGCATCCCTTGATCCATTAGGTGGGTTATCTTGTTAAATGGAAATCAGGTTTGATAAGCAGGATTTTCCTCTCATAAAGCTGTGTTGGCTGTGACCAGAAATAAATGTCTAAAATAAAATCACCCTCTGGAGATGTTTTACCTCCTCTCTGAAGTTTGACAATTAGCTTCAGTTTGACATTTCACTGCTAAATGGCTAAAATTAGGTGACATAAACCTTACTTGCCATTATATATTTTTATCTAATTCAGCAAAGCATTTTAATGACAGCCTTATACATAAATGTGAGACAAGTGCCATAAATCTTTCTAAGTGTATTGCTGGATCAGCTCAAGAGTGCTCATCAGATTGCAGGATTAAATATTGTATCTCTAAGGGTGTTTATAACTTGAAATTTCTTGAAATTTCTAATAAATACCATTGATCTAATGTACAGTTGTGGCTTTAAAATCTTAGGGGCCTGTTTGAAAGTATTTGTTTATCACTTGTCCATAAATCCAACTTTAATAAACAGAATTGGAGGTGTAGAAAAAAGAGCCTCCATGTCTCACACCTGAGTGAATACTGAGCATCTGAAAGGTATTTTCTTTTGTGATCTTAAACAGTCAGGAAAAAGGAAAAACGCAGATTTTGAAGTGGAAATAGATTTAACATACAATTATTACATTTACTTAGTGATATACTAAGCTTACTTCAGGCATCTACCTTAGATGCAATTAAGAAAATGCAAATTTAGAAACAGCCCATTGTAAGAGACACTCAAAGGGCCAGTGGGAACATCAGCATTAGTTGCCTGTAATCTCCAGTGTTACCCATTTTGCTATTTAATTGCAAATGCTTGGTTGTTTCCTGGCAAGGTATAAAGTACACATGGAAAAATAAGATATTGCAAGAACACAGAGCACCTCTTTGAGCACATTTAACTTCCCTGTAAATTGGCAAGCAAATCCTGCTTTCACTGAAGTCCTGTGTAGAAGCAATACAAAAATGCTTTTCAAATGGCATTTACCATATTTTACAGCAATCTAGATAAGTGACCTGCATAAAATGTGTGGCAGTTTGAGTATGAGAAGCTAAACTCTAATTGTATACATATCACAAAGATAAAATAGAAACAACTAAACAATGTTATACCTTGACTTTGAATATGATGGGTATAGCCGATTATCATCTTGCAAAAGTAAATACATTGAATTTGTGACAAATATTCAGAAATTTAAATTTTGTTCATTTAGCCACTAAGATTAGATTCCAAAATTATCTGAAAGAGCAAAATACTTCTCTTGCCTACATTAGTGTTGTTTTAGGCCAAAAAGAGGATTGGCATTAGCAGCTGTGCCCTGACTTTATTGTACTGTTTGACTTATTGCAAATCTAGTCATAACAAAGGAAACAAAACATTTCAGATTTTGAAGATTATTACATACTGACTTATTTGCAGCTTATACAAAACAGGACTTTGCATTTGCTTCTCTGACTCTAGTTGCACCATACGTGTTTGTTAGTGCTGCTCAATCAAGATGAATCACATTTTTGTGAGGCTCCACTGCAAATAGCTTCATTCTGAGAAAAGTCTTGTCTAAAATGGTGGCTTAAATCTTTAATCTCCTACCCATGGTGGGCGGTGGAATATCTGCTTAAGCTGGCAGATGTTCACTGCTCAGTGTGCTAGAGATGTGCTGCTTCAAAAGAGACATTTCAGGAGGGATGGACCAATTTCTACATTTACACAAAGGGGAAGAGAAATTACTACCTCAATCTATTTTTTTTTTATGTGAACACTGGCTATTAGCTTAAGAAAGTTACCTTATCCTTATATGCTTATTAAGATAAAATGTGGATGTCAGTACTTCTGATAACTGTCAGATTTGCCAGTTTGAGAGCTGAGATCTGAAATCAAACAGATGTCTAACAAATAGCCACTTTCACTATTCTGAATGAAAGAGTGGGAGGAAAGGAGACTTGTGGCAGTTATCTGCAGGACTCTTCCACCCTCTCAGGTATGGCATTGCTAGCAAAAACATAATAAAAGACATGTCAAAGATGACCTGTTTGTGATATTCTGTTTTTAATAAGCCCAACATACAGGTTTGGCCTTGCAGAGGTGCACAAGACTGTGCACAAAAGCCACATAAGTTTTTGCTGTAGTAGAAGGGTACAGACTCAAAACTGGAATACAGTGGTTTGGATTTTCACACCCCTTCTGACACCAGAGCCATCAGACTCCATCATCCCATAAAGCTGAGCCTTTGAATTCGAGTGAATCACATCTTTAGATGTTTGCTTCCATGCCTACATATCAGAACAAAGAACATAAAGTATGATCTTTGCAACTTGCAGAAAAGTTCAGACAGTTCCTCTTCACTAGCCCATCATATGCATGTGATTGTGCCGGCCTTGCTGAGGAGCTATAAAGTAAATCTAATGTCAGGTCATGTCTAGGCTGCTAAATAAAGAGACCACAGACAAAAGTAAAGCACTTGTTTCCTTATCATCCAAAATGTTCAACAGTTTTTTCCTTGCTAAGCTCTGGCCATCTTCTAATAACTCAGTTTTCTATGTCAACACCTAGTGAAGTCTGGTGGACTAAGAACAGACCGAGGACCCCAAAGCAACTGTTTGCAAATGAAATCTCTTTTGGCTTCTTCCCAATACAGTTTTCTCTTATTATTTTCCAGTCTTTGCATCACTGCTTATCTATAAATTGTCTCATGGTACTTTTCCAGGCATAGAGTGAGCATGCAGCCTCAGTGTTGTGCTTGAAGTAAGTTGCTGTACAGTCCTGATAATATGAGCATCTCATAAGCTTTAACTCAAAAGAAACTGTTAGTTGCATGCAGCCATTTCAGACAATGGGCTTCTTGGCCTTTTGTCCCTAGTAAAGAAAATTCTTCCCCCATGATATTTTCTGACTTAAACCTATTGATGTGAGGTAGAGTTAGCTTTTGTCAGTGGCTGGTACGAGGCTGTGTTTTGGATTTGTGCTGAACACAGTGTAGATAATATAAAGATGTTATTGTTGAGCAGTGCTTGCACACAGCCAAGGTCTTTTGTACTTTTCCTAGTGCCATGCTGGCAAGAAGACTGGGCATGTATGGGAAATTGGGAGGAGACAGGTGGGACAGGTGACCCCAATTGACCAAGGGAATATTCCAGACCACATGGAGTCATGCTCAACATACAGAGTTGGGGGAAGAAGAAGGAAGAGGGGGAGACATTTGCAGTGATGGTATTTGTCTTCCCAAATCACTGTTGTACAAGATAAGGCACTGCTCTCCTGGAGATGGCCTGCCTTTGGAAAGCAGTGATTTAATTCCTTGTTTTGCTTGTGTGTGCAGCCTTGTTTACCCTATGGAACTATCTTTATCTCAAGATATTTTTATAGAGTTTTTACCCTTCTGATTCTCTCCCTGATGCTGTTGGTAGGGCAGTAAGCAAGTGGCTGTGTGAGGTTAAACCACAACAGCCAAGAGAATTGATGCCCTCATAAACCTGAGAACTTTCCCCCTGTACTTGGCATTTGTGAGGCTGCACCTTGAGTACTGCATTCACTTCTTGGTCCCTCATTTTGGAAAGGACATGAAGATACTTGATCATGTCTGGCAAAGGGCAACAAGGCTCAAGAAAGGTTTAGAAAACATGCCTTATGAGGAATAACTGGGGATGTGGGTTTGTTTAGTCTTGAGGAGGCTCAGGTGGAATCTCATTGCTCTCTACAACTACCTGAAAGGATGTTGTAGTGGGATGGGGACCAGCCTTTCCTACCATGCTTCCAGTGAGAGGAGTAGAGGAAATGGCCTTAAGGGGAGATAGTGGAGATTCAGATTAGACATTAGAAAAAAAAAATTCACTGTTATGGTGGTCAGGCATTGGAATAGGTTGCCTAGGGAGGTGGTGGACTCACCATCTCTGAGGTGTTTAAGAGGAGTTTGAATCTGATGCTGGGGGATGTAGTTTAGTGGTTCAGGGGTTACGGTGGTAGTGTTAGGTTGATGGTAGACTTGATGTCTAAAAGAAGTCTCTTCCAACCTTGATAATTCTATGATTATATCAGTCAGCTGAACTGGCTGCTGACAGGTATGTGCATGCAGCTGGCCAGGTCTCACTTCTGCACCTCCCCTCTGACAATTTTCTTGTAGGGGTCACTATAAGTAATAGAATAGGTGACAGTACTGGCTTGGTGTAAAAGAACTGTGCTTTAACAAAAATTATACCTCAGTGTTTCTTGTCCACTTTATGTGAAGTAGAGAGTCCTGTGAAAATAATTTGCCAGAATAGATGACTGAGATCTAGTGTTGCTTCATTTGTCAGCCCTATCCCCATGAATATAAAGTGAAGGATATGGGCTAGCTAATGGTGTGGAACTTTGACATTCCTCAAAAGCTTCTAATTCCTGTCCGGTTTCAGGAGTCCCTAGAGGGCCCCTCCCAAAGGGCCCTGTCTTCCTATTACCTCTGCTAATGGGACCGAGACCTGTATATCATCACAAATGATGAATGCTGTCAGGTTCCTTTGCGGCTGGAGTCTAAAATTCCACCCTCCCCACAGACTTCTGTCACTAGGAACCCATTCTTATCAATTTAAAAGCTGAAGAATTTGCAGATATGTACAACCTTTTCTTGCACTAATGAGAATAGTAGTAATAGCGCTGCTATAGCAAACAGAACTTAGACTCAGGTAATCTTAATGAGGACATTTGGTAGATTTTGGATTAAAGGATGTTGATTTTTAAACATCTGATTTGAGTCTTTGTTTATTCAAAATGCTCTATTCTGGCAAGTAAATGAGTTAACTCAGAATACAAATTCAATTGGCTGCAGTAAGAGTTATCTGCAGTAACAGCATCAGCGTATTTCTGAAATTCAAGATACCACAATTTGAGCCAAGATTCAGAGCAGGGGAGCTGAGTGGCAGTGTATAGTGAGAGCCTCAAGCCCACATGTAATGGCCAGTTACTGCTGGCCAAGAAAACTTCTATACTGAGTTTAGCTGAAAACACAGACAACCACTTGGAGTAAATATTTACCTTCTTTTATCTTTGAATTATTTTAAAGTTATTAATTGGCTCAAGAAGATTCCAGAAACATCAGTGCTGCCATCCTCATTTGAAAAATGAGACCACAGAATTAGAACATGTAGTGGCTTTCTATGAGTGGATAGCAATGAAAGGAAGGAAAGTCAGTCTCAAAATGATACCTCAGGAGTTCTGGTTCTGCATGAACATCACTAATTTTATAACTGTCACTGGAAGTAAGTATAATACCATTATCTTTCCCCAGAAGTGCATTACTGTAATTCTACTTTAATTAATTAATGAACTGGTTAACTAACACAAGCATGCTAGAAATCAAGAATTTCCTATCTTCCATGGAATTCACATTTTATGTCTATTACAAAATTGCTCTTCTGAAATAATCAAAACTATCAAAAATGTTACTGAATTTGACACTACAATTTTGTTTTTCCCTCTACATTTTCCATGATATCTAGTTTCTAGTAAAAGAAGTTGTATTTCCTCCAAATCACTCACAATATACCCAATACTGCACCTTTTCTTCTTAAGTAGAAACAAGTCCTCAGTTTAGGGTATCATTTTTTGGTCAGGTTTGGACGCAGCGCAGCCCCATCCCTCTCTGGAACAGTGTGTGCCTTCCAAGTCTGGTCAGATACACGTTGTACAACTGTGCCTCAAGGCAAGTGGCAGCGGTTTACATTAGGATCAGAACTGGGTTTGGGACAGTGATCAACGGGCACAAGAATAATGCTTCTTTCTTTAGCCATCTCCAGGCTCCACCCCATTTCTCAAAATCGCTGAACTATTTACAAATGTTTAAGAGACCCAGTGTGTTATTAGAAGAATGTTTACACTGACACACATTTCAGATGGAGGCAGAGCTACACAACCAGGGCCTACCCCAAAGACAAGAGCTGTGCTGTATTATCAAAATATGCACTGGTTCTACTCTCCACTACCATACAAGGCAGCTCTGCATTCCTGCTGGTAACCTTTTATAGCCTCCTAAGTTTTCCAGATCACTGCCAGATTTCTTAAACTTAATGGAAACTTAATTACAGGCTTGATAAATATAAAGCCCAGATCCTGCCTGGTAGTTTCATATGGGAATGTCAAAATGGAGATAAAAAGTATTTCAGAAAAGACTATTAATACCATTTGTACAACTGTACTGCAGTTACAAAGTTTACAGATTCAATAAACTTTACTGGTTAGAATGAACAATATCACTGTGAAGTCGGTATTACATCCATCTCACATAGGACGTTAGCTGAGGAACGGAATGACCAAGGAATTTAGACAATGCCTCGTTGCATTCAGCAGAGGACTGGAATTAGACGTTGCATGTTTCTGCTTTGCAGTCATAATCTGCAGTACACTAAACTATGCCGATTCCTTCTGCTTTTAGACAGGAAGAAAGTATGTATTACACAAAAAGGACTACAAGCCACTTATATTAATACTCCCCATGAATTACTATTAAATTATAGGGGGCTAAGAGTTCATTTTTTTTTGCTGTGATTAAGAAATTCGTATTAAATAATATCAATTTTCGAGGCAATTTCCCCAAAATATTAGAAAACACTTCCAGAAACAGAAAATGAAAGAAGAAATGGAATACCTGAAATTCCACAAAAGTGGCTCAAACAGCTTCTGAATGCTTACCACACAGGGAGTTTTCAAAGTGAAAAAAATGCATTGTATTCGTGGAATGAGAGAGATGCTGTTTGTATTCTGCCCACAATGTTCTGGCTTCCTATTCTGGAAGGTCATTAAAATGTTTTCTAAGAACTGATGAACTGTTTACTGATTTCGTTCTTACTGATTATTCCTCATTTCTCTCCTAAATATACTACCAAATGTATGATTAAAAATGCCTCCCAGCTTGTTTCAGCTGGAACCTTAAGCAGTGTTGGCTTTTTCCATATTTTCTTCGATGAATATCTGTGTCCAACTGAGACAAGACCAACCTCAATAGCTTCCACTGAGTCAAATTTCTACACAATCTAACAAAAAGCTGTCAGTACCTAAAACTTAGCTATCAGAATATGTAATGTTTGGGTCCAGAATCTGAAATCTGGTAGAAGTTAATGCCAAAATACCAACATGCTGATCAGAGTCATAGCACAAAACACAGCAGTAGGAAATACTGCAAATGCTGAACATGGATTTTTTTGCCTGTTCTGAAGCTTGCTAATGTCAGATAGAAATGGGTGCAGACCACACTGAAGTGCTAGTTAAGGTACTTTTGGAAAGACTCTTCAGACTGAGTCATGTGAGTTTTCCGTGTAGGCGATCTGTGTGTGAGAGAGACAGAGCAGTTTATTCTGGAACCTCAGCCAAACTTGGCAGAGGGATGGAAATTTAATTTTGAAAACTTGCAAAACAAGTCTTGTCTGCTAATGCTGAATCTCTACTGTAGAGCCTCAGCCTCTGAAAGACAAGAGAAATTTCACACGGGCAAATGAGATCTAATGAATTCTCTAACCATGGGAATACTTTAGTCAGTTTATATACATATTAAGCAGCAGAAAAACTTCAGACTTGAGTTCTTGTCTGTATGGAATCTCTGCTGCCTAGTAAACCTAGATGATGATGATGATAGAAGTCATAAATACATTTTTGAGTATGGTTTCCCAAATAGATTCTCTGAAGGGATAAGCTGCAGCTTAATATATGACAATTAATCACAAATCCTGTAGGAGCTAAGCTGCTTTGGTTCAAGTACCTGGGAATACTTGATCACAGTCCCAGGATCTCTGTGGCAGGGGCTTGGGCTTAACCAGGGAAGACACTATGGAGCAAGGATCTCACCTAGAGGGAGAAATGGCACCTTGTGGGTACCTTTTTAATGATGTGTGACAGTGAAAACCAGAGCAGATCACGAGGTACAAAGAATTAAATTGCATCTGTTATTGGAATAAGCAGGTTGGTAACTATGACTTAGCTGGACAAGGCTCTGAGTAACTTGGTGTACTACAAATCTTATCCCACTTTCAGCAGAGGATTGAACTGGATGACCCCTGGAGGTCTCTTCAGTTTAAAACTGTGATTTTATGAGTCCTCAAATGCTGATTTCACAGTTAAGATGGGGAGTTGGACTCGATGATCCTTGTGGGCCCCTTCCAACTCGGAATATTCTGTGATTGATTTTGCTTATTTTGCTATTTATGTTGCTTAACCATTACCAGAGCATGAACATCTGGCCTAGATCTTATCCCCGTTTAATTTCTGATTTGATTCCTCAGAATCAGAAGTGAAATTCCTCAGAATCAGATCTGCTTACAAGGAAATGTCACAAAGTTAACCTTAGACAGCAGACTTCAGCATAGTGCATCAGATCATTATCACACAAATAGAAGTGAGGCACTTCTATTAATGACCACACAGGAGTAACTGATGACTTTTTAGGTATAAGAGTGCAGCATTAGAAGCATGGATTACTGCTGAATCACAGATTGGGACAGGTTGGAAGCAACCACAGTGGGTCATCTGGTCCACCTTACCTGCTCAGACAGGGCAATCCTAGAGCACATGACACTGGATTGTTTCCAGGTGGTTCTTGCATGTGTCTAGCGAGGGAGACTCCACAAGCTGCCTGGGAAATCTGTTCCAGTGCACCATCACCAGCACAGTGAAGATGTTCTCATATTCAGGTGGAACTTCTTTGCATCAGTTTCTGCCTGGGTCCACTCAAGGAGCTACGTGTGTCTTGTATTGAGGAGTCCAGAACAGGACGCAGCAGTCTAGATATGGCCTCACTAGGGCTGAAGAACATTTCCTCACCACTTACATCCTCTTCTCCTTATCTCACAACTTCAGTTATTACAGTCTATTTCCTACTGTCATGTCCTGATTTCTACCCATAGCAATTAAACAGCATCATCAACTTTCCGCTTTTAAAGCAAATGAATCACTTGACGTTTTCTACCTTTTAAGTCAAAATTATTTCAGAGTGTCTCCATGATTCAGCATTATCCTCCCTAGCTTCTTGCACCTTTTCTCCCCTCTATTTTCCCACTTTGCTCATGCTCTTTCTAAAATACTTCCACCATGCCTCCTCCTATTGAAAATCCTGATCACACAGTTTTCCACTTCTGCAGCGCCTGCTGGACTTATGGCCCCATCCTCAGCTTAGTCCTTTTTTTAAGCTTTCGGAAACACCTCTTCTCTTTCAGTTCAAAACTTGTTTTCCTGCTGTTGCCCCGGGCCCTGCCCTATTGATGCAGTGGCTGCTGTTCTGAGCGCAGCACAGACGGCATCTGCTGGGGAACCGAGGAACATCAGGTGGCTACTTCCAATAGTTCGATTACTGCCAACATAAAAATCAAGTCTTGATTCATGTAAACAACTCATGCAGGACAGCCAATACTCTTAATGCTTTATTCTAAGTTTTTTTTAACAAATTAAAGGTCAACAAATACATGACGCTTGACTAGTTTCTTATAAACTGGGTGCAAAAATTTTCTATGACAATGATGGACTTGAAGCCAATTCTGAACAATGCTGGGCTTAATTTGTAGCAGAAACATCCTCTTACTGGGTTCTTCTTTCACTTTTTTAGGGGTGAGGCAATGGGAGAAAATGATCTGTAACATTTTGTTGTGATTACTCCTAGCAACCACCAAAATCATATTGCTGCTTTGGTGGTGGCACAATGAAGAAGGTCCTGCTTGGGTGCATGCCAGAGGTAAAACCTATCTGGATCAGCTTTTGTGAGCTAGGCAGTGAACACAGGGTGGCTATCTACAGTCTGAATCTACCCCTGGCTCATATGATTTTGCAGTTTTGTTCCCCAAAGCTCCTTTACCCATAATGTTGTTAACACATGCAGCTGCACATTACATTTGACCTTCCTGTGACATGATCCTTCCTAATTGCTGCATGAACCAAAATTAAACATTGACTACCCCGTAGCAGAAACACCTATATGCATCAGGTTCCAGGGAGGAGTGCCAGAAAAGATCAAGCAGACATGGGAAGATTGTCAAGAAGAGAGCTAGATAAAGCCAGCAAGGAAAATGCTTCAGGAGAGGCATGGAAAAATCAGTCCCAGAAGTTGATGGACTATTGAGATGTTTGGTTTGACATCAATTTCCTTAGCAATTGTGTCTTGACGGAATGAGTATGCAGTGCAGTAGCTTCTGCTCACCCTTTCAAATGAAGGTTATGCAATAATAAATGTTAATAAAACTGTATAAGATTTAAAGTGAAAAGTAAAACTGCTATCAGTGCAAGCAATTGCATTAAGGAGAAAGCTGTTACATGGCAGCAAGAGAAGGGAAGAGTGCACAAGAGCTTTTCAGTGTTCTTTATACAGGTCAGCCTCATTTTGCAGAATAGATATTAGCGAGTGGGTGAGGACAGATGTACTCAAGACACATAAACCCCCGTCACTATTAGGCCACCCTTACAGATAATCATTAAATAAGACCTTATCCCACCCACCAAATGGCATTCTCACAGCATCTCCTGTACAGATTAGAGTGCACAACCTGCTACAGGTTAAGTAGCACTTAAATGGAAAAACCTTCTCTTACTGAGACATCCTGCTTTTCCTTGGTTTAAAACTGCAAATCTGGCAAGAATACAGCCCCACTGGTATGAGCTGAAACACATACACCTTTTATATACTGAGGATCCCTGAAAAGCTGTAACGGATTCCAGAACCTGAACGCAAAAATTTGAATCTTAACTTAAACATATAAAGTATTTGTGGATGTTGTGTACTTGGACCTTAGCAAAGCCTTTGACACGGTTTCCCACAATAAGCTTCAGGAGAAACTTGTAAAGCACGGGCTGGAAAGGAACATTTTATGCTGGGTTACAAACTGGTTGGAAGGGCGAGCTCAGAGGGTGGTGGTGAATGGTGCAACGTCAGACTGGCGGCCAGTCACCAGTGGAGTCCCACAGGGGTCAGTGTTGGGCCCAGTACTGTTCAACATCTTTATCGATGACATGGACGAGGGAATTCAATCCATCATCAGCAAGTTTGCAGATGATACTAAGCTGGGGGCAAATGTTGAACTGCCGGAGGGTAGGAAGGCCCTCCAGAGGGACCTTGACAGGCTGGAGAGATGGGCAGGCTCCAACAGTATGAGGTTTAACAAGACTAAGTGCCGGGTTCTTCANCGAGGAGCTTAGTGACATGGTCTAGCTGGGGGGTGTAGGGCTGGATGATCCTGGACCCCTTCCGGCTCGGAGTGGCCTGCTAGACTGTGAGGGATCTAGGTGGTGTTACGCTCTGGGATGTGCTCTCGGACTCTGTACGGGTGTTAAGTGGTGAGTTGGACTAGATGATCCTTGTGGGTCCCTTCCAACTCATAATATTCTGTGATTCTGTGATTTCTCTCACAACAGTGTTTTATTTTTGCAGCACTCAAAATATGACAATGCACTTTATTTTCTCTGCACATTATTTCATCTGTGTGAACTTAAAATTTCCCATTTTTTTTCCAATTTTTTTTGTATAATCTAAGTTCAGAGAAGTGTAATTGTTGGAACAAGACCAGTTTTGCACACTGTTAAGCACATCAACAATGTCACACAAGACAGTGAGCACTGTATAACATAGGCCTTGAGTTTTTTTGAAGTAACATCCAAATTGAAGAAAAGCATGGAAATACGTATTTCCCCTCCTCTTTGCCTCCCCTGAAGAGGATTCAACTGGAACAGAATTAGTAGACAACTTAAGTGAACAAGTTTAATTTTATTTTTAAGTGTTACAATACAGCCACCATAAAATGTGACAGAACTGAACATGACTTGCATAGATTTTTTTAAATTAGCTATTTTATTATTTTTCTTAGGCCAAAGACTCCCCATTCACTGTTTGCCACAAAGGTAACTAAAAAGCATCACTGTAGAACTGTAATTCTTAAGAAAAAGAAACAGCCACACATTTGGTTTATCTAGTAAGCAAAAGTAATACACAGCTGTGAATTTTTTCACTCAAATACTGAAGTCTTCTGGGAAAGGCTTCTTTGTCCTTTGGTTAAGTACTTAGAAATCAAAAGGCTAAAGCAGAATTCTTTTGCGGAAATACATTTTTGGAAATGCATACAGTATTGTGTGCCACATCCCTCTGATAGAAGGCACAATATATTAAAAGAACATTCATGAAATAAACCAGAACCCAGTTCTGAAAGGCTAAGAGTGACATCCACTACTCCTAAGGGATTTTTTTTTAAATCTAAGCAAGGCCTGCTCTTATTTTCTAACACCAACACCCCCTCCCTAGTCCTAACCTAACTTCAGTATTCATAAAATTAAAACTTTTCCAAGCAAAACCAGCTGTAAGAAACAAACATGAGCCAACACAGTTTTCTACTGGTGGAGTTACTTTCAAAACTAGATGTAAGACTAGTCACGATTCCTCAAGAACTCATGTGTCAAGAACAAGCGAATGATTACAAGCAATTTTTTTAAGTGTCATTCTCCTGCACACTTGTGGTCCAGTGAACAAAGCTGTATGTGGCAGTAAAAGAGATCATTTTGTCTAAAGTGCTTAATGAAAGCAGGGAAACTATAAAAATGATAAATTAGTGAAACCAGAGGTGGAAGAGTTACATTTATCACATAAAGCAAGATAGGTTGGACATTTTCATATTTTCATATTCCATTAGACAAGAGGCAGCAAAAAGATCCTTCCCAGTGAAGGGCTCCCTTAAAGTGTGTGTAGTTCATAACAGATTTGTTCTTACCTTTCTGGGATATGAAGTAATTTGAAATAAGATTCAGGAACAGTATTTCAAAAAATAAAGTTATTACAGCTAAGAAATGAAGATTACACACGAAGTTTTAGCAATTTAAAAAAATCTTTGGGAAATGCTATTTAATACTTTCAATATACTTAAATGCCCTGGTACTACATATTTTACAGTATAATTGCAAGAGCCTTTGGAACCCAGCAATGCTTGGTTGGTTCTGTCCATGTCTTCTCTTAGGACATCATCTTTTTCTTACATTCCACTGAGCAAAAAACCATCCCTTCCACAGGCATGAACTTCTGGCCAATTAGGCATTTACTGCAACAGGAACACAAGAAGCATTCCTGAGTAGCATGCCAGTTGAAGTTGTTGTAGGTCACACGCTGAACTTCTGGATCTATAGCATTATGACAGCCTTGGCAGATCTGTTTAGAAATAAAACAACACTTAAATGGAGCGTACACATGCTCTCTTCAAGTCACAGAATCACAGAATACTATGAGTTGAAAGGGACCCACAAGGATCATCTAGTCCAACTCACCATCTAATGCCCGTACGGAGACCGAACATACTCCCCAGAGTGGTGAACATAAACCTAGATCCCTCACAGGTGCACAGTCCACTCCGAGCCAGGAGAGACCCACAGGACCATCCAGCCCTACACCCCACAGCTAGACAAATAAATGCTGGACCTATTCTCTTTTGGAGAAGAGAGAGATCTGTTAAAAGAAACCTTTCAAAAGTGTCTCCAGCTTTTGATTTTTTCTTTATTTTTAAAGCAGTGTTCTGATTTGAATTCAGCTGAGAATACAAAATAATGAAATGGACACATGAAGTTATGTGCTCCTGAGACCAACCTTAGATAGTCAGGATGGTTTGGATTTCCCAATATCCAAATAATCATAAAACCCTGTTATGTCAAACAGCACAAATATTCATATATTAAATCAGTATTCACAGAATATTCTGAGTTGGAAGGGACCCACAAGGATCATTGAGTCCAACACTTAAACAGCATCACTGCCTCCTTGGCAGGAATCGAACCCTCGTCTCTCGCGTGAGAGATGGGCACACTCACCATTAACCTATGTATCTAAAGAGACTGACTACAAATCTTCCCATGCATTGACAGCTGTATAGCAATGTCAAATAATTAAAGGCTATTAGAAAGCCATGGATGTAATTCATCTTAAAATCTTGTTGGTCACAAATTATCATTCAGATCTCAAGGAAATTAATGTTTTAAAGAATAAAAAAATCCTCCCCAAAACACAATTCCTCATACTTACTTCAGATGATTATTCACTGCCAAGTAGAGAGAAGAGCTTTTCTCTCCTTTCACTACAGAGTCTAGATGCACATTAGAATGAAGGCCCAGCTAGCACCTAATTAACTGATATGAACAGACCATCATGTCAGCTTAGTTTCCAGCACAACCATGAATTGGAAAGGACTATTCTTTTCCAAATTTCCATCTTTATCCTGTCATTCGCTCTCCTTTATAACTCATGTGGTGAGAAATGTAAAATATACCCTTCAGATTCTCCCACTTTGGAAGAAAGTAGGTGTTTCAAGCTCCACAGACATATGATCCCTTCCTTCTCAGCGCTAAGATATCTTTAAGGACCTTACCACAGCATGGTTCTTCACATAGCAGGATTTGCAGACTGGCTTGTCGTTCACCACTACATAGATTTCACCAGCCAAAACACAATCACAATCAAAACAACAGAAGTGTTTCAGATGCCAGTTTTGACCTTCTGCATGAGTATATTCATTGCTGAATATTAGCTATGAGAAAGATAAAAACAAATATTAATACAGTGATCCTCCACATAGTCACGATCTGTGATTCGTGGGATTCGCATACTCACTGTTGATTTTTCCAGTGAGTTGTGGGACCTGGCGCGTGCGCAGAACCTACTGCAACCCCGATCTGCTCACGAATATGTAAATTAGTCCCAGCCGGGAGCTGGCGCAGCGTGGCCGGGATGTGTTTAGTGTAAATACGTGGTTTTGCATGGCTGTAATTGTCCTCCCCTGGGCTACAAGACGGGGTGACAGGGCTGCCATTGTGTGTGTCTGTATGTGACAGCAGGAGGCACCCTCCCCTGTCCCGCGGGGGCTGACGCCCAGCTGCGCTGAGCCGGGGTGAGATGGAGTGGCCTCGGTGCTCACTTGGGGAGGCGTGCGGCCTCGGCGCTTGCTCGGCGCGGCACCACAGCCCCGGCCCTGCCGCTCGCCTGGCGTGCTGCGCTGGCCTCGGCGCCGGCCTTGGCGCTCGCTCCCCCCGCCCTGGCGCTCACCTGCTTCATCAGAGCACAGCCAGACATCTGAAACAAGCCCTGCTCTCAGGACCATCCTTCAGACCTTATTAGGGGAGGGGGTGTGGCTATGGGCATGGCATACTTGACTACTGAGTGGGTTCGCTATCTTCGCGGATTCCACAACTCGTGTGAGGAGGACCAGACCCAAGAGCCCGCGAGTAACGGGGGAATCACTGTACATTCATTTGATGAGTATCTGTTTTAATGAATCTAGCCTCAGGATGTTTTGTGACTCGCATGGAATTCCTGGTGGTTCCACCATAGTTTGACTGTTTCCCAAAAGCCTCCGTGCTGCTCCCCAAGAGCCAGGGGCCCTGGGCAGGCTGTTCCCTGTGTGCTGCCCAGGGTTGGTTCACTCCCTTGTGCCCTCACGAGGAAGGAGCTTCACAGCTGGGACTTGCCTGAAGAATTTGTCCTCCATGTATCACATCCTATGACCCCGTAGACAGTGCAAAATACCCACCAAATCTAAAGCAAACTATGGATCTTCCTGAACATGAAGTACCCATATTGGTTTCAGCTCTTTGCAATTATTAGCTAAAACTGGTAACGGGATACCAACTTCCTGCACTGAAATATTTTACTAAAATATTGATCACTTCCCAGGCGAACAAACTTACGAGCTTAAAGAAAAGACTAGAATATTTCCTACCTCATCACATCCAGCACAGCGCGGTTTTTCACTATCACAATAATGTCTTCCACAGTACAGGTTACCATTCTTCCAGAAATAGATCATGTCTACTAGAAGTTCACTGCAGGTGCAACAGACAAAACAAGCTGGGTGCCACAACTTGTCATATCCAGCACGTTCTGCATAGACAGCTGGTTCACCTTCTTTCATGTTCAGTTTGCAGTGATAGCAGGACTGGAAAGAGGTTATTATTAAGTTAATTACGTCTTTGAGAGGTACATTTACAGAAATTATATATTATCAAGATATTTAATAAACTCCACCGTCCCGGAGACTGGAATTAAATCATTCGTTTACTCCCATGACCAGAAAGTAGTGGTACTGGATGCGACAGTTCAGGTTTAACTAATTAATTCAAAATTATGCATATTCTACTGGCACAGCATTAGAGCTGCTTAATAGGATTATTGTATTTTGCTATATGTATAATCTGCAATTACAGCCCAGTGTTCAAAAAAAACAACTGGCAATTAAAATTCATGTTATGCTCTATAAGAATTACATACTCAAGAACAAGGAGTGAATAATGAGCTTCCATCAAAGCTAACCCACTAGATTATGACTATGACACATAACAAGAAAAAGGCTGTACTTATACGTTGTGAGAAGATCACACCATATCTGCATCACTGCTGAGGAAAAAAAACTGAATATTTCAAACAAAGCTTTGCTCTCAGCGTACCAGTCACTCATGGCTGTTGTCCAACAGTCTGTGATTAATTAAGACAGGGAGAGTGACTATGAAAAAAGGACTACAAAGCGTATGAACACAGCTACACTACAAATAGGTAGTTCCAAAAGTTCAGTTGTTCTTCTGCCCTCTACCTGCTTACAGAGAATTTTGTCATCAAGTCAAAAAAAAGAGGTAATTTATGTTACTGAATCAGAATTTTTTTTATCTGCAGTTTAATCACCAGCTTGGCATTTCCTGCACTCCAGCTGGTCTGTGGACTGGACTGAACAACCCCGGAAGGTTTTCCTCTATGATTCACATCATTACAAGCCCAGCAACAATTGGCTTTAATTGTGTGTGCAAATAAAAATAAAATGCATGTAAAGTGTCTTGGCTGTAAGGTACATTGATCAGATGCCAGATACCAGACAATTTCAAAATATACAGAGAAAGGCACCAAAAGGGGAAGAAGAATAGCCTGGAACAGAATGTAGGGAAACTAAAGAAAGTGTAAATATATATGTATATAAAACTTTGAAACTTTTCTTTCTACTTGAGACCTCATACTCCAAGAGAAGTCAACTGGAAGGTTAAGTAGCTGCAAAAACCCAGGTGAGGGCAACATTACTCATTAACCTACCATCTATAGCATCTCCAGCCCATGTGGTCATAATGTATATGAAGATTTGCTTCTTTACATGACGAAAATATGCTGAATATCTGTTTTCCTTTTATTCAGCTTTCACTCATGGTGAAGAAGATTTTTTTTTTTAAACATAGAGACTATTATAGGTATATTTACATTAATGTAATGGAAAATTTGATAACCATAGATGCAAAACCAATCAAAAAAAAAAGTGTAGACAAAGCATTTCTTCTAAATATTTAACAGCTCTTCTTTGTACTGATTTAGTTTGAACCATTAAAAAGAAGTTGAGATAACACTAAAGCACATGGCTGAAATGAAGTCTCATTGCAGAAATCAGAATGCCCCAAATTACTTAAAAGTAACATATCTGAATCCGATTATTTAGCCCAGCATAAACTCAGTACTTAACAACACATAAGCAACTCAAATACTCCCTTACACTATTAAGCACTTTTAAGCCTCTTTCTTAATCACTGCCCACAGTGATGAGTATGTCTGGCTCAATTTGCAGGAAGAGTACTCAGGTGCTGGAGTAAGGAAAGTTTGGAAGTGATAAATAGATGTAATGTAAAAAAAAAAGCATCTTTTGCTACAATTACTCAAGAGGACAGAGTGCCTCCGGCCATTGACTTAACGTAGTCCAAGGCAGGTGGCCAGCAAGGCACAATGCAATGTGTGCATTTCTGTACCTTAGGGAGGTAAGTGAAGAATTGCTGTGGTGAAACTAAAGTAAACTATAGGAAAGGCTGACTGAAGACAAAATGACAGTAACCTAAACAAGACATGATAAAATAATTTTTTAGTATCTTAGACTCTCCATGACAAGACAATGGCAAAAAACTAGAACAGTTAATTTTAGAAAACAGCTATAGGTTAACAGCATGAGACTGATTAAAGTAAGCGGAGATGTTCAAAGCTGAAACTTAAGTGTTGATTTCATATTTCACAATAGAAGTCATATGCTCCATCAGTTTAAAAACAACAAAAAACACATCAAAAAAGCATACCACACTTTCCAGTAACATCAAAAGCCGTATTTTACACCTAGTGTTAACAAGAAAACCTTTTTCTCCATCTAGAACTTGTATAGTCATTTTCTGTATGTAACCTGCAGACAAATAATTTTGGAGGTTCATATATAAAATAGCAACATTTTTACAAGTCAAGTTATTATAGTAGCTGTTAACACTGGTAAGTGAATGTCTATCTCCACTAAACTAATTTAATGTTACTTCAGTTACCTTACCCCTATTATGTATTCAGCATTGGTAGCTGAGGCATGCACTGCAGAAGTCAGCAAGTTATGACAGAGATAATTACGGCTATAGATTTCAAAATATCAATGAAAACTCGGTAATTTTACATACTTCTATTTTTGTTGAGCTACTACAAGGCAGAAATCAGATGTCAAAAGAAAAAATTAGATAACAGACCTAAATATGAAAAGGCTAGTCAAAACAGACATTTTATGGCTCGACTTGTTAGACACAGGATGGAGAGAGAGGTGTTACTTCAGTATTGTTTGGTTTCATTTAATTTTAAACACATTTTGTCAAGTGGGTAATTTTGGCGCTTTTCCGACAGAGGAGAAAACAGGCTTTTAAAATTAAACTAAACTCTTCAATAGGAGAGGAATGTAGCAAATAGTCTGTTAAGACTACACCAGTCTTTTGATTATTATTTTATAAAAGCCACCCTACTACACCATCTCCAAGCTAACACGTTTTTGCATAGAGGATGAGAACGACACCTAGGAAGTTATTTGTTACAATGCATTAAATACTGTCAGAAACCACGGCTCTGTGCAGACATTCCCAATGTTTTCCAGTTCTCCTTTTTTCTTTCCCTCCCCAGATATTCACTATTACACATTTACATAGCACCATTGGGTTAAAATGACCAAAATGAGCACTCTGATGATAATATGCCTTCTTGCTTTATTTTTCCCTTCTCATACTTACATACTGACATGGTTTCTGATCTGGGGATTTGTCCTCCATTGCTCCTACAGTGGATGAGGTGCCTCTATCACCGTTCTTCAAGTTATTCTCATCAGCAGCTCTTGCTTCTACCTCACCAGGAAGCTTAACATCTCCTACGCCAAGTGCCTCGTTTTTGTACTTCTTCACAAATTGTTCCATCTGCTTAACTTCATTGGGGGAGAGCTCGTGGCATTTTGAAGGATCTTGATCGTGAGCAGGCAGTTGCTTAGCCAACTGCTTCTTCCTGTATTGTGCGCCTTCTGACCCAGCAACAGGCTGCTTCTCCTTGGGTAGCATCTGCATGTACTGTCTAGCCTGAAGCAGGAGGAATGAGATATCAGATGGTACTTCAACTACTGACCCATGCTCTTAAGCAAACACACAACTAAAATAATCTTTACTGTTGTTAGCGACAGGCAAATTTGTCAAAAACAAGGTTCTTTCCATAAACATTAAACTCCTGAAACACAGTAACAGAGATAAAATATAGCAGATGCATTAATTGGCTTCTTCCCAGAGTAAAGGGATAGGCTTTCTTTTCAGCCTTTTACAACATACAGAAAAGAGTTATTGGTTCTCACAGTACATTTACATAGCACCTTGTCTCTATCCATTACTACTGATCATCAGTATAGTCTTAGAAAAATAGAATCTGAAATAGTCTGATTGGGTCATATAACCAAATGAAAAAATAATTCTAGCTAAATAAAGCTAAAAACCCCTCTCCAGTTTTAATAAAGCAATGCCAAGCCCAAAAAACCAAGTAGTAACTGAATGTTAACTAACAGTCAACTCAGATGCACAAAGTTTGATTAATGCACTGAAAAGGGGTAGGTCAGAGAAGGTGATTCTGGCATGGATCATGCAGTAGAACAAATTAACAATCAAAGTTTGAAAAGTGAAGCAAAATCCTCAGAAAGCTATCTACCATCTCATCTACTTCAGCTGAAAATATACTGGAAGAGAGCTGCTCTTTTAGATGTCAACATTGACCTTGTTCTTACCATATACAGTAAAAGCTATAAGCAAGACTAAGTGTTTTTCTTTAAACAATGACATAAATTGACGGAGGGGGTTTCTTTTTTTAAGTCCACACTTCATGCAAATTTTTCAAGTTTATTAAAAAACCCCCTCAGGTTAGAGAAATTGGACTCCAGGGACTTCACAGATAATGCTTAACCCTATCTATTAAAAAAAACATTTAATCTCCCCACGTTTTAATAACTTCCACATACATGCATCCATAAAGCAAGATGATAGACAAGACTCATTAAACAAGCACCATACTCTCAGTTTTGAAAAGGAATAGAATAAGACTACAAGAGGTCAAGTTATCCTTCCAATAAGCTCTATTACTCTATCTCCCATCAACTCTTGCCTTGAATATGAAAAAATGTTAGTTGGACTTACAAGTGTCTGATTCTGAACAGGAGGAGCCCACTCGTAAGTCACAGTATTGATAGATATGTTCTTCTTGGCTGGCACTGGATTGGTCAGTATCATTACATTACGCTTATACACGGGATTGCCATCATTCTTCAGCTTCGCAATAAGGGTTGTGTATTTTGTATCTTCAAAGAGTTTACCCACTTTCCGATCTTCCTCATTGCTTGAGAGGATATCATGCTCTTCCTGGCCACATTTGCAGTTGCGGCATATTTTTCTGAAATCCACAGAAACACCAACAAAATTACCGTCTCAAATGAGAATTAGATTTCACACCAGCTGTATGTGTAGTAACATCACCCAAATCCTTGTTTTCAGTGCTTTGATTAGGAAATATTGTTTCCTAAAAAATTAACAAACTTGTTACAAAGTATTATAGAATACGTCAAACACCTCCTTATTTGCCCTGTTGTATTATTCACATTGTTTACAGATATTACCAGATTGCTATCAGCCAACTAAACTAACGCAATCTGAATATACAGTTATACCTCTTAATTTGCAAGGAACGGGTCTCCCAGGGGGGTTGTGAAACATCTAACTTGCAAACAGTTGTGGGTCTTTAATAAGCATACAGGCCACACCCATTGCTCCACTCCCCGCCACTCCAGAGCTCTGGGGAGTGTTTTCCGCTCTTCCACACGGGGTCTCACAGCACAGAGGAATAAAGGGAAGTGTTTCTGAGCCCTCTCTGCCTGGGGAGACCCCTGAAGAATCCCTGGGCTTCTCTTTGGCCAAGATGCCGCTTCTGCAGCGGCAGTCAGGCTGCTGCGATTGTGCATGCTTGCACTGCCTCCACAGTGGGGAAGTACCAGGGCTGCGGTGGGGAAGGGGTGTCCCTGGGCTCTGGTTGGCTCTTTTGGAGCCTGGGAAACCTTAACGTGGCAACACTGCAACATCCAGGGCCCCTTACGGTGGAGGGTGGCATCTGTGTCGGAGTTTCCTTCCCTTTAACTGTGGTGGCTACGATACGTACATCTGCCAGTCCCTAGTGCAGGAGCGGGAGTGCTGGCCATACGGACCCAGCAGAACTGCTTCCCCCTGCTGTGGTGGGGGGAGGGCATGGGGGAACAGAAGCCTCCTCCTGGCGCAGCAGCTGCAGAGGCAGCGTGGCCCAGCTCTGCGGGGAGGGTGCACGGTGCTTCCCGCTCATCATGGTGTTTATTGTAGTTGGGCGGGTCTATAAACAGAACCTTCGCAGCACTCGTAAGGGAGAGTAAGCCTTCTGCGGTAGGGACCAGGTATGGAGACACACAGGAGCAGGGCAGGGACCAGGGCATGGTGCCGCTGGACTATAAACACCATGGTGAGTGGGAGGCACTGCATGCCCTCCCCGTGTGGCTGGGCCAGTCCCGCCCCAGAGGGAGCGCTGCCGCCGCCCCTCGGCAAAGCAGAGGCACTGCGCATGTGTTGAACTGGAAGCTCCGTGAATCGCTGAGGCAGATTCACAGGGAAAATTTCTCGTGAGTCAGTGAGGTCACAATGGAGAAGTCACAATGCAGCGAGGTGTGACTGTAATGCTGTATCATTCCTTCAGTTACATCTTAGTACTGATCACACATATACATGTTCTATTATCAACCACCTAACAGATGTATTATTAGTTAACAATGCACCTACATGATTCCCTCAGCAATTTATTTGGGCTTTTAGTTTTTCAGTTGCTGTTTATACACTCAAATTTACACACACTGCTATTTTCTTCATATCTGTTTCACTGTATGCATGATATCTGGTTATCACAGAGTTGATATCATGTGGAAACAAAAATTTCCTAGAAAGGAAAAAAATGCATACAGCCATATATACAGGGTAACTCCACCAAGTTCTGTTCAAAGCACAGCATTTAAAGAGAAGATGAAAGGAAAGTGAGAGGCTTATATGGACAAAGCCTTTCATGCAGCTCTGAACCAAGTCAGAGATACTCAGGCTTACGCTGTAGAGAGAATTTTCATAGATAACAGCCTTAAAAGGTAGAAGCATATCCACTTACTTAGATATAAATGGTATTCTTTCATATACAACACATTTCAACTGCTTTAGCTAAGGGATGTGAAAAAGCAATTTATTACCATAAATATAATTAAACAATTCACATATAACAAATAGAACCTTGGACTAGTGTTCTGGTTTGAGTGGGTTTTTTTTCTCTGGCAGCGAGGGGGGCAGACTGACCCTCCGCTGCTGCCAGTGATTCATGGTCAGAAAAGCAGATAACAGCAACTCTGTGAACAACATATGAGAGAAAGAAAAAAAAGTTAGTAACAGAAAGTAGATGGCCGCGTCAGGACGTGTGTGAGAAGCTGAAAGCTATGAAGGCCCAACCAGGCCTACTAGAGAAGGGGTAGGAATGTTCTTCCAGTCATCCTGCAGCTGCTCGTGGAACGGATGGACCATGGTGTAAACCCATGGAATAGAGAGAGACAAACAGCAATGTAGAATCCACCTGAGGCCATGACTGAAGATGGAGAATCATGCTGCAACAGCTGCAGATGTTTTTGGGAGCCCAGAAACAGGATCTATTTACTAACTAACAAGATCAGAACTGCGAAGGAAGCATCATTTAAAAGGCAACCTTTCCCCGCCACCCCTCCTTCACTTACAACAAATCTAATATTCCCTTTTTTTCACCAGGAGACAAAGGGGGAACATAGGGTAGGGGTAAACCAGGCAAGTTGGTATTTCTGACCAGATCCAGGGTAGGAACCATCTCTCTGCCCTTCCATAAAGTT
>WEKX01001312.1:0-28469 GCA_013390025.1 Pitta sordida
GTCACTGCAGGTTCTGCGCATGCACCAAGGTCGCACATCTCGAGAAAAAATCACCCGCAAATACTGAAGCTTGCAAATAGCGGATCGTGAATACGCGGGGGCTCACTGTATAATATTAGGAAACGACAAACCCTTAAAATGAGGCAGCCTGAGAGTTCCTTACAAAATGCCACGTTCAAAGTAGGATTTGGGAATCAAACTTTTTTGGAGTTCAAATAATCTTTTACAGTACCCTTTTAAAAGTGCATTTTTTATAGCGATGGATTGATAAATTTTAATGTCCAAACATCATTCTTTTTTGTAGGGAAAGTGTCTGTGTTAAGACATACTCCTTAAAAGCATGGTCCAATATATGTCTTCCTTACTACAGCTTCCAGTGACAAAACAACAGATCCCTGTCTTTCTTGTCTGGGATCACAGAGGTGGAGGCAGCACTGCAGTTGGGGTCTCACCAGAGAAGAGCAGAGGGACAGAATCCCCTCCCTTGACCTTCTACCCGCATAATTTTGGATACTTTGTGGCCTCTGAGTGCCCATTGCCAGCAAAATTAGCAAATATAAAAATTCCTCCCCCGTGTTTATATCCATAGTGACACATATTTCAGTTACACTCTCACATCCTTCATTTTCTGCTGGAATTCCAAGATACAGAAGGCCTTATTCATTAGAGCTCCCGCTTCATGCCAATCCATTGAGAGGGGAAAGCAAGAACAATCCCTCAGGACATGAGTGAGCTGATGTCCAAACGGCAGACTCCAATATTAGTGCAATTAGAGCCTGAGGTGATTTACACTGCAAGTGCTAAAGTATTGGCTGGTTTTTCACGTGAATGGCAGACAGAACAAACACATGTTCAGCAACTTCGTGATGGTGGCAAACTTCAGGTTTTTTTTTCGTACAGTTTTTTAATGAACCTTGACAAGTATCTAATGAGAAAAATTAGAACTCTTTCAGTGAGCATGTACCAATACAAGTCTAGGCATGTATGAATGTACATTTAGATATCTTTTGGCAGAAGTGAAAGAGGTAAGACTGTAGAAGCACTCAACAAAACCTGTTACAGACTTCAAATATCATTGACAAAGACCCAACACTTTCAGTCATGTGTGTAAGATCTATTTATTGATTAACATGAACAAAGCAATGCATTTTTTCCTAATCTGGTTTTGAACAGAAGGAATAATTGTCTGATTTTTTAAAAAAATCAATCTTAGGCATCTGAAATTGAAAACATCAGCTGGAGTGCTTTATGTTTTGTATGGTTGTAATCATCTGAAAACAAGAGTTTATAATGGAAAGTGTCAAATAATCTTAACTGCATTTAAAGCATTATTATTTAACTGCCTGCAAAATGCTATTATTTTGGAGAACACATAGCTCTTTATAGAAGCAGCATTATTTTTGAGCATTGAAAAAGAAAGAATGAACACTTAAATAAAGTGAATAAATTTGCATTATGTATCTCCTTTACTGCATACTGGATATGTATATGTGTATCCCTGTAGCATTATTCAAAACTGTTCTACTGCCCTCAGATGACAAAAAAGGAGATACAAAGTTGGCTTTTGACCACTTCCACAGTCACAGTTTATCAGCCATGCACCATCCAGTGTAAGGAAGGACCTAGAAAACCTCACTCTCTATCAAATGTCTGCACAGAATCCCAGAATCAGTAAGGTTGGAAAAGACCATAGANACTGGACACCTTGAATACTGGACACAGTATTCAAGGTGTGGCCAAACCAGTGCCGAGTACAGGGGGAGAATAACTTCCCGAGTCCTGCTGACAACACTATTCCTGATGCAGGCCAGGATACCATTTCTATCAATCAGCACTCCCAGGTCCCTTTCCACCTGATCATCCTGCACAGTAGAAAAGAAGGCAACTGAGCAGAAAAACCAATGAAAACTCTACTGTCCATGGAGAAGAGAAAGAAAAGACAATTTTTGAATTATTATATTACACATCTTGTTGGCATGCTGGCAAAGAAGAGTGGTTTACATGGGAATTTACTGGAGGGTTATTATTAAAATGTTCTTTAAGACAAAAAAATCTCACTGATATAGGTTGTCTGCAATGCACCTTCTATTTATTAGACAGGACTTAAAATCACAATCTATCATTTATAATTTAATTATTTAATTTCTTAGAATATGCCCAAAATGTAATTTTGTTGAGTCACTTAAAGTTGTCTGAAATGTCTTAATTATACTGTTTTTTTTAACCAGCTCAATTACACATTTTATTGGAGAGGCATCATGTCAGTTAATAGTAATTACTTTGGATGAGTACTGATAATTCCATTTTTCCACAGCTAAACACATTTTTTATAGCCTTGAATATGCACAGCTATTACTTTTTGCTGACAATTTCAATACTAATGGATCCTGTATATTAACAGCTGATTTACTTCTAAGTGCTGAAATACAGCACTTAATGCACTATGCACAAATACTTGGAAAGTAATTTGTTGAAAGGCCAGTGACATCTATTCAAGAGCTTTATATGCTTTTTGTAGTGCTGTATCATATGTATCTATGTAGACACGTACACATAAATTTAAAACTTAGGCAAAAACATTTTTATTACAAATATGAATTCTCTTATAATACTCAAGAAGAATTAAATGCTATAAGTTTTGTAGTAACTTTGGGAAACTAAGTATATCACAGTTTTTTGTGCTCTGAACGACAAAAATGTGATGCTTATAAATAGCAGGAATTATGGTGTTTTCTTATTTAGTATTCCCATTATACAGAATAGGAATTATAATAAAAGGTGAAGAGAGTAGACAAATGTTTGGGGTTGACCCTGGCTGGACGACAGATGCCCACCAAAGATACTCTGTCAGTTTATCTGGACAGTGGAGAGAAAATAGAACAGAAGGCTCATGAGTTGAGATAAAGGCAGGGAGAGATCACCCACTGATTGTCATCACGAGCAAAACAGACTCCACCTGGGCAAATTAGTTGAATTTATTACCAGTCAAAATCAGAGCAGGATAACAAGAAGTAAAATAAATCTTAAAAATACCTCCATTCTACCTTTTCCTCCTTCCTGGGCTCTACCTCCCCCTCCTCCAGGGAGATGAGGAAGGGGATGAGGAACAGGGTCAGTTCATCAAAGGTTGTCTCTGCCTCTGCTTCCTCCTCAGGGAGACGAGTCCATCCCCTATTCCAGTGTGGGGCCCCTCTGACAGGAGATAGTCCTCCACAACCTCCGCCAGCCTGAGTCCTTCCCACAGGCTGCAGTTCTTCGTGAACTGTTCCAACCTGTGTCCCTTCCTTGGTGTCCAGTCATTCAGGAATGGGCTCCTTAAGCAGGGTCCCTCACAGCAGAATCCTCACAGTGTCACAAATCCTGCCAGCAAACCTGTTCCAGTGTGGACCCCTATTTCCACACTTCCATAGGCCTTGTTGGGAGCCTGTTCTGGTGTGGGCTTCCCACAGCATCACAGCCTCCTCAGGGAATCCACCTGCTCCACCTCCAAGGGTTGCAGGTGGAGCTCTGCACCCCCATCTTGGAGCCAACTGGCTTTGGCTCTGCTGGACATAAAAGGAGAATCTGGAACCTTCTCACAGAAGCCATGCCTCTCCCTCGAACAACCAAAACCCGTCCACATGAACCAACTACATAAAAAGGGTGAATAAATCAGAATGCAGCTGAATGTATTACTGTGTTGTTACTACTCAGCACAAAGCTTGTAATTCTTCAAGCTCTTTTGTAACATCCAAGGCTTGTCAAATTGCTCAAACTGATTTTACATTTGACTTACAAAAACACAGGAAAACATTCTTCAGTCATTTTTTGCAGGGCTAGACTCTGCTAGTGAATCATGATTAGCTTAAATTTGCCAAATATATTCACAAGTTCTTTTGCTTTTTTTCCTGGTTATACTGGGAGCGTAATTCTGCCATGTTCCTGGTGTGATGGTGTTTCACTCGATTTAAGTTCTCCTTTGAAAGGCATGGCACTTTCATGGAAACTCAAGTAATTAATGACAGCAGCTTAGCTTTGGTACATGTTAAAGACATATGGTGAGTCCTGTGTCTTACCTGAACGGTGATGCTCTACACAGCCCATGGAAAACACAGATGGAGAAGGGGTAAGATCTGCCCCAAAAGCACTGCCCAGATTCATCAGTCCATGGCTAACTAGATCTATGGAACTCTGACTGACTGTATCATTTGGCATTTTGGGGAAAAAGAAGCAGCAGGCTCTATGTAAGCTCTGTGAGTTTGTGATCTGTAACTTCACTGTTCTGCGGCACATTTGAGGTGGGAGAGTACACAGATGGTAAATGGCCTTAGATCTAGTAAAAGTCAGGGGATCCCAGAGCTACAACAGCATGTGGGGCCGTGGTGCCACACAGTCTGTATCAGCTTGACAGACCTCAGCATCCTGGATTACGTGGGAGATGAGCAGCCCAAGGAACCTGCTGACTTCAAGTACACCTGACCTATGAGCTGGGGTTGTTTGCTTGATACATTTTTCTTGAGAAGAAAAATGGAGATAAATCTCAAGTACTGGTTTCACTGCTTCTCTTTCTGAGAAGCACAGAAGAGTTATTTGATATCTTGCTGCCTAATATATTAAATATTTGCTTTTATTCTGATGTCTGTGCTTCAAATTTTATGTTGCATTATGGTAGAAAGTTTCACCATTTGAAAATAACTATATTTATGCAGGTCTAAGCAGCTTAGATGGGAAAATAGTCGCATGAATATTTGTTTTAGCTGATGACTCAGTCTCCCTCATCTGTTGGTCTAATATTCTCTTTAAATAAAATAAATCCAGTTTAGTTATGCACTGCTTCTCAAGCCTCCCACCTTTGTTGGCAAACCCCAGCAATTAAGTTTCAAGTTGTAAAGCTAGGACATAGGTTCAGGGCCTCCAGCATCACTATCCCATTCTTCAACTAAGCAATAGCCTCAAACTACTGCTCTCTGTCCTTCCAGTGTCCAACCAGAAAGCACAGACCATTTTGTGTATGGAGAAGGGATCATTTGAGGTACTCATAAGATATCCTCATTTCATCTGAAACCAGGCCAAACTTGATCCTGACAGCTGGGCCACAATGACTACCAAGATATTGCCTGCACAGAATCCTTGATGTCTTTGATAGTTGATTTTTTTCAGCTAGTTGACATGTACAAGCGCACTAAAATCATCTCATTCCAGCCTCTCTGCCATGAGCATGTACATCTTCCACTATCCCAAGTTACCCAGAGCCCCATCCAGCCTGGCCATGAACATGTCCAGGGATGGGGTCCATTTAAGAGCATATAGTGTGCAGAGACATTATCTTCCCAGTCAAGAAGTGATCTTGATGCCTACTGGAATCAGATAGGATTGCCCATCTGAGAAAGGACTGGAGAATATCCTAACCAATGCCTTCTCTTATCTAATGTGCCTGTGAAACATGCCTGTGAAGCAGCTCTTCCCTCTGCTCGGTGTGTCATTTGGAATCAGTTGAAGACCTGAATGTTCCTCATGATTTCTTCCTATACTCTGCTATTTCCTCTCTCTTGCAGGAGATATTTAGTGTTTCTCCTTGTCTGCAAGACCAGGATCTTGCTTGTTGAACACTTTGCCTTTGTTACCATCAGATTGAAACTCCTGAGTTTGTGATCTTCAGCTTTCTGGACAAATTCATGACCTTTGAAAATGTGTTTCATTTCTCTCTAATCTTGACTGAACACAGTCCAGGATTCCTCTGGCTTCTGATTTCAGAATCTTCTTAGACTCCAACAAATGTTTATGTTCAGCTGAGACCCAGTGAACCAGTACCTCAGGATGAGAACAGGCCAGTGAATATATGCAGCAGAGACCAAATAACATTTCCTGTACCAGCCATCTTCAAGAAATTCCCTGTGCAGACTAAAGAACCACAGAACAGCTGGGGTTTTCTGTTGTTTATCAGCAGGGTTTAACAGACACAGGTTTTCATATAGACCTACACATTCCAAAAAGTCTTTGGACTATTTCCTCTGTGCTGGAATCCAAGAACAATATGGTGGCAGAACCAAGCCTGCAAAATCCTGTAAAAACCACAAAAATCAATGTGAGATTTCTTATTTCCTTTGATTGATTCATGCCTTTAGTCCTCGTTTGCATCTGCTTGACTCCTGTCATATCTATTTAAATTATTCTGGACTGTTATTAGCTGTGTGACATCGTGCATTTGTGCCTTGAACAAAATGTACACATTATTCTCTGAGGCCACTATACATTGCTGTCAAAGAAATAATTGATCGTGACAGGCCAGAAGAAGCAGTCATCCATTGTTTGTTGATAGAGAAAAATGGTAACAGATAAATTTTATATCATGAGACACTGGGAACCGGGAATACAAGGAGGAACATTTAGATTTGCTTCAAGTCATTTAAATAGGCAAATAATTAGAAAAGGAAAAAAATATATATTTTTTGTTCATAAATAAATGACAGATACAGCTTGTGTTTGAAAAACTGGTCTTTACCTTACTGCATGCGTTGATCTATCTTATTTCAAAACTGCTACTCCTTTGAGTTAATATTCCTGTCTGCCATGGTCTTTATGTCATGCCAATGGCAAATTACAACAAGTATCAGCCCAAAGTTGTACATTCTACTATAGTGAGATAAATTAAAAAGTACACTTCCTGGACTATTTTTTCTCTTTGTGGTATGTTGTGTCCTCATGTATCTTGATATAAAAGAAAGAATAGAGTTTATAATGTTTCAATATATTTGCAATTTATTTTTGTTTAAATTATGCAATACCTTGGTTGTGCCCCAGCAAAAAACAGATCTTAAAACTGATTAAAACCCATTTATGGTAATTATGTATGTATCCTTCCTTAAACAAAAACTGCCTGGAGATTGCTTCAACTTGCACATCAATCTCGTCTCTACACTCTGCAGATTGGAAAATTTATATTCATGTAACATTCTTGTTTAGTTGAGTTATGTTGTTTAATTTCTCCTAATGTAGTGACCTTTTGATTCCAGGTTCCTTGTTGATGAACTTTAATGTAAGTAACCCCTGACTGGAGTATTTAGTATGTGAAACCATTAAAGAAAATTAGTCCTTGCTTTTAGGTTCAAAAGATGTTTCATACAAATTCTTTTTCCAAATAGTTTTATGTATATATATGGAAAAGAATACATTTAATTATTCATTAGTGTATTTATGTATGTACACAGAGTATATAATATGCCATATATGCACCTGTATATAATAAAATTTATGTGATTAAATATTCATTTCTCATAAATTGAGATTTCATGTTTTCCTTGAATGTGCCAGTGTATATTTGTGCATACCTTATATATATACAAATAAATATGACTTTATATAAGCTCTTATACATTACTGATACTGTGTCAGAGCTGGCAGATATTTTGAGGGTTAAGAGAGAACACCATGATTATATGATCTGGTGTCATTAATCAACTGTATTTTATATAATTATGTAATTTATGAGCTCAGTGTCACATTTAACATTTTGAAAGAGGTGTGTCCAAGAGTAACACAAATGATGAAAATATGTCTTACCATTAGATAAGTAATTCACTTTGATAATTTAAATGGATTCCATTGCCAAACATTTTTTTAAGCAAAAGATTCCAAGTAATTATTCTCAGTATAATCAGATTTTTTTTTTCTCTAATTAACACACAATGTTTGCCAGTTGGTCATTAGGCTGATAAGAAGACCAAATTGTCTGAAGAGTGGGAAAGAGGCACTTAAATAACTTTATAAATTGGAGGTACTCATTTAACTAGACATAACTAAGAATGTTGACAGACTTCCTTTAGGAGATGTGGAGGAAAAGGATATTATTTGAGGCATGATTAGGTGGTATTTCTGCAGAAGAAATCACACGGCATGAGCATGACCTCACTGATTCATGGAATCTCTCTGAGTCTTATTTTTTATTAAAGCCTAGTCCATGTAAAAGCCATTAAAGATACAGCTATAAAGCTGTTCTAGGCAGAAGAGGACTGCAGGTTTCTGAACAAGTCCAAATCTTGCCCCATCTATAGTTGTGATTTGAGGTTAATTATCAGAGACTTCATCAAAGTTTTGCTTGCATTGCTGGCAAATCTACTCAGTTTAGATGAAAAGCAGGCCTAGCTTGTTTGGAAGATAGATGTGCTGTGAAAACATGGCAAAGCCATGGAGACCTATTGATAGACAGACCAATATCAACCGTGAATATTTATGAAACAAACCATCAAGATGCATTTTCTGAGCAATTGTTGGCTTATTCGCTCAGAATTTAGGATAAAGTGCTCCATAAATTGAAAAGAAAATTCTTTTACTTCTGCTAATTAATGTCAGTGGAACCCACTGAGCTTTGCCAGTGCCTTTCCACAGCAGCAAAATGCATCTCTCTAAGCACTTCTGATTCCTAATGTGGCAAAGATGTAAATTAGTAAATAAGCATTTATAAAAGCCTTCAGTTACTAAGTGCCTTCATTGAAATGCTGAATTCCTTTTGACTGACAGGTATTTACCCAGAAAAAATGATCAACTTATTAAACTTTAGAATATTTAATTAATTACTCTTCCTTGCAAATGTTCTAAAACTAAGTGTTAAGTGCACTATACTATTAAAACAATCATAAAAGCAACAATATAGAGTCTAATGGTTTTAAAAGTCCTTTTGTGGGGATACAGGCAATCATTTATAATACAAAATCCAGACAAAATCAACTTAATGGATTTAATGGCCAGTGAATAAATTAAAGTGGGGGAAAAAAGAATGTAAGATTTTAAATACCTAATTTTGGTTTTAAAACATGGATGTTTGTTTCAGTTTCTGCATCAAAGATGTCACCACTTATATGTCTTTTTCTTTCTTTCTTTCTTTTTTTTTTTTTTTTTTTAATCTTCCCAAGGAGGATTTCACCATTTTTTGACTCTAATATCCCAAGGACAGAGGGTTTTTAAACTTTCATGTCTGAATGCAGTCATCTTGGTTAGGTTTTAGGGCCAATGCAGCTCACAATTCTTAATGGAAAGGGAACTAAATGAGCATGGGAGTCCCTGCTGAGGAAGTCAGCAAAAGTTAAAGGTATCTGAAATTTTAAGTAGCTATGAAAAGTGATTGCAATTTAAAAGCCTGCTGTTTTCTCTTAAAACACTGCAATAATGTGTAAATTAAGCTGTGTAAGGAAGGGATAACTCTTCAGAAACAGCTTGGATTCTCTGTACATGGAGATAAATTGCTAAGCCATATTGGATAATTTTATATGGGAGAGAGAGAACAAAGGTGCTAATTGTTTTATAATGTTGTTATTAAAGGATAGTTTGGGCTATAATTCCTAATCTGATGGAAATGTACATATCATTGTTAAACAGTACACATAAAAGTAAAATCAATGACATACAGAGCTGCTTTCCATGCTTTCCTACAAGAAGTACACAGAGGATTGAGCCTTAACCAGATGTCTCAGTTTTGGCTGGGATAGAGTAGTTTTCCTCTTAGTAGCAGTTACAGGGCTGTGGTTTGGATACAGTAGGAGAATAAATTTGATACCACACTGTTTCATTTTGCTTTTTCCACTCTTAGTCTCTCCTTTTCGTTTCTATTACTACTATTATTATACTTTAAATTATTTCCATTGTTAAAATGTTCTTATCTCAACCAATGGGATTTACATTTGTTTTTCCAGCTCTCCACCCCATCCTGTGCAGGGGAGTGAGCACCTGCAGGTGCTTAGTTGTCATCTGGGGTTAAACCATGACAACTTTTCACTTCTATTCATTGTTTTGAAAGACCTGAGGGAAGCTAAATAAAAGCTGAATAAGGGTTTTGGCTTTACTCATTGCTCGTAAGGACAGTCTGGAGTATTAGGATTTTTCAGCCCTGTTTGGCTGACAAATAAAATCACTATTTAGAACTCCCCACAAAATGAAAATATTTGTTTATAATTTATAGAGAGGTAACTTTTTTCAGTCATGGTATGTATTGATTTTGGGTCTCTCACTATCTTTTGTGGTCTGTGTAGTTTTGTCCTACGATGCTTCACAATTCTGTGTAGATATGTAAATTGGAGCAAAACCAATGTTATAGCAAAGATATTGATTTAAATTGGTTTTTCTTTCACTTAGACGTGTTTCATTGTTACTATTCTATTTCCATATGATGTGGATTCTTGAGACTTCTTTTGTATAGCAGATGAACAAGTTCTGTTTAAAAAAAATCTAAAAATATGATTAATTTTTAATTACGTTTTGTTTCAAATGTTGTGTGTAGATTTACTGTAGCACCTATATCTATTTTAATGGTTGATGTGCTACACATATTTATTCTCAAATTTTGAATTTCACCTCATTTACTAAGCTACCACATTTTTGTTGCTGACAAAAACTCCCATGAAGGCAAAATATAAAATCTCCCAAAACTGTGTTTTCCAGGTTATTATGGTTTGGCTCTCTTTGAGTGCCACATTGCCAAGACAGACGTGTGGGAACTATACAGAGGAAATAAAACTGAATTGCATGGAAAGACACTGAAATGTGCTTCGTAAGATTTTAGTTGATTATCACAGAATCACAGAATATTATGAGTTGGAAGGGACCCACAAGGATCATCTAGTCCAACTCACCATCTAACACCCGTACAGAGACCGAGAGCACATCCCAGAGCATAACACCAACCTAGATCCCTCACAGTCTAGCAGGCCACTCCGAGCCAGAAGGGGCCCAGGGTCATCCAGCCCTACACCCCCCAGCTAGACCATGTCACTAAGCTCCTCGTCCAGTCTTCTCTTAAACACCTCCAGGGGATGCCATTGGCCTTCTTAGCCACCTGGGCACACTGCTGGCTCATATTGAGTTTCCTATCGATCTGTTGTGCTTAAAAGGAAATAAATTTTAGGGTACATTCAAGGATTTGGAAACCTAAGGTGTCTTGGTAAGATTTATTTCCAAGATGGTGTCACAAGTTTTCTAAGATGAAAAAAAAAAAACTGGTTTTTTTTGTGCATATGACTGTGGGAAATAAACTGCAGAAAACGTGTATATAAAAATCACGATACATTAAACCTAACGGCAGAACCCTCAATAACTTCCCTATTACCAGAGTTTTAACTTACAAATTTGAGAATCAAAGGAAGGACAATACTAGTACTGCCTTTTCAAGTTTTCTTTGAATTCAGAATTAATCAAGTAGCAAACGTTACTTTTTAATACATTAATGTTGAGTCTTATGTGAATATATGTTTTAAAGGAACTACAGTCATTTTGTTGTACAAACCTTATGATGACTTCCTTTCATGCATAAATTTTATCTGCTGTTTAGTTCACAGGTTCACAGCTTATTCTGAGTTTTAAGGGACCTACAGGATTATCTAGTCCAACTCCCAAGCAAACACCCACCCAGGGATCAGGCCCACAAACGTGGAACCACGGGCACCACGCTCCATCCATCCAAGCCTCCCATCATCTAGACCATGTCACTGAGCTCCTCATCCAGTCTTCTCCTAAACATCTCCTGGGATGGCGACCCCACCACCTCCCTGGGCAGACCATTCCAGTGAGAGATCACTCTCTCTGTGAAAAACCTCTTCCTAACATCCAGTCTAAACCTCCCCTGGCGTAGCTTAAGGTCATGTCCTCTTGTTCTGGTGTCATGAGCCTGAGAGAAGAGATTTACACCCACCTGACTGCAACCTCCCCTCAGGTAGTTGTAAACAGCAATGAGGTCACCTCTGAACCTCCTCTTCTCCAGGCTGAACAACCCCAGTTCCCGTAGCCCATAGGACTTGTCCTCCAGTCCTTTCACCATCCTTGTCGCCCTTCTCTGGACCCTCTCAAGCAGCTCAACATCCGTCTGAAACTGGGGAGCCCAGAACTGGACACAGTACTCAAGATGAGGTCTGACCAGCGCCAAGTACAGGCGAAGGATAACTTCTGTAGTCTGACAGCCCACACTGTTCCTGATACAGGCCAGGATTATCCTGCTCAATCAAGTTCAGAGTTGGTGTTAGATTCTGCACAAGCAAGGCAATTTATGTGAAAGAGGTCAGAATCATCCTTTTGTTCTCCTATCAGGGAAAAAAACCCCAACCACCAAATAAATAATATTAAGAGGAATACTGTGAGACAAAAGAAAAAAATACAAAATAGAGACCTGACACTCAGATGGAGAAAGTAATTTTTATGGTATTACAGTTTTTCAAACCTGACATTTCACTAGTAATTCCTGTCTACCTGCCTCCTATGCAGATACATGAATGTGACTAAATCTGGATAAATATTTGGGAGAGGGAACAGAGGAAAAGAACATGGCAAAATATAAAGGAGGCAGAGCAAAAATGGCTCTCATCTCTCCCTAACTAAAAAAATACCAAAACTTAGGACTAAATAACATGAGAGAAAAAAGAATGAAAATGTGACTGGCATGACAGATAAGAAATTAGAAACAAGAAATGAGTGAACTGACATCAACAACAGTAATATTAAAGGAAAATTTTTCTTTTTTTAGTTTCATGGCAGAATGTGTATATATTATATATTTTTTCATTTTTGTTTCATGCTCTTTACAGGGTAGCTTTCAAGCATGTTATTTATCATCATTTTATTTCCTACTTGTCATAATTTTTATTCCCTTTTTCCTGTCTTGAATTTTTTGCAGAATTGTTATACTATTCCACATTTTGGGAATCTGTATGCATAAAGCAATCTCTACAGATCAGACAGCTGCATGGAAATCTTTTCAAAGCTTTTAGACTAAACAGGTGGATTTTAATCAGATGCTCAAATTAAAAATCAATGATAGGAGTTAGAACCTGAAACAAATTACTTTGAGTCCTATCCTACAGTCTCACTTCCTTTTTCTGTCCTTAATTTTAAAAGAAAATCATAGAAACAGAAAATGGGAAACATAAAAGAGAGTTATCAAAGAAATTACTGATATCTTAGTGGGATTTTTTTCCTGTATTTTTTCTTCTTATGCAGCAAAAATATGATGTCAGTGAAACACATCAGCATTTCCCTGTAATCAAGCTGATCATCTTAAAATGCACTTCTGTTCATGAATAATTTTTTCACATTTGATTGAATAGATACTTCTATCGATGAAAACAAATACAGCTTGGTCTTGCTCTTAAACTGAAAAGTAGCATTATTTTTACAACTGTCTCTTTTCTTGAAAGGCTTTCACACACAGAATCACACAGAATACTACGAGTTAGAAGGGACCCACAAGGATCATCTAGTCCAACTCACCAGCTATCGCCCGTACAGAGACCGAATGCACACCCCAGGGTGGTGAACATAAACCTAGTTCCTTTACAGGCCACTCCGAGCCAGAAGGGACACACACGACCATCCAGCCCGAAACCCCCCAGCTAGACCATGTCACTGAGCTCCTCATCCAGTCTTCTCTTAAACACCTCCAGGGACGGTGACTCTACCACCTCCCTGGGCAGTCCACTCCAATGAGCAATCACCCTCTCTGTGAAAAACCTCTTCCTAACATCCAGTCTAAACCTCCCTTGGCATAGTTTGAGGCCATGTCATCTTATTCTGATGTCTTCAGCCTGAGAGAAGAGATTCACACCCACCTGGTGGCAACCTCCCTTCAGGTAGTTATAAAGAGCAATGAGGTCACCTCTGAGCCTCCTCTTCTCCAGGCTNATTCACCAGTACTCTCTGAGCTCATCCATCCAACCAATTCCTAACCCAGCACGAAGTGTTCCATCCAGTCCGTGCTTTACAGGTTTCTCCTGAAGCTTATTGTGGGAAACCATGTCAAAGGCTTTGCTAAGGTCCAAGTACACAACATCCACAGCCTTTTTGTAGTCAACCAGTTGAGCCACTGGATCATAAAAGGAGATCAGGTTGGTCAGGCAAGACCTACCTCTCCGTAATCCATGCTGACTAGATCTAATGTCATAGTTGTTTTGTTGTTGCTGCATAATAGCACACAAGACCATCTGTTCCATGACTTTGCATGGAACTGAGGTCAGGCTGACATGTCTGTAATTGCTCGGATCATCTTTCCTGCCCTTCTTGTAGACGGGTGTCACATTGGCCAATTTCCAGTCTTGTGGTACAACACCTTCTCTGGGAGTCACTTATATGCCTTCTTTAACGAGCTACTATTGCTAAGAATGCCTGTGAGAGACTCTGAAAAAATAGTAAAAATATTGCGAAGTAAAACTTTAAAAATTAAAATAGGGAAGAAAAATTTCTGGAGGAAAAAAAAAACAAAACACCAGAAAATTCCCCAAAATATTCAGTGATTTTTCTTATTTTTCAAATCAGAGTGTCCAGGAGATAAAACAGCAATTGAGATGCGCGGCTAACCAGTTCCAGACAGCCTCACTCAAACATGCCCATCTGTGTTAGGTAAGGATTAAGCAACACCTTGAGCCACTCCACTGGAAAATACAGACATTTGATTCTTACCATAATTAGGGTATATTGTTAATTTTCCCCTGCGTCACCTTCTTCCCATTCTCTACTGAGATTACCAACATTTTTATCTGGTTCTACCAGTTCTTTTATTTGTACATGAATATTTGTGGAAGTCTGTGGTGATTATTTCATGGCCTCAGAGCCACGTTAGCTCAATGATTTAATTGATTTTCTAGTAGCAATTTGTTTCTGTGCAGACATTTGGTCCAACTCCATGGTCCAGGTCCTTGCCAGACTTTAAATTGAACAAGTAGAAATTAAGAAAATAAAAATAAGGTTTTACTGTCTAATTTTGAAATATTTTTTGGCAGTGTATTTAAGCACACAGCACTTGAGATATCGCAAGAAGTAGTTTTAGAAGCACTAAAAGGAAAATAGTATCACTGAGATAGTTTAGTTAAAAGTTGGGAGATATTTGAATGTGTTTAGGTAAGAAAAATAAGGGGAAAAGAAATCAGATTTTACCCAAATCTAAATGCAATCATTCAGTCCATAAATTTATTTTCAGGTAGTTTGTTATAACAGTGCAAGTAGATAAGGCTGGAAAAATTCAGTAGCTAAAATATGTTTGTCAGTGTTTTGAATGATAATTCCGAATAACATAGTTCTCCAAAAGAATACAAAACACTCTATCACATTTTAACTTGTCAGGATGTGCTGTAATAGGGAACGTGGGCATTTGAAGAGCTGAGAACTGTCTGTGGATCCAATTGCCATCTGACAAAATGATACTATAAGATTTCCAACACAGAAACAAACATTTAGACTCTTGCCTGTAAAGCAGAGTGTGTCTGAAGACAGAGGTGAATGGCTACGAATCCAGAGATGCAGGTGGTTCCAGAGGCTTCCCCTCAGAGCACTTGGAAGGTTTTGCCACTAAGTGCAAGGCAGGGACAGAGACATGTGGATACATCACTTGGTATCAGGTGTATGTATTAACTGTGTACAGTTAAACTGATTTTTTTAACTGACTAGTGATATTTAGATATTTTCCATGAGTGACTTTAGCACACGAAGTCTTGCCTGGGAACAGGAGTACTGGGATCAATTAACACAAGGCACCACAGCTCTACATCCTTCGCTTATTGTTGAGAGACTGGACCTTCGTACTTGAAGTGAACACAAGCTCTCTCAGCTTTTTCTCTGTGAGTTCTGGGAGAAATGAGACCCAATTAACCCCTACACAGGGGCGTTTTGTGTTCTCTCAAGAAGTCATATGTGAGACTAAAACTCAATTGCTTTATACCTTCCTGTGCAACAGTAAAGCTTAGTCTAGGTAGCATATTACTGGACCTTCTGACATTTATGTGCCTCTCACAGACAAGATAAATTTAGATGGAGTTTCTCCTACATCTGTTTTCACTACAATGTCTACTAAAGCCTTAGCTTTTAACATGAAGAATTAAGGAGATTGTCCCTAGCTTCTCCTTATATCCTGACTGCTTTTACACTGCCCATGGCAGTGGGTATGATGAGGGAATAATTACTGAATTTATTTGCTTATACAGACAGCTTCTGTCTGATGGTGAACATGGTGGTTTTCTTATTTCATTTCTGCAAAGAACACAATGCAGCCTTGCTATGTGCGACAAAGGGTAACTATGATCACTGAGAAGCATTTATCATCTTCAGTCACATCCAGTAAAAAGTGATAGCACAGCCTGGTACAGCTCCAGGACAAGTAATTAACATAAATTGGCATGTAATGATACACACACACCTTCGAAACTGCAGTTCTACTACAGATCTGAACTGTAGTACACCACTTCATGAAGTGCTAAAAATTACTCTGGTTTCATGTCTTGTTGCCTGTTTAGCTCACTTAGACCATGTGTCCAAAGGTAAGGAATAGACACAAAATTTCTCCTGACACATCTGTCTGCAGGACACACACTTTTAAAGAAACAGAAGTCATTATTTGTGATTCCTGATCTACAGCAGTTCCCCCAAATGATAAATTCATTATTTTAATACATATTCCATATCTGTCCCTGCCAAGAGACATGCATATCAAAGGCAGATACTTATCCTGATGAAATGGGTGTGTTGACTGCAGGTGCAACACAAGAAAATACTGATGACAGCCGTAGTGAACAGCCAACGTAATTTTGAGTTTGGTGCAATTCTTTGCAACAGCTGTTAACAGGAGCCACAGAGGGAGGCTGCAAGACCTTAGATTCATAAAATGGCCTGGGCTGGCGGGGAGCTTAAAGATCATCTCATTCCAAACCACATGTCATGGTCAGGGACACCTCCTGCTAGACAAGATTTCACAGAGCCCCATCCAACCTGCACCTGAATACTTTCAGGGATGGGGCATCTCTGGGCAACCTGTTCTAGAGCCTCACCAACCTTACAAAAAAGATTTTTTTTCATAATATCTAATCCAAACCTACTCTCTTTTTGAGTCCAATTCCCCTTAGTCTTGTCACTACAGGCTCCTGTAAATAATTTCTCTCCATCTTTCCTGTAGGCTCCCCTGAAGTACTGGAAAACTGCAATTAGGACACCCCAAAGGCTTCTCTTCTCCAGACTGAATGACTCCAATTCTCTCAGCCTTTCTTCATAGGAGAGATGCTCCTTTTCTCTAATCAACTTCATGTTCTCTTCATTCCAACAGGTGCAGCAGAGCACAATACCTTTCCTTGGAAGACTCTCCTGGGTGTGCCTTGGAGTAAAAAATGGTGACATCTTGGTATCCTCCTGCCCAAATATCTAACTGAGATCACTGGAATGAGCCTGTGCTGCTGTCACCACCAGTGATTCTAACTGTGAAAGATTGCCTGAATTTGAACTAACGCTGCTTCCAGGATGCCTGGCAGCACAAAGAATATTCTCTGCCTCCTAAAGCTGCCAGGAGGCAATTGCATCCCTGTGAAATGCCGAGCCCTTGAGTGGGAAATCACTTCCGTATGGCAGTCTGCTCAGAGGCATAAGCCGCTCTTCACTGGTATTGCCTCTGCACCATGATCTGGAGCTAAACAAAAAGGAAAGAATAACCTGGAAGATAATGAAGGGCCTGTTAAAGTTTGCAAGTACATTAGAGATGCTTAAGAAATTTAAATAAAGCTAACAGGCAAGGCTGAAAAAATAGGTGGTCAGAATGACATAGAAATGGAGGTTTGTAAGAATCTGACAGTTGTGTGGAAAGGGTGGATGCAATATTGGATATTTACATAGTATGAGCCACCTGAAGGATCTGGGATCTCCAAAGGATCCTGGGGAGAGCTGGTGGTAAAGTGGTGGTGTGGGGGTAGGAGCCACATGCTGGCAGGTTTTGTGGACGATGGAAAGTTTGCTCCAAAAAAAATTTAAATCAAATGCACCAAACCCACTTTGAGACCAAAGAAACCACAGAAGTCAGCCAAAAACCATAAGGAGTTTCTCATTAAAAAAAAAAAAAAAATTATAAACAAACATTCTGTGTTAAGTTTCTAAGATACATGCACTCTGAAAGAAATGCGGGCATGGACAGAGAGCCTGCAAAAAGAATTGAATATAAAATTCTGAAATAATGGACTAAATTTATCTAAGTGACCAGGTATTAATTTAACAGGAATTAATCCTTGTGTAGAAAGAAAATTAAATTAAGAAAACATCAAGTGTCATAACTACTGTGTAAAATGAGACAGCAGCATGATCCAACACAGAGGAAAAAAGGCCCTTATGCAACATTTCCTCTTTGAACAGCCAGTGCTTTCACGGTGGGAAAGGAGATAAAATTTTATGACTTGCATAAGAGAAGTCAATCTTCAAAACATAAATAAAGGGAGATTTAAAATATCATATTATATTCCAAGAACTATGCCCCATCTCTTCCTCAAGATGCACCACTCAAACATTTATTTTGCTTAATCATAAAAAAAAATTAATTTCTGAAACAAATATATTTCATGAAGGCAAAAAATTGATTCAAATATTGATTTGTTTTTGTCTCTATTAGTACATATGGGTGAAAATGTATTGCTTTGCTAACTAGCACCTAAGACATGAAACTAATTAGTTTCCTATCAAAGGGAATAATTAAGAAATCTTGGTGTCAATTAATAGCAATTGGCTGTAATAAAAAATTCTCAATCTCTGTTTCTTATTATTTAAACATCACGAACACAATATTAAAATATAGCTGAAATAGTGTTCATGTTGCAACTATAGAAGAAGGTCTGTGCTCTCACTCATATTAGGATAAATTAATCTGATATGCAAATCCTGTTCTCAGGTTTTACTGGCATTTATATGAAGAATTCAACATAGCTGTCAAAAAAAGGTGACGTACAAAAATATCATTATATAATTAGCTTATATCAGTTCTGTCACACAATAATGAAGTTTTACTTTCCACTTCAGTATCGTTACCATGATCCAAAATGTGCTACTTTCACTCTGATGTTCCTTCACCTTTTAGAGAATTTGGGGGAAGTCAGATGGTGGAGGGATGTGGGGGATAAAGCTCCTATGACTCTGTTAATGGAGAAATGTTATATTTCTTTAATAAGCAATATCGAGATTCAGTAAAATATCTGACCATCTGGAAGAGACATATGTAGTCCTGGAGACAGAATTCCCTATTTTGGGGCTTTCTGCTCTGCAGTTTGGATTTATATAATAGCAAACAGTTCTCTGCTGGGATATGGGGAAGAAAAGTAATACACGTCTAGAGTAAAAAACATAAGAGGCAGTTCATCAAAAGAGATAATACAGAATCTTTGGATATAGAATCTTAGCCCTATAGATTGAAGGCAGGAGGCACAAACAGGCTGAAGAAAGAAGGCAGAGCTGGTCAGACCACATCTTGAGTACTGTGTCCAGTTCTGGGCTCCCCAGTTTAAGAAGGATGTTGAGCTGCTTGAGAGGGTCCAGAGAAGGGCGACAAGGATGGTGAAAGGACTGGAGGACAAGCCCTATGCAGGAGCTGGGGTTGTTCAGCCTGGAGAAGAGGAGACTCAGAGATGACCTCATTGCTGTTTGCAACTACCTGAAGGGAGATTGCAGTCGGGTGAGTCGTCATCCTGGAGGTATTTAAGAGGAGACTCGATGAGTAGCTGAGTGACGTGGTCTATATGGTGGGAGGCTTGGATGGATGGAGCGTGGTGCCCATGGTTCCACGCTTGTGAGTCTGATCCCTGGGTGGGCATTCGCTTGGGAGTTGGACTAGATGATCACAGTATCATAGTATTAGCAAGGTTGGAAGAGACCTTGGAGATCATGAAGTCCAACCTGTAACCTAACACCAACCCATTGTCTAAACCGTGGCACGATCCACAGAACCATCCAGTCCAACTCTCCACCCCATGTTACTGAGCTCCTCATCGAGTCTTCTCTTGAACACCTCCAGGGATGGCGACTCCACCACCTACCTGGGCAGACCATTCCAAGGAGAGATCACTCCCTCTGTGAAAAACCTCTTCCTAACATTCAGTCTAAACCTCCCCTGGCATAGCTTAAGGCCATGTCCTCTCGTTCTGGTGTCGTCTGCCTGAGAGAAAAGATCCTGTGAGTCCCTACCAACTCAGAATAACCTGTGAACCTTGCTGGCCTGTGCCCCGGTCAGCTCTTCAGTCACTTCATGGATATCACACTTCACGTTGCAGTTCTGAAGTGACTCTTAAACCTAGTCATGAATTATATTATGTTTAGGCATTCCAAACTAACCCCTACTTTAATATCTAGAGGGTTTTTTATTGGAACTATTTCTGGATCTAAGTAGCTGCCTGGGTTATAATTATTGCTGCTAATCTGATCCCTACAGAGTTTACTGTGCTCCAGTCACCCGGGAGAACTCTCTGACTGGTTGTACATAAAAAATGAACATATTACATTTTTTACGCATTGATGGAACTTTAATTACTTTTTAAGTAATGTTAACGTCCATCAAATAAATACAGATTTCCTGAATTAAATTCAAGAACATCCTCTTGGAATTACTGAAGCCTTTGAGAGAGTGTCAAACATCCTCTATTCAATATTAGGAAAGCATCTGGTTTCAAAAAGGATGACAGGAAAGTCACATGTTAAATGGGACACTCAGAGTCATGAATATATGTGGAAGCACAGGACAGGAAAAACGCAACCAGAAATTCAAAGGTTACTGTGTTTTTTTCTATTTCTTCAATGGAAATAATCCTATTCTGCCACCTTTTGTGGGGAGGGAGCTGTGAAATACTCTTCCTTAGAAAACCTTTCTTAAAAATAATGCTGTATAAGGTAAATGTGATTGAAGAGAACAAATGGAAAACTAAGCAGATTATTTTGTTTCATCTTTCACTGCAACTCAGAGGAAAGGAAAAAATATAAAATGGTTTTATTAGACTTCAACTTTTCTGACTTACCCTGTTTGAAGATAATATATGTATTTCTATCCCTTACTTCTGCTCTCATTTATACTGGAGAAAATAATAGGTCCTATTCCTTCTAGAGCCTGATGTCTATAAAGGTCTTGGATTTACTGGGGAGGAGCTGACAAAGAAATGTGTCTAAAGCTGAAAATCCCTGCTTCTTTCCCACTCTTATCATAGCTATGGAATCATTTTTTATCTATTCTCTCTTCTGCTTCTAGAATTTTTTATGCTAACGAGCCCCTACAATCGAACCCATTTTAGTAAGGCCTTTGATACTGTCTCCCATAGCAAACGCATGATGAAACTGGTGGCTCGAGGCTTGGATGGGTTTACAGTGTGCTGGATCAGGATCTGGCTGGATAACACAGCTTAGAGAGTGGTGGTTAATGGCTCTGTGTCAGATTGGAGGCCGGTCACTAGTGGGGTGCCTCAGGGTTCAGTGTTTTGACCTGTCCTGTTCAATATCTTTATTGATGATCTGGATGAAGGGATGGAGTCCATCATTAGTAGGTTTNGGGTGAGAGTCAGTCTTTTCTCTTAGGCCACCAGTGACAGAATGACAGGACAGTCTTAAACTGCATCAAGGGCGGTTTAGACTGGACATTAGGAGGATGTTTTTCACAGAGAGAGTGGTCTGCCCAAGGAGCTGGTGGAGTCACCATCCTTAGAGGTGTTCAAGAAAAAACTGGATGATGTACTTAGCGAAATGATCTAGATAATAAATAGTGTGTTGGTAACAGGATGACAACAGGTTAGGTAATAGGTTAGGTTAGATAACAGGTGATAGGTAGAACATGATGATCTCTATGGTCTTTTCCAACCTGACTAATTCTGTCATTCTGTGATATGAGCAAGAGTTCAGCCAGAAACTAATCTTTTGTAACTATAAATGTGAAGGAAATGTTGATTTTCATCTAAGACATAGGAATGACAATCTGGTTTAATTTTTGACTCTGGAATTATAAACACAGTGATTAGGACCTCATGCATACAGATCTTTAGGCAGCTAATTCCACAGATGGGCACCAAGACTCCAGTCATCAAAGTTGATTAAATATTACCTGATATTACATGAGATAATTTGAAAATTTGTGAAGAGCTGAGCCATATTTATATAGAAATGAATGAAAATTTCTTCCAATTTGCACCTAGAATATCTGATACCTTAACTAGCAGGATTATTTTCTTCCTAAATATTCATAAAAATGAAAATGTTTTAAATGAAATACATTCCGAAAAATGAAGGCAATGATTCTTTGGTCCACCTCTCTTCTGTTAGCTGTTGATTATGATATATCTTCAGGCTACACAGGTTTACAGGTTGGGGGGTTTTTCACTCTGAAATATTTCTTCTTCCCAATCTAGTGGGATTTATATTGGATCAATGATAATAATTTTGAATTTTGGCATGTAAGTATAATAGCATTATTAATAAGAAGAAATTACAAGATATGGAAGGTGGTACTGAAATTTGAAATATAAATTTCTCCACTGTTCACTTTTTTTGACTCTCACAAGCCCTTCCATCCACATTCTCTCTTACGCATGAAGTGGATTTACTGGGTAAGGACACTAGTCCTTGATTCCTGATGTCTGCAGAAATCACATCTGTAATAAGCTGCCAAGTAAAAGTAGCTAGGGATTTTCATCACTTATTTCTCTCTTATTTCTCCTGGAAGATTTTGTATCCATGTCAATACGCAGAAAGATTTCCAGCTACCTGTGAGGGTTTTTTATTTCCTGCAGAAAACCCCTATTAACATGCGCTCTTGCTTGCAGTGTTTCATTTATTTACTTTGCGGTGCTTCTTAGTTCATATCTTGCTATGTTTTTATAGTATGAAGAGCAATTGTTAATCTTGGCAGTAACTCTTATTCTACTGTAATTGTCATAAAATATACTAATTTCTTATTTCCTTCATGCTGTATTGCTCTTGCCAGAGGAGGGCAGGAATCTTTCTTAAAATTGCTTCAGTTAGGATGAAATATATGTCATCAGTGAACGGAATTCGATCCTCAGTCCCATAGAAGTCACTCTGGAATACCTATAATAACATTTCAAATTGAAAACTATTTTGCATTGAAGTTTGCACTTTTGATTCCCAAGAAGGTAGAGTCATTACAAATCTGGTGAAACATTCCCCGTTCATTCCGCATCTCTCTCAGCTGCTCCTCGTAAGACTTGTGCTCTAGACCCTTCACCAGCTTCCATCGCCCTCCTTTGGAAACATTCCAGCACCCCAATTAATTATCAATTTTAGGCTTTGTGACCATAGTGGTGGTGATCTTGGCATGGATACAGTTCAGAACAAAACAAAGGAATATTTTTACATGTAAAAAAATTCAGTGCTGATTTAGTCAATCGTGTTAGAATTTCTGCAACGCTTCACCTGCAAAGAAGAAACCAAATTTTCAATGAATTTGTGTGTCATCATAATTATTTTGAACAGAGAAATGTGCAGGGACAAAAAAACCACCAAGTTCAACACAATATCTAGAGGAATAAAAGCTGAATGTATTGAAAGTATTTCTCACATAGCCTTTTTAATATCATAACAGTCACTCTTAAGAAGAACAAAAATGTAACAAAAATGGAGGGACAGTACTGGACGAAAATTCATTGCTTTCTGATGGGCTGTACATTGACTATTTCCAGATTGAACAGTTGAAGTAATCTTGTTCTTCAGTAATATTGTCAAGAATGGCCTTTATGCAATATGTCAAATCCAACATAAAAAGATAAACTATCTGACAAAAACATGCCTGAGAGTATAACAGCCCTAAAGCAAACGCTGCAAACTGAATAACAGGGGCAATACTGTTGTTGCTTAGTTGTGCCAATAATTTGCACTGCAGTTTACTAATGTAGGAATGAAATGACATCTTGTTTTTCCAATAATACTTTAATATAATTCAGTTGAATAATATAGAGAGCTAAATTTTCTTCATGCATTTTACCACTTATGATGCCAACAACAATACACGAATCCCCCTGAAATAAATAAATGAACCCCACCAACAAGTAATGTGTGCATTTCAGGGGACAGGGAAAAATGCTTTAAATCTTTCCTCTTGAGAGTGTGCCCAAATGCAGATTGATAAGCTGTGGTTTTGTTGGTATCCATGTGTCTTCATTCCTGAGACAATCAATATATATTTGGCTTTTATGTCTCACCACTCTGTCAGCTGGCTGATGTGAACACCTAGGCATGATACCACAGGAGTGTGAGATTCCTGAGAAACTTGGAAAGTTTAGAGCATTTTTTGGGGGAAAGGAGCTTGGTGTTTAGGCTGAGTGTGGCAGGTGTAGCCCCTGCTGTTTTCACTACACTGTCTACTTCCACCTGAAGGTGGAAGGTCCCTCACACTTTGTAAGTGTGGCTCTAATTAACCATTATAGAAGGTTCATACACATATACAGACACACACTTGGAGCTTTGAATCATTTTTACTTCCCTTTTTATATCCTCCTTTAAGCTGTCATCACTGTTACTCTAAAACCTTTCAAGTGTTATGGTACGTGTATTTTCACAGCATTGAGAGGCTCTGATTTAGAAATAAATGCATTTGGGAAAATTAACCTCAAGCCCTTCACTCTCTATCAGTACTCAGTCAAGGGTAGTATTATGCCAGGTGTTTTTATGGCTGCTTTCATTTTTTATTTTCCTGATGTTGAAGAAATGTCAGGGGTCAGTAGTTCCAGGAAAAATACAGCAACTTCTGTTCTATTATATTATAAACCTGGTGTCAAAAGGGAATGTAGGGGTCAGAGCTTCTTGTCCTCTTAATAACTGTGAATTTGCTAATGTCATGGAAGAGAAAGGGAGAAGAAAACTTCTTGGAGCAGATGCTGCCAGAAATAAACTTTTCTTCAGGGAAGGTTGAGCACAGGGTTAACAACAGGACACCTGCAAAGACTTTATTCTGTTAGTCTCAACACTTTTGCAAAATTCCTAACTGTTTTGAATATCAACAAATTGCAACTCACCAATTTTTCATTTTCCTACACAAGATTTACTGAATCTAGATATGAGTCATGTCCTGAGTTAATAAAAATATCAATGTACCTTAGAACATGATCCATGGTGTAGACTAAGCTATGAACCAATAATGATGGGGTTTTTTTAATTTTTACTATTCACTTAAAAAAATATCCTGATGTTATGCTTGTAGGAATTAGAGTTGGGAAACTGGAATTAAGAGAAGTGAATTTGGGGATCTGGGAAAAGCAGAATGGGTGAAATCTTACGAGTAAGACATGAGTCAAAGTGAACAACTGTTGGCTAAGGAGATAAAACTAATAGTCCTCCTTGGTTATTTGTGCAAGTCAGGAGATTATTTTATTTCTTTGTTTTGATTTTTTTTAATTGGTTTATGTAACTGAAGCTGCCAAAAAGTGGCAATTTTTTTACTACTCACTTTTACTTTGGAAGCTTTATGTCTTGATTTCCATTTAAGAGTTTGAATCCCCTGTTAGAAAGTAGTTGCTGCCTCTTCACCAGACAATCAGACAATCAGTTATGAAAATAAAACAACTAAAGCATCCTTCCTTGTCATTATTAGATTCCACAGAAATCAAGAGGTAGTTTCTAAATAACTCAACTAAAAGTCTAAAATTACCTTCAACATGACCTTAGTTAAGTTATAAAATCCAGGGTCTAATGATTCTATTCAGCAAGGATAAAATAATATTTACAAATTAGAGTATATATTTTTCACAGTTTCATATGAGAAAGAAAACACATTGTGTATCTACACTGTGAGGAAAGTTTGCCATGAATCATGTTCTCAGGTATATTGATAGTTATATTAACTCCGGAGGTGACTCATACCTGGATTCATTAAATCAGGTGTAGGAAAATGAAAAATCGGTGAGTTAGAATTAGTTAATACTCAAAAGAATTAGGAATTCTTCAAAAGTTCTAAGACTATAAAAATAAAGAATTTATAGAGTCTTTAACATCACTGCAGTTCAGCTGTATAGCAACACAAGAAAATTAGGGAGAAATCTACACTATGTAAGGATATATTTCTGGAACCTGCATTTTACAGAAAACTTAAACATAATGGGATATAAAGTGAGGATCTAACAGTCATCAAGGCACAATGTATTCTCCAATCTTCCCTTATTACGAGCTTAATTGGTACACACGGCTACAATTACATGTATTTTAATTAAAACGAACTGAAAATTAGAAAAACTAGCGTATTTTTTTCCTCTGGTATATGAATGTATAGACCTGATCTGCCATACGTTGTCAATTTGCAACTAGAACAGCTTGGTTATGAAAAGCATGAAATTAAATCCTGGATACAGGGAAATCAGTTACGACTTCAAAGACCTGAAATATTACAGAGTTAGTCTATGACAGTTCAGCTGCAATGTTAATACCACAATTTTTCATTTCTTGTGTTCTCTAAATGTTTGGAAAACAGTAAACTAATATAGGAAAAACGTGAAATTATCTAAAGGTAATCATAATGACTGTATAGGAGTAGAGTCTTGATTTGGGAGCGGTCAGCATTATACAGGGAAATGCCTGTTACAGAAAAGGTAAAAAATCTGATTTTCAAATTGATGTGAAAATTTTTCATAGAATTCTTCACATTTTCTACAACCCTGAACCTGTGCAGAGTAGATATTTTTCAGAAGTCTCTTCTTTAAGAGTTTATCTTTTTTTGGGCTAGACTTTGGCAAGTCTGCCTTTCTCAGGAAGCTTTCAGGGTCTTTTGTGTTACCAAGAGACTGAAAGTTGAAGGAAGTAAATTGAGACTCCTTTCTGAGCACTGTCCTCAACAAGCAGCTCCACCTGATTTTCTCAGCTTTCCCAGTGTCCTTTTCAGATTTCTGCTCTTCTCCTCATAGGTTCACGGGTTATTCTGAGTTGGAAGGGACCCACAGGATCGTCTAGTCCAACTCCCTCCTTAAGTGGGACAAAACCCCTAGAAACTCTTAACAGACAAATATTATTTGACACTTATTTTAGTCTAACATATCTGAATATGCGGTAACCATGGCAAGGAAAATTGAGAAGGACTGTAAATAAAGAGTAACTCTTACGGGATATACATTTGACATACAAACACTATTTAAAATAATGCCATATGTCTTTCAGAATTAGGAAAAGAACTCATGAAAAGAATTATTACTCACGACATGACTGAAATTATTTCTCCTATGGTATTGAATATTATTTTATGGTAAACCAATGCATCAACAAACAGCTAGTTTAATTGAACTCAGATGTACAAAGGGATGGTACTATATATTTTTTGTCAATAACCAATGAATTATTCACTGCCTTGAAATATTTTGGTCCTTGTAAATCTGTTTGTGTCTTCCACAATGCATTTATAGCTGTAATATTGAAGTTGGTCTTTCTCTGGAAGTGTTTCAATTGCTTTTTTTTTTTTTTAATTTTAATTTATTTACTGTTTGTATTAACTTCATGAATTTTTCTGGTAGCAAAAATGTCATGAAAACTAACTGAAAAAAGAAGAAATTATGTGTGTTAAAATTATTTCCATTGTTTCAAATTTAAAACCAGAGGAGCTATCTAATGTTCTGAACCACAATCAAATTGCTTTTCTGATTTTAGCATGTCCAGAGTCAAATTCCTACACAGCCTCACTCAACTCACTCAGTTCAAACCTCAACAAAATTCCTGACTACCACAAGTGGAAAAAAAATATGCATTTTTAATTTATTATCCTCCAGCTTTTGAATTACCTAAATGTCGCACCTTGGTGTTTTGATTGTCGTGTATTTATTAATTTTCTGGATGTGCATCCATGACCGTTTGGAAAAAGTTTCAAAAAACTATTCACATTATTTTGCTTCCTCACAATTTTGCACCAAGCCACATAATATTATATGTGTCTTAAATGACAACATCCAACATTAGAAGAAACATCAATGTCTTCTTGAAAGTATATTTATGTACATGTGGGTACATCTGAAAACAAAAAAACAGGCAGAAGGTACTACCTCTTCTTTAACTACTTCCTGTCTAAGCAATAAACTTAAGGGGGAAAAAAATAATCCAAACAAACCAATAAACTAGAATACATATTTTAGTCAAGATTAAAGCAAAAATTGGTTCAGTTTTTGTTTTGTTTTTTTTGGGGGTTTTTTTGTTTTTTTTTTGTCTAGTATTTTAAATCACAAGGAAACTTGAGATTCTATCTGTCTCATTAAGGAAAGACACGACAGCTCCTCACATGTACAGCTGAGAAGGAATTAATAGCCAGATGCTGATATAAAACTGAAAATCTGGTCTAATACCTGTATAATAGCTTTGACAGATTGTGAGAGATCAGTTTTAAAATTATTGTTGAAGTTTATAGATATACAGCGGCTTTATCCAGTCATGGATATGGATTGGAAGCTCACAAAGAGATTAAATGGTAAACAACACCTTTATATAACCTATACAAGTATTCTAAGAGAACTGAAAACACAGATATCATAATAAATAAGAAAGATCTCAAGGGTCCTCTACTGTAGGAAGAGATCTCGAAAACAAGGAGTTTAATTCCAAATCTGTGTTTTTGCATAACTTCACATGACTTAGTTTTGTCACTCTGACATCTATGAACAGGAGTGTTTTGTATTTACCAAGCCCAGCTGATTCTGTAATGGCAGGAGGACTTCTTTATGTGTTTTTCTTAGCTGAGTGTCGTGGTTTAGACCCTGGCTGGATGCCAGAGACCC
>WEKX01001312.1:28630-44132 GCA_013390025.1 Pitta sordida
TTTTTTTCTCTCTCCCAAGTATGTTATTCACAGAGACGCCTCTATCTCTATAACCTTGAAGGCCATGGCAGCACAGAGAGCTCAGGCAAGAACTGAGCTGTTAACCCCCTCGCTGCCAGAGCAGCAGAAAACCCCCTAAACCATAACACTGAGTGAATTCTATGGCTCTTCTAATCGGAGATTACTGATCTGAGCATCTGAGAAAGGATAAAGAAAAAGAAAATGAAAAAAGAAGCAAACTGAAAACATACCATGATGCAGAAGGTGAAATCATAGAATAATTTAAGTTAGAACGAACATCTAGAGATCATCTCTTTCATCAACCTCACCCCAAATGATATAATTTGAAATATAATTCATCCTCCCGCATTGGATTATGTTACTTACGGCCTTGTGCAGTTGAGTTTTGGTAATTCCAAGCATGGAGTTCCCACTTTCTCTCAGGGCCTCTATTCAAATGATTGATGATCCTCATTGGGAAGATTTCTTTCCTTCCAGTAAATAAGAATCTCCCTTGCTACAGCTTCATCCAATATCTCTTGTTCTATCACTGTGGACCTCCAAAAGAGCCTGGCTCCATCTTGTTACAGCCACTCACCAGGTAATTCAGGACAATTATCTGATTCTACTTTAGCATGATGCAGGCTAAACAAGCCCACTTCTATCAGACGTTATTTCTATGTTATGTAACCTAGCCTTATAATTATTTTAGTGTCTTTCCACCCAACAGCACTCTAGATATAATCCTAAAAGTGTCACATAGAGGAGAACAAACCCTTCTCTCATTCTGCCAGCCTTTTTCCAGCTGATGTATCCTGGTATCCAGTTAGCCTTCAAGAACACATTGCCAGCTCATATTTAAAGTGTTGTCTCAAGCTCTGTGGGCTTGTACGGAAAAGGTGCTCCCCAGATAGTAAATCCCCATCCTGAATTGTCATTGCTTGAGGTCATTGCTCCAGGTGATGGGCTTTGTGTTTGCTTTTGTTATACTTTACAGGATTCACAGGTTCACAGGATATTCCGAGCTGGGAGGGACCCACAAGGATCATCTAGTCCAACTCCTGAGGGGGTCAGCTCCAAGATGTCAACATTTCTCTGAGTGTTATATCTACCTTCTTTTGTATTCCTCTTCTTCAAATTTAATGTTAGTTTTTCATGTCTCATTGCCCATGTAATTGATGGAGTTAGTACAGTTTTGGCACTAGCAGGAACCTTTAAGTGGTGCTACAACTAATGAGTTTCCAATCTTTGATCAACTGTCTACTAGTCCTACAGCTCTTTCTGTTTACTCCCCAGAATTTTTAAAGCCTTGCTTAGTCCAATGCAAGTGACATCCATTGCTCTCCTCTCATGCTCAGAACTAATTGTTTCACCACAGAAGAAAGTCATGTTGGGTTGCAACATCCTGAGGCCAGACCCTGCCACGAAAGAGCAAGGCCAAAAAAGTGCTGAGTGCCTTCAGCCTTTTCCATGTCCTTTGTCACTGGGTTGTTGTCCTGTTCCTTCCTTTTGCTGCTTGCATGTGTGGGAGCTTTCTTTTTCGTTCTTTTTCCATCTGTAGGCCAGTAAAAATTTTTTACTTGACCTGAGAGTGCAGGGTTAGGGTTAGGGTTAGGATTAGGGTTAGGACTTGTGTGGACCTGTCTTAGTATTTGCTGATTTTAGGATGATTTACCTGTGCTCTGTCAACTGACTGTCGTTGAACTTACTTTAGCTTCATTTTGTGAATCATGGAATGCTCTAAGAAAACCATACAGTCACTAAGTAATGAAAAAAAAGTAATGAAAAAGTCACTAAGTATTGCAAAAAAAAGCCCTTTTTATGAATTAAGTTAGGGGACTGTGTTGTGTAAGTTTAACTAATGTCCCAGAGGTGAGAACCAATGAAGAAAAGAATTATACCACAATGAGAATTTTGCCATTAGAGAAAGAACTGGTTTGGAATGGCTCATTTCAAATTCCAGTGGGTTACTGAGCTGTTCTTGACCTGAATGGGGCTGAACTAGGTTTTCCAGGTGCTCCATGGGTAAATGTTTGTTGCCCAGCCACTCTGAGCAACACCTCTGGAAATGTCAGCAGGGAAAGGGACTGGTAGCTCCACACACTCCCTGTAGGACAAAGAGCTCCTGGAGCAACACTGGGAAGTTCTGTGCAGCTTTCAGCTCTTCCCTGGGAGCAGGTGAAAGGGAGCAGGATGGGGTAAGGAAATATAAAAGTAAACTTAAACAGGCCTCAAGACTGATGAAGAAGGGATACCTGCCATCAGACTCATACTCTGGCAAATACCTCAAGATGCTGAGAGTTTTCTCAGCTTTTACTGGGAAGGCTTAAACTGTCCATGGAATCAGAATGTCATGGAAGGTTAAGCATAACACCAGAGAAAAGGAATAGACAGAAAGAAATCCATATTGAACAATTTCACCCGTTTTAAGGCTTCTCAGTATTGGTTTACTTGCATTTTGTATCATTACAAATGAAGTAAGAGAAACTACTTGCTTTAGTGTTTCGAATTAAATTTGACTACCAGTAAATTCTTAGCTCCACAAGTAAAGTGCACTCCTTTTATCCATAATAAGAATTGAAAGGTGAAAAATCTGCCACTAGTTTCAACTTCTAATACAGTCTACACACACGCACATACACACAGAGAGAGTTTCTGTAATAATTCTTGACTGTAGCTTATTTATAATTCTCCCTTTGCCTAATTTTTATTTTTTGAGCTTCAAATCAATTAGGAATTTTGTCTTCAGTGACACTGTTCACCTGCTACTATTGTATTCTCCCGTACTTAGGAACGGATTATTATTATTATTATTATATTATAATAATAATATAATAAAAGTTTGCCTTTTGAGACCAGAAAACTTTCCCTGTCCCATGGCCCTGTATTGATTTCTGCCTGTCAGTTGCCTGAACAAGCTGAAGGCAACTCTGTTGAAATCCAGGATCATTGCTGCGTTGACCATCCTCAGACAGGACACTGCCATAGGACTGACCCAATTTAAAAATTAAGAAAATAATGCTTCTTGACCTCAGTGGTGGTTTATGAGTGGTTGTGGACGACTCTCTCATCAAACTACTTATATATGCCCCAACACTAATATGTGAAGAGACCTGGTTACATATTTGTAATGTTTCTGCTCCTGTGTAAGATACAAAACTTTAATTTTAAACTGAGTTCTGAACAAGGGAGAGTTAGTAGATGCTAAAGGAATCCTTATACTATGTCCTAACTTTTATGAGAGCTAACACTTTGCTGTAACCATGCAAATACTGCAAACATAGAAAATATACATGAAATACTATGTTTAAATATTTTATTATTATATTATTATTGCAGGGATTTTAAAGGTCACCTTGGTTTCTTGCCTTCCAGCAGCTGATTCTTCTTTTCTGCAGCAGCTTTCCACTTATGTGACGAGCACTGAAAATATTGTTTCCTTGAATGTGATCTGCAAGTGAATGCATGTGCATTTTCTCCACTGATTTTTTGGGAATGTGAATAGCATTAGTGCAGACTAGAAGTAATGACAACAATAAAGTAATGTAGCAATTTGAGTTAAATACATCGTAGATGAAAGGGGTTTATTATAAGAACTACTTTAACTATTTAAAACACTTTTAGAGTTTGATGCATGTCACCACGTTGCAATTTTTTCTTGGAGATCTCCTTCCCTTTATCAGATGGATACATCTTTCTGCCAAACATCTGATTTATTTTTGGTGCAGTGAACATTTTTTTTCTAGTGACAGACATACAATTATAAAAGACTTCTATCCATTTTGCTCTAAACATGGCCTGTTATCTACGTAGGAGTGCATGTCCTCTTGCTGTAATCCGAAATAACCATTACAGAGACATGAAGAAAAGAGAATCTTCTGGAGAGTCTAAATGATTCTATTAGTCCAAAGACCCAGATCAAACAGAAAGGAAAAGCAACAGACCTATTGTATACACTGTAGAAGTCCAATGAGAATGAAATTATCATAGGTTATGTTTAGATCTTACTTTTGATCTCCTTCTCTGTTTCTTCCAAAAATTTCTCCATCCTCAGATGAGCAACAGGCTCCCACCTCCCTCCTGCAAATCTCCTGCACCTGCCACATCTCTCACTCTCTCCAAAATGTTATTTTTTTCGAACAGGACCAAATTATTGTGAATGCCATGATGAATCTTCTTTTTTCTCCTTGAAATTCCACCGAATTCTATGAGACCCTTAGAAAATATGAACAGAAAACACAAAACGAAATTACCTTGATTGCTAAAATGATCACGTGTGAGAGAGGAAGGGAGGGGAGTGGAAAACATTTTAAAAACACTATCTTTTAAAAACTCCTTTGGGACTAACTCCCAGGTGTTCACATTGTACTCGGTGACTACACATGTGGCAGGTAATGCAGCTGTCGAGTCGTTTTGGCAGTGTAGGGGCACCTGTAGTAGATTTTAATGTAGAGGTGACTGGGTTTTCCATAATTTTTTCTGATTTAGTGGGAAACTATAGTGTCATAGAATGGTTATTAAAGGATATTAAAGATCATCTAGTCAAAACCAATGAAGAAATCAGGCAAGAAAATAGGTTTAAAATTCTGTATCTGAGCTTCTTCATTTTTAAATACTTGCAGGTGGGAAGAGCAAAAAGGAAACGTAAACAAACACAATATTTTTCATGTAACCCACCACTGTTCCACTTTTTCATTTCCTACAGAGATTTGCTTCTGAAAATGTTAGTTTTGGTGTTCAGTAACATCTAAAGGATATCACCCTTTTCCCCTCCTTTTTTTCTTTTTCTCTTTTGTTATTCAAAAGGTTCATAAGGGAACTAAGGAGAAAACAGGACATTGTTTTATGACATTTCTCATGAAATCAAAGAATGGGTTTTGTTGCAGAAAAAGATGGGGGAATATAAACAAAGTGTATTTGTAGTGGGAAATCAACCACCCATTAATTTCATAATGGAGTGACAATATTATTACTTTAAACATCTTTTAAACAACAAATATATTTTAAAAATAAAATATTTGACACTTTATTTTGTTGCTGTTGATAGCTACTTTTATACATACAATGGAAGAAATATTAAGAGTTTTACCATACTCATGGTTGATTATATTTTTTAACACATAGTTACAATAGATACAATTATTATGATTATTATATTAAAATTTAGAATTCCCATGCTATCTATATGGGATGTTATGCATAGATATTCATTGTGCTAATGTGTCTTGTAACAGGCGACTCTGTTTATGAAAAATGTAAATTAGCCATTAGTCTTTTTTTTCATGTTACCTAACTCAAGTCAGTCAGTAGATGTTCCTTAAGGAAGTAAAATGCAGCAATCTGCAGTGTGCAATGGAGTATAGGAAATATTGCATATTGGGTTTATGTCAAGACCATGCCACATGAATTCACAGTGACAAAATTCTGTCTTACATAAAAAGGCTGAGTGACTTCAGTCAAGAGAGTAAATGACCATGAACAGGAAAGAAGGTTACAGAATGTACACTTCTGTGATTATATTGTTCAGCCTGAAAAAGGCCTTTGACAGAAATACGAAAGTCATATTCAGACCCATTAACATCCAGAAGGGATTGTCCCTGTGTTAAAAAGTTGCAGGATGCCTCTAATAGTTTTTCACAAGGCTTGTCACAGTATCACAGTATCACAGTATAGATGAGGTTGGAAAGGACCTTGAAGATCATCTAGTCCGACCTATAATCCAACTAACCTATCCTCTACATCTAGATCATATCACTCAGCACCTCATCCAGCCTCCCCTTGAACACATCCAGGGTTGGTGAGTCAACCACCTCTGTGGGCAACCCATTCCACATCCGAATCATTCTTTCAGTAAAAAACCTTTTCCTAATATCTACCCTAAACTTTCCCTGTTGAAGCTTAAGACTATGACCTCTCGTCCTGTCCCCAGAGACCAAGGAGAAAAGACCAACCCCTGCCTGGCTACAACCTCCTTTTAAATAGTTATACACAGCAATAAGGTCACCCCTGAGCCTCCTCTTTTCTAGGCTAAACAGACCCAGCTCCCTCAACCTCTCCTCATAAGGAGATAAGCAAACAAGTGAGCCCAAAACTGACATAATACTTCTAGGCATCTGTATACTCACACTTCAATGTCTAGCAGTAGCTGTAACATCATAAAATTGCCTGGACTGGAAAGGACCTTAAAGATCATCCAGTTCCAACCCCTTGCCATGGACAGGGACACCTCCCTTTTTCATACGACTGGTCGGTAGCGTGTTATCAGCTCCGTATTTCAATGTTTTCAATGCATTTAATTCACAATGATGAGGGTGAAAAATAAATCTAGATTTGTCACAGAATCACAGAATATTCTGAGTTGGAAGGGAGCCACAAGGGTCAATGAGTCCGACTCTTAAACCACACCACTACCTCTCCAGAGAGAATCAAACCCTCGGTCTCCCGCATTCCAGATGGGGACACTCACCACTATACTAAAGTGGACTTTTTTGTTTTAGTGTGTGTGTACAAAGTAAATTTTGGTTCAAAATGAAGGCAACCACTGGTAGCCTTACAGGTGAGAGATGCCTACATTAACTTATTGAAAAATAAATTGAAATAAATCTTGAGTACCAATACTAAGAAAAATAATTCTTATGTTCATGTTATCTGAAATTTAAAAAAAAAAAAAAAGTAAAAATGTTTATCTAAATATACTATATAAAGAAAAATATAAACGAGGAGAAAATAAACTTTTTTCAGTATGGGTGGTCTTTGATAAAACTCACTAACTGCAGAGGTCACAAATGAAGTGTCTGCAATACTTTTTGCTTGACAGATTGAATTGAGATTGTTTTCAGATAGAATGCAAGGAAACTATGCATTTTGGATTCTTCTTTCTCCCCTGAGGGAGATTCAAGGAGGCTTATTTCACCCAGCATACTCCTATATTTGCAGTTGGCCTATCAGTCATGGTGTCTGTGACTGTGTTGTGCAATATTTATCATTCTTCCCTTGATCCAGTCTTCAAAAATTGCACTTCATTGGCTCTATATGACATCCCCCAGAGACAGAGAGGAAGATTCTTCTAAATTTAGGATCAAATAAACATTATGAATTAATAGTAAGATCTAGAAACAGTGAAACTGGAATGACACAAGCTTTCAAGTCAAATGACAACTTACAATACACAAGTGAATTCTTTATCATTCAGGAAAATTTTGGAAGATGTTGAACATTCTTAATATTCATTACAGTGACTATGATGTTTGAAGTGTTCTCACTATTCTCTAGGAAATAATCTTTGCAGCACTGAATTTTTAGCACTGTTAATAATGCACTAATAGTTTGTAAAGCGCTTTGGAATTCCAGGTGAAGTCCATTTTTAAGACAATAAGTTATAATTAAAAAAATCCAACTGGATTTGTTTCTCTTTCATTCCTCAAGGTAATTTCCAAATTTATCAAAAGGGAAACAGTATCTACATGTGGTTGTCTCCCACCTCACGCCCTCTCTCGTGGTGCACGTTAATACGATGTGAGAATGCTGACATTTAACACTTAAACACTCCATGGGTTTTTAAATTAGGAACACCTTCTGCTCGTCCTGTTTGTTTTGGCATTTCCTGTTTCTCCAAGGGTCATTGAAGAATAAAACACTTCTCCTCCAAGAATATTGGCCACTTACTGGTAAAATAATCAAATTCTTCTTAAATGTCACCATTCCAGAAAGACAAATTTGGAAATAATTCTTTATAGCTTCTTGAGCAGGTCTGTTGCCTGAAGAATGAGATTTTACTCAACTTGTGGCATAGAAATGATAGGATTGACAACCTAGATGCCTCACAGTCTAGCAGGCCACTCTGGGCCGGAGGGGGCCCAGGGTCATCCAGCCCTCACCCCCCAGCTAGACCAGCTAGACCATGTCACTAAGCTCCTCGTCCAGTCTTCTCTTAAACACTTCCAGGGATGGCGACTCCACCACCTCCCCGGGCAGCCCATTCCAATATGCAATTACTCTCTCCGTGAAAAACCGCTTCCTAACATTGAGATTAAACCTCCCCTGGCGTAGCTTGAGGCTGTGCCCTCTCGTTCTGGTGTCGTCAGCCTGGAAGAAGAGTGGGTCCCTTCCAACTCATAATTTTCTGTGATTCTGTGTGTGTGATTGTATACATGTTTTTATGTCTCTCCTTCAGGTTAGAAATACAAGTTTTTCCCAGTTTCTGCAGCAGTTCCAAATCACAGTAAGATGGGTCAATTATAATCCAAATTTCTTTTAAAGTTCCTAATATTACTAATATCTATTTTGCTCAAATTAATAAATTAAATAGAAATTTACATAGAGTGTAAAAACACAATAAATTACTATTAGCATTTGGGTTTGTATGTGTATCTATAGCATGACTATCATATCTCAAATGAGAGCAATGACAGCTTAGCCAGGTAATATAGTAAATTGCTCCATATAAGTCCTAAAATAACCATAAATCACTCCTCAGAAGTTTATTTTAAATAATTTAACTGACTTAATTCTCTCTGAAGTAAACACATTAATTAGGTTATAGTGAAAGAAAAATTGGGACATTCTGGGATAATGAAAAGAATGGTAAAGAGTGATTGAATCATCTTTAATCTCATATTTCAAGGGAATCATCATGAATAAGTCTTGCATTTATAATTTTTTTTAAAAATACTTTAAAGCGACTGTCACTCCCAATAGAAATATCCATCTGGGTAATTATTTTACCTTCCTTCCTCCCCACAATCTTCCCTAAACCCAAACAAAACAGGAAATAATAATTGACCAATGATAATGTAGAAGTCATGCATTGAAACATCAATTAATGGAATAGGCTTTGTTCTCCAAAAACTTTTACAATCCTGCTGCATGGCATTAATCAATACCTTCCAGGAACTCCTGAGAATACAGATAAAATTACCAGTCTCACATGCACCCGGCCTGCACTCTTTAGCAATGAATTAAAGATTTTATATCTTAGCTTGTAGGGAGTCAGAAATTTTGAAGGGGAGGTCTCGGGTCAGCACCCTGTGTGTCAGTATCTTTATCATCCCTCTTCACCTCACCTCCATAAATTGATAATTCTTTCATCTAAACTAGAACACTAATATTTTAAAAATATTTTCCTGTTTTGTCTTTGCAGAGAGCGTAGATATTTTAGTTTTCATGGTTAACAAGTTTAAAGTGAATATTATACACAATGAACTTATTTATTCATAGGCAGTTCAGTCAATTCTGTGTATGGATCTAAGATGAAAAAGAATTTCTTGTAGAAGAGTAAATATTATTGGGCATTAAATCAGGGATTATTCATATGTTCAGAAGTACATTACATCCACTGACCTAGATCCTCATATGAATCAAGGATATCCTTCAAACTTTCATTGAAGCGATGCTGATTTCTTATGATTAATTATCTGTTGCATTCCTGTTTCTTTGATCTTTTTTTGAAGATCATTAAATGGAAAAATTACCTCATGAAGAAGGTTTTTTTATTATTTTCAGTACAAAACTTAAGTCATCATAACAGACAATTTGGAGAAAACTTGTCTTGCACACTCTGTGTAAATTTTCAGGTTTTTATGTTTTATTCAAAGGTGAATTTATTATTTATTTATTTATTTTGAATGGGCTGATCCCTGTGACAAGAGATGCATTACCTGCATGGAGGTGTCATTTAATGCCTCCATAGAAACAATAAGATATTTCCTGTCAGCCTCAATAGCTGAAGGAAATACAAAATTTACCATCCACACGGGTTTATACTATATTTTTGTCTTCTATGAGGTTATGGGTTTAACATGTAAACATAAAATTAGTAGAGTGGCATAATTAATTTGATTTAATTTCTTATCCTTTTGTGACTAGGAAAATCAAGAGCCAACAAAACAAAGTTAAACCAAATGAAAAACAACCAAGTAACTCTGAAGCCGCAGAATTAATTAGTTTTTGGTTTAAAGATATATTTGAATGAAAACAAAAATAGAAGGAGGGGGGAAAAAAACGTGGCAATGAATATAAGGTGAAATTCCTTGCCATTTAAAGAAAATTTAGAGGGATGGTGCTTCAGTTCCTCCCCTTCTCTCAAGACATGATGAAGGTGAAAATTGAATCTATGGTAAAATTATGCAGAAACAGAGGAAACCACTTTTTATTATGAAGACTGATTTTGGGGGGGGTGTCAAGTTTAACTTGTATATTGTAAAATAAATTTAATTTCAAGATTTCAGATGATGTTGAACTATCTAGGAACTGTACAGTAAAGCAATTTAGGTAAACGGCTTAGAAATCAAATTTTTAATCATTTGCTAAGGTTGAGGAGACATTGTTAGAAACATTAAAGGGTTAAAAATTAAATTTTAAGTGTCAGGCTTATCAAATTCTTTCATGAAGGGGAAGCTTTATTTCTAATTGTCATGTAATCAGGATTATTAATATTTTTAAAGAGAGAGAATAGAGAAAGTTGTTTAGCTTAAAGAGTGAAATCTATCCTGTACAGAGATGTAACACAGAGAACATGAAGCATCTTCAGTTTCATATAAACAGAGGCTCTTAAAAAACCTTGGTTGACCTTGCTCTGCAGACAAAATTTGTCTCAGAAAAAAATATATGTAACATAAGTTTTTATGACCAGATCTATACTTGAAATAATCATTATTACAGAGGTTATTAATTTGTCAAAACACATACATACGTAAGTGACCAAAAGGTGAAGGAAAATAAATTGACATTTTTTACTGGATATGGTTGTTGGATTTTACTGCACATAGATTACAAATTGATTCAAGTGTTGCAAAGGTTTTGGTGCTGTCGATTTGTGTTTTATTTAGCCTTGCTTCTTCATAATGAAAAGAAAATGCAACCACCTTGTACCATTCCTGGACTTTGTTTAAGAACATCCTCTTTAGATAAGGTTGTTGCATGTCATTGGGTAAACCTGTATCAAATAGATTGCAAATCCCTGAGAAGCTGATGGAACAACTCATCCTGGACATGTTCTCTAAGCATGAGGAGAAAAAGAAAGTTGTTAGGAGTAGTGAATATGGATTCACCAAGAGGAAATCAAACTTGACCAATCCAACAGTCTTCTGTGACGGTATGGCTGGCTGAGTGCATGAGATGAGAACAGTGGATGTTGTCTCCCTTGATTTCAACACGTCCTTTGACTGTGTCTCATAACTCCATCATGGATTAGCTCAGGAAGCATGGGCTGGATGAGTGGAAAGTGAATTGGATTAAAGCCGGGTCACTGACGCGATTTAGAGGACCGTGACTAGCAGTGCAGAATGGCTGAAGGACAGAGGTTCTTCCCAGGGATCAGTACTGGGACCACACTTGTTCACTTTATTCGTCAATGATCATCAAAGTCTGAACCCTCAGCAATTTGCTGGGAATACACTAGGAGGAGTGAATATTATCCTAGAAGGCTGTGTTACCATTCAGCCAGAGCAAACTGGGCTGGAGAGATGGGCAGGAACAAACATAATGGAATTCCACCAAGGCAAGTGCAGAGTCCTGCATGAGAGGAGAAATAATCTCAGGCACCAGTAGAGGTTGGGGGCTGACCTGCTGGAAAGCAGCTCTGTGGAGGAGGACATGGGGGTCTGGAGGACAACATGTAAACCACGAGTTGGCAGTGTGCTCTTGTGGCCAATGCCAATGGTATCCCATGAAGCATCTAGAAGAGTGTGGCCAGCAGCTAAAAGGAGGTGATCCTTCCCATCTCCTCTGCCCTGGTGAGGCCACATCTGGAGTGCTGTGTCCAGTTCTGGGCTCCTCAGTTCAGGAAAGACAAGGAACTACTGGAGAGGGTTCAGCAGAGGCCACAAAGATGATGAGGAGATTGGAGCATCTGTCCCATGAGGAAAGCCTGAGGGACCTTGGCCTGTTTAACCTTGAGAAGAGAAAGCTGGGGAGGGACGTTATCAGTGCATATAAATATTTGAAGGGCTGGTATCAGGAGGGACAAGACCCTCCAGTGGTGCCTCAAGGTCAAGCGCATCTATTGTCCATAAAATGTACAATATACAACTTACATTTGTAAATTGTACAAGGTACAATGTACCCGTTACCCATAAAACACAAACACTTCCATGTGAATAAGGACATATTTATGTTGAAGGTGACAGAGCATGGAACAGGGTGGCCAGAGAGGTTGTGCAGCCTCCCTCACTGGAAATATTGCAAAACTTCCTGGATGTGATCCTCTGCAACTTGCTCCAGGTCGTTCTGCTTTAGCAGGGGAGTTGCAATAGATGACCTCCAGAGCTCCCTTCTAACTCCATGCATTCTGTGCTTCTCCAATAACATTAGAAAATGGATAGTTCTTATCTTAATTAAATGTTCAGTACAAATGAATTGGCATAACTCCCATATTAAGCATTAACATCCAGCTAAATAAAATTCATACCACTTATATGTATTTTCAAACCTCATTTAATCAGACCACAACACCAACATCAGGCAAATGAAGTAAAAAATGTTACAAAACTTTCTCGCAAAAGGATGTAAACGGCACATTCAGTCTGTCTTTTTTGCAGTATGGAATTAATAATGCCACAAGTAAGTATTTTACTTTTAGTAAGACCATATGCTGAGTTTGAGCTGCATATAAAAAGAGCTGAAAGAATATCACTGTAGCTAATTCATTTCATTCTTACCAGGTCTTGCAAAATACTATGCAAAATTGGCATCCAGTCTAGTTGATGATGAAAAAAATACCTCATTTAATTCATTCTGAAGTTATGAAATGATATGGTCTATAAATTATGTTGTATCATTAGGTTAGCGTCTGCTCCAGGATTCATGGTATTTTGAAGAGGAATGATTAAGGACGTTATTAGTAAATCTACAAAGAACAGGACACACAGCATTTAAACATTACCCTATCATCTGTGCAACAAATGTTCAGCATCATTGTGTTTCCACAATAGCAATTTGCTATTACTCTGTGGGGTAAGCAATCAATACAGGCAGGCAATGCTTTTTATATCAATAGAAAGAGAATACAGCTTAGTCTGTTCCAGCCCTTGCAAAATCAATAAGCATGTCTCTTTATATGGCAGACAATTAGTCTCAGTTGCGGATGAGGCTGACAAGGTGTGGGCTATAATTAACACAGGAAAGCCTTACACAATGTTCATGCCTCTGTTTGTAAAATGTCATTCAACTTTCTACTGAGCATTAAACATAAATATTGTTTATATCAGTCCCTGATGCACAAAGATCTGCCTAGAATCTTAATTCTTTCATAGCAAATAACAACCTCTAAAAGTGATGCTGTAAGAGTTTTCAGGGGAGTACTCAAAGGGTGCTTTATACCTATCTGAATCTATGTGTAGAGAATAACTTTATATTTAAAATACAGAATAAATAGATTTCAAATCACACTCTGACCTCAATCAGACAAAGTGCATACAAACAGCTCTGCAGAGAGTGGTTGCCATCAGAAACAGACAATTTCCTCCTTCACTTTGGCAATTTTACTTACCATGGCACTGCATCTGTAGAGCCCACCTTTTCCTCTCCATGTTCTAGCTGTCCTTTGGTAGTCCTAAGGAATGAAAAATGAAAGTCAATAGATTAATAGATTAATGAAATCGATTAATAAAATATTTATGTTAGGAACAGACCTTAAAAATCATCTAGTTACAAATTCTCTGCTCTGGGCAGAGACACCTTCACTAGACCAGGTTGGTCAAGGCCTTATCCAACCTTGAATGATGCCAGAGTTGGATCATATACAACTTCCCTGGTTAACCCATTCCAGTGTCTCACCACTATCAAAGTAAAGAATTTCACTCTAATATCTAACGTAAATGTCCTGTATTTCAGTTTGTACCCATTATTCCTTGTCCTACCAGTACAGTTTCTGATTAAGAGTTCTCTGCCTTCCTTGTAGAACCCTTCACACACTGGAAGGCTGTTTTGAGGTCTCCACACAACCTGCTCTTCTCCAGGCTGAACAGCCCCACTTTGTCAGCCTGTCTCCGTAGGGAAATGTGTTCCGGTCCTCTTATCAACTTCATGGTCTTCCTCTGGACTTGGTCTAACAGGTCCATGTCCTTCTTATGTTGGGGACACCAGAACTCTACACGGTACATCAGGCAGGGTCTCGCAAGAGCAGAGTAGAGGGGAAGAATCCCCTCATTTGACCTGCTGCTCACACTGCTTTTGATGCAGCCCAGGATCTTTTTGGCTTTCCAAACTGTGAGCGCACACTGATGGCTCATGTTTAGTTTCTTATCAACCATCACCCCCAAGTCTTTCTCTACAGGGCTGCTCTCAGTCACTTCCCTGCTCAAACTGTAGGTGCATTTGGGTTTGCCACTACCCACATGCACTACCTTACACTTCACTTTGAAGTTCACACAGACCCACCTCTCAGTCCTGCCCAGGTCCCTCTGCATCCATCCCTTCCCTCCAGCATGTGACTGGACCACACAGCTTGATGTCATCAGTGAACTTGCTGAGGGTGCCCTCGATCCAACTGTCCATGTGGATGTCAAAGCTGTTGAACAGGACAGAAACAATTGTGCACTTGAAAAAACAGGCAGTTAAATTCTTTCATTTGGTTGTTTGGTTGACTGGTTTTCAGAATACTTATGATTCAACACTTTCTTCAAGTGTTAGTAGAAAGGGGCCTTCCAGACTTTATATGTAGACGAGTTCTGGTTGAATTCAGCAAAATCTCTAATCTCACCACTGTATTCAGCTGACATTATTTGTGCTCAAGGTCTTTAGAACCTCTGGAAGAAGATTATTATGGAAATAAGAAGTACTTTCTTGAAAAAAAAATTGTTGTTGGTAACTCTACCTTCTATATGAGCAACCAAAGGAAAAAACAAGCACATTCAACTACTTCCTCATGAAACTTTACTCTAAAACACTCTGAAATCAGTACCTGCATTTTTGAAATTTAAATACTATATTTAATGCTTAAATTTAATTTAATTAGAAAAGTGAATAGTTATAGCCAAGAGACTCAGATGAGTTATTTAAATAAAAACAACACTATTTTAAAAATAAGAGGGAAAGGTCAGAAGTACAAAGACATTACTGACATCTGCCCATATATGGATCTGTTGCCTATGATTTTCTAAAATTGTTCAATCTTTTAGTCTCCTGACAGCTATTGCACTTTGTCAACAGCTAGTTAAGTAACAACATTTGTGGCAGTAGAGCTTTCAGCAAGCTCTGTTTGAAGTTTTGGTGCTGATTTTTCTAAATATGCTATTTTTAGTTACTTTGTAAAACTGTTTCATCTTACCTTTCTAATTTTTATCAACACTAAAGAAGCTATCATTAATATTCTTTTTCTGGTTCTCTTAGTCTTTTAAGTTTTTCCTTCTCAGTTTTTTTTAAATTTATTTCTAATACCCCATCCTCCAGTCTTTTTTAAATGCTACTCAGTAAGAACTGCTTTGGATGACAGTCGCTGAACACAAGTTCTCTTTAGAGCTTTAACCACAGTAAAATCAAGGCTCATTAGAAACTAATACTTATT